>NQII01002064.1:82449-145132 GCA_002778355.1 Clitarchus hookeri
GGGCGAAACGGGAGATCCCGAGAAAACCCGCTGGCCAGTGGCATCGTCTGGCACGATTCTCGCATGCGAAAATTCGGGAGTGACCCGACCGGGGATTGAACCCGGTTCGCCTTGGTGGGAGGCGAACAGGCAAACCGCCCAGCCACCGCGGCCCCAAGGGGTTTAGGATTTTGGGCTAGAATCCATGGCAGGAGATGAATATGTGTATTGATTTGGTGTGAAAATGCATGTTTAGTGAAGTGTGAGAACAGATCTTGGCCAGCATATTACTATACAACCACAATTATAAATATAACTTTTAAGTTTCTTCCTGAAAAGCAACACAACGGTTTAATTGGCTATTCGAGTGTTAAATATTCATACCACAATTCAAACTAGCAGTTGAAGTTTTGTTTCAGTAGACACATTAGATACTCCTGAATTGTGATTTGCACCTCCCACAATGCTAGTGTTTTCTCAGCTGCAGACATCTCATTAATAGAAAAGACTAACAGTCGCTATTCCCTATAATGATCCATCGCAGTCAACCACTTACGCTGCGAGAGATTGTATACAATTTGGTCACTCAGCTCACTTGAATAAGCGAGGCTGGTGAAAGTTACGTGGCTAAGACAGATTTTGAATGCGTTTTGAAGATACAAGGTAAATAATATGAGTGGTCTCAACAAGCCACGCTCAAAATCAGACATCGCCCCTCGTGGAGAGTCGCGGTCGCTAATGTACCATACAAAATATAAAAAATAAAAGAGAAAAAAGTGTGAGGTGAATACATCAGCAGATTTGGCACCTTCGCCGAACTCAGCCGAATCTAATCGGATGCTTCCATAGCGTGATCGGCTTGGGACAGCGGCAAACTGTTCCGTAAGTAGCAGTCTGGACCGAAGTGGATAGCGAGACGAAGCAGCAGAACATGGGAAAGGAGGAGGAATTCGATAAATGCGATAGTCAGTAGGATACTTACACTGGGGGCACTGTGACGCAACGCCATGGCGTGAGTGAGTGGCCTAGCGAGGGAATTACTTAGAGGTCCGAGCTTCTGGCGAAGACTCCAAAGTTTGTCACATCGACACGACGAGGTGGCCGGGAGCAGTCGTCAAGAGTCCACGCAGCAGATCAGAATCGTCAGCACTGAGTTCTGGTGGTCAACTCTTAAGACATGCGTGGAGAGATGTCCCCGCGTCAGCCGCTAGAATAGACAGTTACCGCCGTCCGTACTCAGCCAGGATCTATGGATCCTAAAACTGGCATGCGGAATATCGCCGTCTGGCATAGAGGTTAAAATATTAACTGTACGCAGCAAGGAAATACCCAGAAAGGCTACAAACAATGGGTCCTCCATTATTACAGCATGGCAGTAAACTACTAGTTAACGGATCGGTGCTCACAAATCGAGCCACGCCGGAGGTTAAACGCGGACCATCTCATCGTCGAGGTTATTTTACGGCGTCTACGCCGGTTTTCTCCCTCCAGTAGCAGATCAGGTTAGAACTTAGCATGGCGTGTAACTACACGACCCCAATCGCGGTCATGTTTGCCCAATCCAAGAAAAATTGCGATGCATTTGCCTCGTGGTTAGAACATCTCCTGCAGGCCGAGATGTATGTGGGTCTTCCCTACCCTAGGATCTCCGACTCTCCTCTTCATTTTAAGGTAGGAAAAAATACTCCTCGTGCGGATAAGCTAACACATTACGGTGCATAACCAGAGAGGACAAGGCCCCTTTACCAGGGGCGTATAATAAAGGTCGGGGTGTGGGGGATTTTAAGGTTCAACCCTTCTAACCCCCAAATATTTAGGACGGATTAAAAAAATATATAAAAGTTAAAGTTAGTTTTCAGTAACATAATAAATTAAGGGGGAGAAAGGTGTAATAAGACAGCGAAAATAAGTAAAATATACATGCAGGTAACTACGTCTACTGTTATTCATCTCAAAAACATTTCTAGTCGCATCTTTATCAATACAGGACTTCTTCCTCCCCCCCCCCCTTCAGTAAATTTCTGCCTACGTCTCTGCTCATTACACTGGACACGGTCAGTAGCAAATAAGGTAGATGCAAACCACGTGTCGCCTGGGCGCTTGTCGCCCCGCGGACAGTCGCTGATGACGACAAACGCCTACCAGGGACTCGACCCAGGACCATTACTNTGACAGGGACGCTCGCGTCGTGTCCGTACAAGGACTCGCGGTGAAGCACGCTGGCGACACATTCACGTATCCGGCGAAGGCCGTGCTGTTCCAGGACGGGGCGCCCACCGCGCACACTCGTTCTGCGAACTCCTGCAGAGCTCGCCCGCCTCTAACTGAGCGCTCTTACATGCCCGGCTTAGCTATTTTTTTATTTTCGTTTGATCGCTCTGTATTTTTCACTCCGCCACGAGTAAAAAATATCGGGACGTTGCTGTGTCGTCGTGAATTTTCACTGAATACGTTTGCGTTAGCTGGTAATATTTTCTTTGGTTTATGGGAATGAAGTGCAAGTAACGAAATTAATACGTGGTCTTTATGGTTTAAATCGCCAGTTAAAACCGACGTATCCTGTTTGGCACCAAAATCAGTGCGCTAGCACATCAGAGTTGCGAGATATACTACCCGGAAATTTTCACCCACGCGTAGATGCGAAGGCACGCAAATATAGGCTAACGTGACGCCTGGATGGACGTCTGTTCTTGCCTCGACGCTGACCAAAGAAGATATTTCAGAGTCCCGCCTACATATCAGCCTTCGGCATCATGCGAGGTGGGAAATATCTATGTAAATATAAGCATTCAGGGTGGCTTCAAAATAACACAAATTAAATTCACATCTAATCTGCTTCTCCGAAAAGTTCTCAGATACACTAAAATGTAAACTTAATTCAACATCACCACACCCCCTCTCATCGCCTACCTTATATATTTAATTGGCTATATAGCCTATCAATCTTACGGAACCCAAAGATAATTATTAACTTTATGTAGCACATATACCCTCTCCTCCCTCCCTAGCCAACGACAACACACCAATTGTCGCTCTGCTTCCCTCGCCATTTAATTACCATAGCTCAGCCACCATCAACTTTTAAGTATTCAACCGACTCCCCCCTCCCACAATCAATTCTCGCCATAAACTAACCACATAATTATCCACCCCTCTCCCTTTGTCTAAACGAAATCCTAACCAGTTCCTAAAGAGACGTAACTCTGCCCATGACTGACTCTTGCCAAGATAAATTCCTGCAAAAATGGCTACAACAGTGGTCAAGACCAACCCACCATACCACCCAGCCATAGCAACAGTCTATAACAACCAATCTCGAAAAAGTCGACTAATATGAATGACCAGGCCAACTAAACCTTTGCAAAACATTCCTGAAAAATATTCCCCAGTTCATTCGTTTGCCTTTTAGAACTCAGCCAATTTTTTAATCGACCCGAGTAAGGCATAATACTTCAGATCCTACCAAGGCCCCTCCTCCTGCACACACTCGCATACATTTTATGTAAAACAGACTCTCGTAATCGATTGAGCACACCACTGAATTAATAAGTCTTTCAGAGAAGCAGGGTGGTCTGAATAAGAAATTAAACTCACATTATTATGTATACATTATTTTGATGTATATACTTATTATATATATTCTATCTTTCTAATTATTTCATACAGTCTATCTTTACATTTCTCAGATGTTTGCAGATCATGGATAGTAGCCAATTGTCTCATCTGATATAACACCGATCCTTCAGTTCACTAATGATAGAAAATATATCATTAATGTCGGAGAAATCTCCATATTGTTACAAAGCGATCAAATTTCTGTCAACAAGTTCATTCGGGTCTTCGGTCAACATGTAGTCAGTATTCTCAGCGCCTTCTGCCTTCTCCATTTCGCTCGTTGCAACAAATGAAAGAGCGTCCTTGATGACTTCGGCCTTCTTCACAGCACTTGTCAAAGGTAACTCGTTGGTGAAATGTGTAGGAACTTCGAGAGATTCATCATCCTTCTGATCAGATACTTCATCAACACTGTCTTTATAGTCATTATAATAAATGCGGTATTCATGATCGTCTTCACTTCCTGTTTCATCGTCAAAATAAAGTTTACTTTTCTTCGTAGGAGTCGTATGGTCATCATCAGCACTTAGAGCCAACGACAGTTTATTTTGAAGTTTAGTTTGAAGTTCGTCTACTTCATGCGAAAGTCTTGCAAGTGCACAACCACACAACCGACTCTACTGCACTCATTCCATCTTTAGCATTAACTGTCTCATCATTATCGCCTGACGAATCAGCACCCACCGATGCAGCATGTGGTATTGGCGACATCACTTGCTGGCTACCTAAAGTCAATGATTAGCTTTGGAGGTCGTAAGACTAATCGCTATATAGCCAATTAAATATAGAGGTGGGGGTCCAGCCATCTCCTGATCGTCGTACCAGGGAGTGACTGTGCTCTGCATCTTTACGAGAATCGAACTTTTAGGGTCACGCACATCCAATTTGGTTTTTCGTATTAGGCATTTAATTTTTTACTCTGTGGTTTTTTTATGTTTTTGTATTTTTTCGTAATTTTTTCTTGATTTTCAGAGTTCAATGTCATTTGGGTTAAGTTTTTGCTCACAACATTAAGCATAGTGGCCTGAGTCATTAACGTATGACGATCGGCAATTTTCACTAATGTTCCTTCGATTTTCACAATTTTTTCACAATTTTCAGAGTTTAAGATTAATAGGGTCAAGATTAAGGTCGCCAACATAAACATGGGGGTGGGAGTAAGTAACTTAATACGTTCGTAGATTTTTATGAATTTCTTCTAAATTATTCGTTTTCAAGGTCATTGGGGTTAAGGTCAAGGCCATTGGCATCCAACATGGGTGTCTGAGTCAGTGTTATAATATGTTTCTACACTTTTATTAGTTTCTTTCGGTTTTTATGATTTTTCTCTGTTTTTTATTATTGGGAGGTGGTGGGGGTGGAGAGGGAGTGTGGCGAGGGTAAAGGGATGAGTGTGAGTTAAATGTTATATGTTATTCGATTTTTTAAATTTTTTTTAATTTTTTGCGATTTTTTTAAATTATTTTATGAGGGGTGGGAAGGAAGTGTGGTGGTGGGGGTGAGGCGAGGGTGGTGGAATGAGTGTGAGGTTAATTTTGTATGTTCCTCAATTTTTTTGCGATTTCTCTTGATTTTTTATGATTGGTTTGTAGGTAGGGGAGGGGGTGACGTGAAGGTGGTGGGATGAGTATGAGGTTAATGTTGTATGTTCCTGGATTTTTTAGATTTTCATAGATTATTTGGGATTTTTCTAGTTTTTTTTTATGATTGCTAAGGGGAATGGAGGGGTGGTGGTGAGATGAGGCTGGTGGGATGACTGTAAGGTTGACATAATCTGTTTCCCAAATTTTGTAGAATTTTTTTTGCGATTTTTTTATAATTGTCGGGAGGCGGAGAGAGAGGTAGTGATGATTAAGAGGGTTGTGGCAGGAGAGGGTGTGGTTCTAGCGGGATGTGGTGGTAACGGGGTGTGGAAGTAACGGGATGTGGACGTGGTAGGTGCAGGATGTTGGTCTGAGGAGGGTTCCAGGTCCGCTGATCCTTCCTGGTCCGCTTGACCTGGTTTGGAGTCACGAATCCTCCTCTTCTGCTCTGAGTATTAAGTGGCTTATTCCGCTAAGAGCCTCTAATCCTCGTGCTCAACTGAGGATCTTTCGGCTCTTGCTTCGAGGAGCTTCAAATCCGCTTTCCTCACTTTTTCAATTTTTTTTTTTTTTGAAAATGTTTGGTTAAGAAAGTGATTTTTGGGTGAAATAATTAATTTTGGAAGTTGTTTTTGAAGTGAAACAAGGAATTGTGTCGATTACATGGCCGTCCCAGGCTGCCTACCAATATGACCGACCGCCGCGCCTGTGACGTCATGGGTGATAATTACGAACTCCGATGTATGATGCATGTGCCGAAAGCCCCTTTATCCTACTACCCATATACACTCTCAACACAATCGTAAGTCTTAGAACTACTTTTCTAAATTAACTGCAAACGTGATTGGAAGTCTGCATCCCAGTGTTTACTGTAGCATAATTGTAGTAATTGACAGCGATTGCTTACAGGTTGATTTTTAAATTGCTAACTTTACCGTGAACAGCCTTGAGTCGATCAAGTGGCAATATAGAATTGGAAATTACAAATATTTTTCAAGTTATTTCCTATTAAAATAAATGTACGTATGTAAACAAATATTGACAGTAATAATTTCGATATTAAAATTTTTTACGACGTTATGGCGAAAAATATCTTAATAAATTCCCTGCCAGCTTTGCTGTAACAAAGCCTTTGAGTATAATACGTGCATTTTGAGAAAGGACATTTTCAAAGTATTGAATCAATCACATACCAGCTGTATCTATAGCATTGTTTTCTCTGAATTCTCCGTAACAATTATACCAAACGACGTTACTTCAACCAACAATATTTAGTTCTGTCCGTTCGCAGCATTTTGTGTCTTCACATCTTAGACGAGGAATTGGACTGCATCGGTTACCTGAGATGGAAAATCATCAGCAAATCAGTAGGCAAGGGACAAACAAATGACACCAAAATGCAAGTCGCACGGGTTATAATATGGCCATGTTAAGTCCAGTGTCACGCTTAAACCGAATAGATAATTCCTATTAGCTGAATGCTCCTGTGAAAATTAATTTGATAAGTTGGTGGTGATTGACGTTTTATTAGAACACACTTGGCATTTATGACAAGAGCTGCAATTCTCTGTAAATCAGGAAAATTAATCAATCGTCAAAATCATTAAAATACTTTCAATGGTGGCATCGTAGCCGTTTTCATATTCTGCAATCAGATTACAATGACCTTGAGCAATAACCTTATACCGTGGTTATCAGCTCCCGTCAAGTCACGACTCTCACAGTTTTCTATAGTTGACGCCCAACCTCCGACGTGACTCAGATTACAAGCGCCGAGACTGCATGAAGTCGTCGAGACGTAATTGCAGAGAGTTCTATAGACCACACGGTCACCGATTTAGTACTTGGAAATCATGAGTCATGAATGGAGGTTCACCGAGAACCACAGTTGGTTCAAACCCCCCTCACCATGTGAGAGAGATGTCTCCTCACCATGTGAGATCGATGTCTCATGGATCACGACCACTAAAGAGATTAATTAAACACTTGACAAAATAAGATTATTTTAAAATCAGGTATTACATTGTAAATGACGTAGTGTTAATAAATATACTTAGTAGAGTAACATGAAATTTAAAAAACTATTTAAATAGACTATTTCCCAAGTACACACATGTTTATGTAGCCTTAAAACTTAATGCTTTCTGGTAAGCTTGTGGTTTGAACATATATAGTATATTAGCGGTTTCTCCACACTTTTTGAATCAAGCATTTGAAAAATCACCACATGTCTGACGTGTTTGGTTGTGTCCTAAATATTCCATGTATCGCAAGCTTTTAATACTCGTGTTAAGATAAAAGTACCCTATTCTTTGTTAAATATAACTTTTACTTGTATTTGATCTATATATTATGATATGTCGCTTATAATTAATACGAATACAAACAGAAAGAAAATAGGTTTGTTGGAAATGCCTATTAAGAAATAGTTCTTATGCAGAGTATTAAACTGAGTGCGCACAAATGCCGTGCGTTGTTCCTTTTGGTGTAACTTCCCAGACTTAGTTAATTAAGCTTTGTGTGCATGAGCCGGAGGAATATGTTGGAAGAAGAACTTAAGCAGGGCTTCAGAAAAGTTGTAAGTAATCGTGAATGGACTATGAACAGTCTATCTCCCTTCAAGTAGTCCCCTTCCCAAATTATTCTCTAGATCCGCCGCTGTTTTTCACTCGTCTACTGATTTTGCGTGGGACGGAAAGAGCCAATAATGACTCCTGAGTATGCCGTTAAAAGAACAAGTTCATATTATTTCTATTATAGAAGTACATACATTTATATTGGGCAGTGAAACATAAAGAAGACTCCCAGTTGTATTCTAGAAATTTTAAGGTCATGTTATTATCGTAAATTACATGCAAATTTTGATGTATCTGTAGCGACCGTCTTTGTTTTCGTACCGCCTGCACCGAGGGTCAATCTCAGACTCTGACTTTAGCGTCATCGTCCAAGTGAGAGCGCGAGCGTCCTGGACTGACCCGCATCCTCTGGGCATTTCTCGCGGCCTTATCGGCTGACGTCGCAGGACGAAGGCGGCCACCCAGAAGGAAGCCGCTTCAGAGAGTTCGTTGGCGCCTGCACGGACGTCGCGCGGATTCCCCCAGCGTCTCGTATAAATCAACGGCGAGAGAGTTATCTGATTACGCGGCAGCTGGTTGTGTATGTGGGGCAACGGCCGCACCCACGACGGCGACTTAGCGGCTACCGTTTTGGCGGCCGGCGATGGGCGTGCCACAGACACCAGACTCCAGCCTGCTGGAGAGATATGGACCATTGTTCGGGAGGGACGTCGTGCGTGCGTGCCTGCGTGCCAATAAGGACGGGGCACAGATGAGATCCCAGCCCCCAACCCCTACCCCCCGCGGTCTCTCCCTTCCACAACAAATACGGGATTTATTGGTCCCGTCGCGAACCGACTGCGCACCACCCAGCAGGGACCCCTCTATCCCATAACTTTGACAAGTCGTAAAATATTATTATAACCCGTCATATATCTGTCACGTCTCCTATTCGTCAGACCCTGTGAGTCATTTACCTCAAAAAGTGCCGTCGCGACGGTAGTTTGTTTTTACCCTGCTCGATACAACCTCGCATACTTTATCCTGGGAGACAAATTGACGATGAATACAAAGTCGAANGGGGGGGGGGGGATAAAAGAAAAGCAAGCTGAGGAATTCTCAGTGGGAGTATACATTTCGCGCAGTGGTGTAGGAGCGGGTTGGTCGGGGAGGGAATAAAAAAATTAAGGTGCGCGGACGTGTCTAGGATGACTGCGCGAACTGATGTTTTGTTTCGCTTTGGAAGATCTTGTTGCTCGCCCTCCATTCACTTTGCCACAATGCCCAATCAACGAGCGACACAAACAGCCGTCGCGGAGTGGAGCGCGGTTCCCCCGTGGCCGCGACCCTCGAAGGTCGCCGCTCGTGTCACGACGTGGCCGAACTGGAAATACTTCGAGCCTATTCCTCGGCACCACGTTAATTTACGAGCTCCGAGTTAGCACGAAAGTTGTTCGGGCCCGCGCTGCATTAAACAAGCGCCTTCGCCCTTTGCCTATCGTCTTTCCGAGGGTAACAACGCGACGGAATTTCCTCACAACTGATCAACCGGAAAAGTAGCAATCGCTGTTTAAGTTCGCGAGTGCGAACCTTTGCAGCAAAGTGGGAAACGCATTCAGCATAGCGTGAGCGAAGAGATTTGGGTGGGTCTAAACATCGAGGTCTTGAGAACCGATGAGGGTGAAGCGAGATGAGTACGGAGCGACGCCCGAATGCAAGGGCGGCAGAAACGGGAGATTCCCGAGAAAACCCGCCAACCAGCGGCATCGTCCCACGTGCGAAGATCCGGGGGCGACCCCGCTGGGAATCGAACCCGGTTCGCCTCGGTATGAGGCGAGTGGTCTAACCACTACAACACTGCGGTCCCCCTTCAACATAGGCGTTTTTAAGAATATGTTGCAAGTAGGTATGCTGATTCAGAATTTCGCTAGCTGTTTTGAGAAAAGGATAGATGCTGGAAATAAAGATAGGTCGGCATTCCGCTTAAATTTGTGCCGAGGTTTATAAGACAAAACGGCACGTTCCATAGAACGCTTACGCCTTAAATGAATAACGCAACCATATGAATCCACTCAAAGCATAAATCTGGCTTCTCTATCATCGCAGCCAAAGAACAAATGATAGCGGATAAATTGTGCATCAGGATGGTAACTCTACGGTGTCCTAAAACCACGAATTTTGCCGTGTTTATTTTGTAGCTTCATGGGAACATATAAGCCGTGGAAACATATAAACCATGTCTGACTGTAGTTGTTTTACGGTTAATTACGAATTCCTGAAAGGTCTGAATAGTCATATTTTTATTTCCTCATTGTGCATCCTTCTACCATATTTGAAACTAACATACCCTTAGACGTTTTTTTGGTTGATATGTTCATCGAGTGGCACAGTGAAGTTTTTAGAAACGTTTGCGTATTACTACGCAAGAATTTCATTTTGTATGCATACAAAAAAACGAGAACAGAATTTCAGTGATCGTCAATGAAAACTTTTACGATTTATGCAAAGGGAAACGGGCAACAAGTCTCAAGGTTGACTTCAAAATTGCTCATACAACCGGTGTGAAATACGTATAGCTGCCATCAGCGCTCAGTTTTCAGCTCTCTACGATTAGTATTTTTCATCAGATGATAAATAAAGGTAAACGTGGGGGATCATTAGTTCGGGAATATGTTAGGTTTCGATATGATAGAAATTCTTAGTAGTAAAATTTACAAAATTGGTTGATTTAATTGTTTTTCAGTAGATTTGAAGTTCCATTTTCTAGGTATGGAACAGCCTTCTTCATGAGCATACTACGTTGCGAGATGCTTAAATACGCAGTTCTTATTGTACACGACTGTAATCATTCTAATTATGTTTGTGGTAAAAGAACAAACACTCAGAAGAACCTGGAAACACAACTTTAAGACGTGCTGTACCTTGCTGTTTTGGAGCGTTGGAGATAGTCAACTACGGCGTTTTCCGATATCTGCAAATAAAACTTGGTATTCAAATCTGTGTCGGCGCCGCGGTGGTGTAGTGGTTAGACTATTCGCCTCCCACCTAGGCGAACCGGGTTCGATTCCCAGCGGGGTCGCACCCTGATTTCCACATGTGGGAATCGTGCCGGACGATGCCGCTGGTCGGAGGGTTTTCTCGGGGATCTCCTATTTCCCGGCGCTGCTTCGTACTCGCCTCGCTTCACCCTCATCGGTGTTCAAGACCTCGATGTTAAGAGCCACCAAAATCTCTTCACTCACTCAAATCTGTGTCAAAGTTTTAGAGATGGCCAAAGTCTGCTGAAGATATTACACTAATAAGTTGTAGGATCACTGCTAAAAGTCTCAAGGCTTTTTAGCTATTAAGGTAGGCGTCGCCTTGTTAATGTTAATAGTTCTTGTCTAATACTAGGCCTATACAGAAATATTAAGGATAAACGAGCCAAACTCGGTGCAAATTGTTTCATAAAAAATCACTGATCGGGAGGTTAACTGCTCGTAGCTAAATATAATACGCATGAAAAGTATGACAAACGGAAACATGCGTATCAGTCACTGCATGGATTTTTTCCTGGCTGTCAAAACCAGTTAGTTAATTTTCGTGTTTTTCACTCTTTTTGATACTATGTAACTATAACTACAGTTCGGTTTTCAAATAACTTGATATACTGGTTGCTACGAAATCATTCCAAGCACTACGTAACCTTGAAACCAAAGTAAGAACAATTATTCAAATCTCGTGGCGGGTCAGACTAATTTATGCAAGCAAAATATAAAGGAACTCCGTTATTTCACGTACGCAGACTGCAGAGTGATTCCAAGAATCGATGCTCTACGCAAAAAGGCTATGAAGAAGTGTGCTGAATCAAATTGCGTTCTCTGAGGAAGATCAAAGTAAAATTAACGAAGAGGCAAGAGAACTCCCGTACCGTCTCACTGACTCCTCGACTGTAGCAGGAAAATAGTGGCTGTGGCATTAATATCATTTGCCTTCGCCACCTAATGGCGGATAAAAAACAACCCAGGAAAATTTTTCTTACCATTTCGAATAAATGTTTTGATTCTTGGAAAACTTGCAAGCGTTAAGACCCCCGTCTACCTGGAACTTTTTGCCAAGTTTAGGCCGAGAAGCGCGGGAGCGATAAGGGCGACACTGCCACGCGCATCAAGTACGCCATCGCCGCTAAGCGCAAGGCTCTGAACTGGCGTGCAGTGTTCTCGCCGTGCTGCGTGTACCTATGGGACTTTCAGCGGTGACCATATTATTTTATTAGTGGTAAGTCTTTAGGAAGGTTCAGTGCAGGCCCCTATAGTAGTTTTGTATGTATCTGATGCGTGCATTGTGAGTTACAGCGCCTTAGAAAGGCCGTTTTTAGCGGTTTTGGAGTACTCTGAATTGATGTTTCTAACGTACGTGATATTTTGAAAGTACTATACAGCTCTCGTCTGAAGTGTGTGTTCTTTTCGTAAATCAGCACGTTGGACGCACGCTCAATAGTTTCGTTGAAAAACGTGTATTTCGAACACTCTGCAACGCAGTTCAAGCGCCAGGTAGACGGGCGCCTTAAATGAGAGGTTTACTGAATACAAGTATCTAGAGGCTGCTTACGGTTAATTGAGCACTTTTGAGAGAACTGCCTAAAATCTACTTATCTGCCTATTTTGTCTCCTTCCATGCTATGTAAAATTAGTATTGCATTGACCGTCTCACTTTATTCATGCGCCAGTCAAGTAAAAGCTGTGAAATGGTTAAGTGTGTAAATACGCCAACATTATGCCAATTTTTACTATAATATTCGTTAAACAGACAGAAAATATTTTTAGTAAAATCAGTAGCTAGAAATGTAAAAGTAACGCCTTTGAATACGACGTTGAGATATAGAACTACTTCTCGTATTTTGTTGCCAACTTAATTGGCAGCACGCCAGTCAGTGTACTTGTCAAAATACATGATGTTAGGGTCAATTATTTTTTTTCATAGGTTGATTTCAAAAGTGTTCAGTTTACCGTGAACAATATATAAATAATTTTACTTATATCCAAGAAAGTGGCTGAAGACATTGTGCCACTGCAAGCTCACCAGCTTTTCACCACGGCGATGTGGGATCGACTCCTGGATTTTGTCGTACGTAAGAAATTGACACAGTTACTACCAGTGTCCCTCGCTTAACAGTGGTCGGCACCCCGCTCGGGTGTTCGTCTTGCCACATGCCTTTTAACAGAATGACGCCCATTCTCTACGTGTTCTTCACGGCCTACGTTGTTAAGGTGTCTTCACACCACGAGGCTACGGGCTTGA
Organism: Clitarchus hookeri; assembly: GCA_002778355.1. Taxonomy (NCBI): domain Eukaryota; kingdom Metazoa; phylum Arthropoda; class Insecta; order Phasmatodea; family Phasmatidae; genus Clitarchus; species Clitarchus hookeri. The sequence goes on from NQII01002064.1 coordinate 95,462, forward strand.
ATCCCGGGTAAGCATGGAGGCGTGCGCCATTTTTAGATTTTTCTTTCCATCAAAATTAGCCTACAGGCAAAACATGTGAGGGTGATACAAATTTTAAAGCGAGAAATCGGTAGTTATGTAGCGAAAAATAAATGAATAACAATAAAAAAATTAACGAAATCCTGCAAAAATGTTTCTATGAATACAATCAAAGAAGATTAAAAGAAAAGACTGTATGCAATTGGCACGAAATTCACATTATAAAGATTAAGATCAACACTTAACCGAAAATTCGAAATTGAATTGATCTTATCTGTATACAGAAAGAAATCAGATTAAGTTTAGATTTGTACACAGGCTCAATATGCCGTCAAATGCAGTAAATTATACTCCATACTGGAACTTTAAATATTACCACCGCGCCCGAAAAGGCCTGCAGTCTGTTGTAAGTCACGTAAAAAATGTACTTGAAGTTGCAGCCGTAAATCGTCCAATAAGAAAGCAGATAACGACCGTTTAGCTTGTTTGTTCGTATAACCTCTTTCCCGGCAGATAATATCTCTCCTAGCCCAAAGTCGCTGTAAATAACCTTCGTTGTTTCTTTTTTTTTTTTCTAGGGCGAACGTGTATTGGTAGCGAGTTCGCAGGTGGATGCCCAAAATTTATAGGTTCCCCGGGACGGTCGGAATTAAATGCCCCGCGCGTCGCGGCGGGCAGCGCATAAAACAGTTTGCAGCGCAACGCAGCGCCGATGTTTGCTAATAGACGGCGGGTAGTGGCGGAGGCTGGAGCGTGGTGCGGGCGGGCGAAGCCTCGCTACCTCGGGGAGCCGCGGGAGGAAGAACAACGGACGGCGCGGCGGTCGCCTGGAATCCCGCCGCCGGCGAAGGTAACTCAAGGACGCTGCTGCAGGGGTCGAGGACGCCGGCGCCGACGTTCACCCAGAAAGGAAGAGAAGAGAACCGGTACAGCTTGTCTCGGGAACACCTTGAAGCGCGGGAACCCCGGGTAGGTCTGTCTGCAATCTGACTTCGGGGCTGCTTACCACGGTGTCGCCCGCGTCCACTTTGCCTTCGCATCGGGTCGAGCCTGCTTCCTTCGTGGCGGTAGACCTCATTTCTGGCAGGTCGTCATACAGCCGGCATTTCCATGGGCTTCGCTGCAAATAAACAGGTGCTTGTCCGCTGACGTACGGTGATAGCTGAACTTATTTACAGCTGATGGTGATCTCTTTCCCTAACAAGAACTCAAGTACAGTTTTTTTTCTCAACGAGCACGATTTTTTTTTACATAGCGCCACTTCATTTTCTGTGCAGGTTTTCCGGGAGAACGAGCAAAACTTGCTACAAGAGCGTTATTATACTTTAAACCTTATTATTCTTATATAATCAGTGATCCTGTACTATCGGAACAATTGCTGTGAGGTGATTCCCCATGCAAAATGAAGTAGAAAAATTCTACGACCTATGCCCCACAGTAATTCGTAAAGGTGGTAGGTGCCCTTGAAAATCCATGTTTCAATCGGTTTTACCTCAAAATAATAAAACCTACTTGAGATGAAAGAACAATTCCGTGAATACTGTTGTTTTGAATATAGAGATGAAATCTGCGAACGGTTGTTGGGTAATGTCATCCTTATTCGTTGAGATAATAGGAGGTGCCATGTTATTATCCAGCAAATGTGTGTAACCCTTTGTGTTTAAGCTTTTAATGACACCATAATCATGTCTACATTAATATACAAAATAGCTGCCTTGGGGTAACTCTCTCAGATGAAGGGTTGTCGAAAAAACAGATAAAGTTTGTAAGGGTGCAGCTGGTCGCCTGTTCGCAGAGCAACTCGCCAGTTGCCAGTTTCAATGAAGATTTCCCAGTAAAGAATAAACTAATACAAAGGAAAATATCTGCGATTCCTGAGACTGACATTCCGCTCGCAACTGGTGTGTTCTTAAAGGCAGAGGCAGGACTCGGGTCTTTTAGTTCCGACAGTGAAAATACACTTCATTTCCACTTATCACTAGTCTCTGCTTGCTGCCGTCAAAATCTGAAACTAAGAGGATTTAGCACGTTAAAAAAATTTACTTCCCCAGATTCTTATCTACTTCGAGCACGAAAGGAATGCTTCTAAAGAACCCGACCCATTTTTTTTTGCTAGACTTTCTAGCAGAAAATTTCGTCGTGAGTTTATGTTAAATACATGAATGAGTTAGAATGTTATCAGGGGACCTGACATTTAACAAGTTATTCTTTGACATCATAGACTACAACCAATGTCTATTTCAGTTCATTTTGCAATTCGATCAGAGTTTATTGATGCGAGGACTCCAGTCAATAGCAAACCTCCAAGTAAAGAAGGACCGAATCCCATGGTACCTAGTCTGGAGTGAGTAATGAACTACTAACTGCAATAGCGCAGAGGTAACACACAGTGGATGCTCGTATTCACATGACTGCGTAATCAAACTCGCAAAAATGTTTCCTGGCACCAAATATTAGAAATTCCTTCATTTCAGATTTCACAGTAAGTTATTTGTTGAAGGCTGTTATAGGTCCTACATTTTAATTGTTAATTGGTTTAAGTCAAACTAAATTTGATACAAATGCTAAAAAATAAACCACTGAAGACAGCGAAAGGCATGTGCTACTTCAGTGACCCATTTTTACAAATGAAGCAATTATTTCTACAGATTTGCAGTCAATTCGATGCTGCTCTAGTTGGCAAATCGCTAGTGCAATTCCTCGAATCTCCAATGAGAAGATGTAAAATAACTAAATTCACAGTGTCTCTGGAGTTACTATCTCAAGCCATCGATTGAGATTAACTTTGTTGAAAAAGCGAATGACTGAGTAAACCCAGCAGCTTGTAGATCTACGAGCGTGAAGGAGCTAACAGATACAACAGCGATCAATAAAAGTACGCGAAGGCAGAGTCATGAAAATCCGAATGTAAAGTGATATTCCGGTCAGGTGAGGTGATCCCAGTTGGGACAAAGCTGCGTGACCACAATGCGGAAATGCCGAGTTGGTCAACAACATCCACCGCGAAAACTTGCAGGCAAACTGGTCAGGCAGTGTGGGTGATGATCGTGTCTGCACTCACAGCGGCAACGAGGAGTTGGTTACTACCCGTCGAGAAAACATGCTGCCGAAGTGGAGCGTGAGTAATTTCATGCACTGTGGGGAAGCGGAGTTATTTACAACCCGTAATCGCAGTGGCGAATGAGTGAACAAATACATTTTGGGGAAAGAGGGTAGGTTATTGCCAAACGATAAAAAGTGCGGTTACTGTGGATAGTGTGCAGATAGTGAGAGAACTCGGCGGTAGTTACTACCCATCGCTTAAACATGCGCCCTCAGTAGAGTATGTCTACATTCACTAAGCTACTGTCAGACTATATCATTTTCGCCGTCAAATGTATTTGACAATAAAATATAAAGATAAATTACGGCCATAAAATATTTTTTCATCCAACAAATTTGGTAAAATAATCTTGAATGTGTTTGAAAATGTGTCACGCCTCAAGTTTTTTTTAAATTTAAATCATCTAGAACAATTTTTTTATTTAAATCATCTAGAAAAAATTTTTTATTAAAAATTTATTTTGAAAGAGGGGAATAGGTATTGTGTTAAGATGTACCCCAGTAATGGAAAGCATTTTTAGTATGGTGTGATATATTTTCCTTTTCAAACTTAAATTTAATGCTAATTATTATTTGGATATACTTGCTGCGCTATGAAATTTATCGACTCACTTCCAAAATTATCTCAATAACCTTGTTAAAATTTCCTGTTGTTGCTTGTCATTTCTAAGTTTTGTGGGGTCGGAAATGGCAGTTTTTGTTGTGCACGATTCTGATTGGCTGAACTCGTCACACCAAATAAATTATAGATCTGGCCCAGTATCCTTAACGTTCGATAGAAACTGTAACCAACGAACTTTTACTGACAAAACATGGCGGTGCTAATCCCAAAATTCTTTGACCAACTTTATTTGAAGCAATTTGACAGGAAATGTTGATAGTGTGACAGGGACTTTATGGAGATACGTAGTTGTTTACTACCCGGGTCGAAAACATGCGGCTGTAGTGGAAAGTGTGTGCCTATGTTTATTGAGGAGATAAAGAATCATTAAGTACCAGTCGCGAAGACATACGTCGGCAATGAAGAGAGAGTGCATATATACAATGCTGAGATACAGAGTACTCTACTACTCATGTCAAAAACATGAGTTTTTTGAGGGGGAGAGGGAGAAAGAGTCCACATTCATTGTGGAGATACATAGTTCTGTACTAGCCGTAGCGAAAACATGCGGTTGCTGTGCAGATATATATATAACATTCATTGGTAAGACAGAGAATAGTTTACTAGCCGTGTCGAAAACATGCGACCGCAGTGGAATGAGAGCGGCTTGGGGCTGCAGAAACTAGCCGACGCGGAGCGAGAGGGGCCATGGCGGGCTGGATCACAAAGTGGACGGACAAGTCCCCGGGGTGCACTCGGCGGTACTTACACGTCACGAGGGGCCGGAGCGTGGGCCGCCAGACGGGGCGGGTCTGCAACTTGCTTCTTCTGGGAACAGCGGCTGCCGGTCCTCTCGCAGTTTCCGTTACACCGCGTTGAAGCGCGCGCCGCATGTGCGCTTTGTAATGGCGGCCGGTGTTCCTCTTCTCGGAACAGCGACTTTTCACAAGCGCCAGGCGCGTCAGATGACTGCGGCTGTCCCAGGTTTTTAACAGTCAAATCTCGGTGAAACGCAAACAAAATTGCAGTCGATAGAAGTCACAAGAAATTAGAAATACACTTTCTAGTCATTTCGTTTTAATGCTTTGAATGGTAACAATAAATACAATTTGCATAACTAACTGGTTTTAATTTAAAAACAGTTTTTTACTCTCTTGGTATGGCTTATTGCGAATTGTATTGCAAATCAAACGTTTTAATAGTCATTGAATTGTTTTTATAACGATATATTTTAACTGGATCATACAAGACCGATTACGTAGACCCTAATTAATATATCCAGTATAATTTGTCTTTCAGAAATTTTCGCGACGACGTAACTATTTATGATGGTTTCAGCAAACACATGGCATATTCTTGATGTACGGTGCTATCATATTTAATTACTACTGATATGGGCTTAATATCTTCTTGTAATCAGCGCTTACTTCAGGAAATACATTTTACGACAAATGCTTTGCTTGAAGATGACATACTCAAATTATAAGGAAGAACGGAATGTAGCATAACAACCATTGAGGTAAGTAATTCCACAGGAAACTAGGTCACAATTGTTTCACTTCCGACCTGCAGTTTATCTTTTCTTTGCTAGTAGTACCCATAAACAAAGTCGGGAAAGATGATGATCACTTTACGTTAAATAGTATTTGCTTTATTTCAATACGTATACTGTAAATTTGCTCCTCCTGTATTCCAACCAAACAAAGGAACAAAACCAGTGCGTTTGGCATGTGTTCCTAAGCTAAAAGAGAATGTAATAATTAGTTTGTTTGAGAGAAACCTCCTCCTGTAGACTTTCCTTTAGAGTTGTGCATTTGGCCTAACTATTTAATTTTATTCTGCTCCGAACGACGACGCGACGGAAGGAAGAGTAGGCCCTCAACTGACAAGGAAAACACAGAAATACTTGACGGGAAATCAGATATGCTGCTTTAACAATACAAGTGACTGCTGGCTTCATTATTTTTTCATGACAACTTTCTACTACCACAAGTAACTTTCACCTTTTTTCAGTTTGCCTGTTGGTTTTCGTTTTACTTTTTTTTTTCTCTTCAGGTATATTATTTGTGCCTGCACAAGGAAGCTGTAATTGGCAATACTCGAACGAGTACGCGTAACTATGACAAATTGCATAATTCCCTGTTCAACAAAACCAAAATTATATTATTCATTGTAATCGTGTAAGAATTAGTGTTATAAGAAGTCTTACCCGCCGTATTAGGAGAAACGGGACTTCTTATTTCTGATGGGAAGAAAATGACTTAAATTTGTACTTGCAGATATTATTATATTTATATGAACTTTACAAATATGAAAACAACGCTACACACATTCGTGATTATAAAAAACATTACAATCATATCAGTTAAAAGGTATATAGGCCTACCTGTAAATTTTTGCCACTTGGCAATTACAATTGGTGCCTGATAAAAATCTGCTTATATTAATTTGATATTAACTTACTTAATATAAAATGGTAATATACTGAATCAAATTTATTTGATACGAAACTCTATTACTAACGTGAAATATCACGCCCAATAAGTTGGAAGTACAATACGGTGGACCCAACTGACAGCATTTTTAATAAGCTAAACAAGATATTGTTGTTTATAGACTGCAATACAGTTATCAATTTTATTTTTAAATGAAAGGTTTCTCTGGTTATTACCAAGTTTTCGAAACTGCTTTCCTTGCACTTCAGAAAATCTGTAGATAGCAGATTCATTAAAAAAATAAAGGATAACGTTTTTATCATGAAAGAACATGGCCGAGTTTTAAACTATAATGCACGAGTAACTGAATAATTATAATTTTCCGCCGTGAATTTTCGACCAGTTAATTTCCGAAAACTGTTAGGAGATTGGTATGGGTCGTTTGGAAGATACTTATTAAAGTTGTGGATAAAATAACAAAAATGGCCAAGAAATATAAATCTATTAGAGACTGATCACTTGAACCTACATTGCCGAAGTAATGTTTCAGCTACAGAAGTTAAATTTTTACGAATAAGTGTAATTTTCATTAAATTAATTTTACGACTCATGACCCATATCCTTTATAAGGGTTTACGTCGAATAGACGCACATTGATTCAGAACCTTCTTTTAACATACACACACAATTTTATGTGTCCTGAACAAGCTTGCTAATGTCACACTGACAATAATCATATTTTATTTTTGGACCCAACATTATAAGTTCATTCGCATCTGTCAATTATATTTCGCATTTTGAGACACAATGTCAAATTCAGCGTATTCCACGAATGGCTATCTTATTATAACGATAGGATTAATAATCTTCAACTTCCTTTTTGTTCGCATTCACAATAGTTTATGATTCATGCTAGCCAGCCGAAACAACTTGATACACGTGTAAGTTGATACTAAGATTTATTTTCCATCCTAATTGATCGTTACTTTTTATTCCTGCTAAGAACCTATATACTTCTCTTAAAACAAGCAAAATTCGGTACGTCTGGATTGCTTTACACTTGAAGTGCTCTATCCGCAGTTAACAGGAGCAATAATGCAGTGAGACATTAAAAAATAATTTTAAAATGTGCCTTCTCTTTTTTAAGTTTAAAATAATAAACGGCGGCATAACTTTCTTCGCTAAAGGAGTGTAAGATGACAACGATTCTTTGTGAAGGCTGCAAACGATACGAAGAACCTTAGAAGTCAACTTCTTTAACGACAATCTTTATTAGGGCAGGGAAATAAAAGATGCAAAAAAAAATTACGCTTTTCACCAAATGTGTGCCAGGTATTGAAAACGTACATTCGCTATGCAGTTCATGGCGACGTAGTTTTAATAGAAGCGCAGCGGTGGCCTTTCCACTCAGGGGCTTTGAATACGTTGGAATTGGGAAGAGAAGTATGAGGTCGGGATGGGAGGAGGGGCCGTGGAGTTATAACTGGATACTGAAAGGCGAAAGACGCGGCGGTGCCACGATTCTGCCAAGTCACCGCAAATATTACTCTCCAGACAATAACGCCACGAGACGTGGCATTCAAACTGAGCTGACCAAGTCTTGGCCTGTACCCTGTCCATTCCAATGTGGCAGCTTGTCGAGGATGGCGCATAGTAATAGACTATAGAAGGTGAAATAGTAATAACAGAATTAGAAGTAGCGACTAACTCATTTACAGCAAACGTCTTCCAACATATTATGTCTCTTGAATCTATTTGACTCAAATAAGTAACACTAGTCACTGTGCTGTTGTGCGGATGTCTGTAAAAGCATAACTCCAGTATACCAGATCCATTGTGTGCAGTCATTCCTTGTAGAGCAAATCTAAACATGAAACTCAACAGTCTGTAGCTTTCTTCTGCAGTAGTAACTTGCTTGACGAACACGGAGTCATGCTCTTACAGACATCCGCACAACAGCACAGTGACTAGTGTTGATTATATGAGTCAAATAGATTCAAGAGAGATAATATGTTGGAAGACGTTTGCTATAAATGAGTTAGTTGCTACTCCTAATTCTGTTATTACTATTTCACCTTCGCTTGTATTGTATTCTAGACTATTGAAGTTAAAATGAGCGAGACTATCCTACGCAAAACAGTGAAGGAATTATTCAGATTTACTGTTCTAATCGGTTCATATCTTCAATTTGCGCAAAGTGCCAAAGGTGATAAGTTGTTTAACGTCTACTTCTGAGTATGTTAGACAGTTCAGCAATAAAAGTGCAAAAAGGTGTAAAGCAATGACACATGCTTTATTATTTTTATTTTGCCTGTAAGAATCTTTTAAATGATACTTACCATTGATATTTTAGTAATTATTTGAAAGTATTTTGTTAAACGACAATTGTAAAAAAAATGCTGTTCAAAGGCTATGCCAGCATAGTTACTGGTTTAATCCTTTAAGGATTGCGACCAAGACACACTCGCGCAAAGCTCATATAAAAATATTTCATTATTTCACTACTGTTTGTTACGCCCTGACAAGAACACAATACATTAGCAAGTAGTTTAGTTAATACATTTTGTTCGGTTATTAAACTAAACACGGCGAACTGTGTGTTCTGTTAAGCACGAAAACAGCGTTGTACAGTACAGTGAAGTGGATATATGTTTAAGCGGCTTGTACCATGGGTCTTGAGAGCCGATGAGGGTGAAGCGAGGTGAGTATGAAGCAGCGTCGGAATGTAGGGGCGGAAGAAACGGAAGACCCACGGGAAAACCCGCCGACCAGCGGCGTCGTCCGGCACGATTCCCACGTGTGAAAATCCGGGAGTGACCCCGCCGGGAATCGAGTCCGGTTTACCTTGGTGAGAGGAGATCTCTATAACTGCCGCGGCAACCGCGGCTCCTGTTGTAAAGTGCAGTAAGAGCTTCCGATGTAGTGTGGACCAGTAGAATGTGGTAGGTGGTGGTATGAAGATAAACAAAATCGATGTCCTGGCAGTAGAGAACACTCTTCTTGCCTGTATTTAACACCATTACACGTATACCGACATTGAAGTACTAAGGCAAATCCCTAGAAGAAAATATTAAACGACTCGAGGTCACATATTGTCATACGGAAGCATTACGACAGCCTTTCCCAAGACTGCAAGATGCATATCCATTTGTCACACGAAATCCGACTTATCCTTTTATGCGCAGAAATTCTCCGTTTTCGTTTTGTGGGCCCAGTTTCAGTGTAATTATTAANTGGACCAGTAGAATGTGGTAGGTGGTGGTATGAAGATAAACAAAATCGATGTCCTGGCAGTAGAGAACACTCTTCTAGGCTGTATTTAACATTACACGTATACCGACATTGAAGTGCTGAGGCAAATCCCTAGAAGAAAATGTTAAACGACTCGAGGTCACGTATTGTCATACAGAAGCATTACGACAGCCTTTCCCAAGACTGCGAGATGCATATCCATTTGTCACACGAAATCCGACTTATCCTTTTATGCGCATAAATTCTTCGTTTCCGTTTTGTAGCTCCAGTTTCGGTGTAATTATTGAACATTCCTGACTAAATGAAATTTACATTTTACGAGTTGTTTAATACTTTATTGCTTTTAGTCGTACTACCTGTTATTTGATAGTTGTAAAAAGACAGGAACTTACCGATATTTAAGCGTTTATACTATGCTATTTGTGACATAAATTTTAAGTTTTTAGTTCGGACTTAGAATCTGATAGAATGGGTGGCACCTAGCTTTTAATGCGAGAGCGCCCAGCGCTATGCGTCATCAACTGTACAAGATTCTAATCTGACTTCCTTAATTTTTATGGCCCTTTTACATGCTACATTTATATGTACCGCTGGGTAAATCATTTTCAAAATTTCAGTATTAAAATCAAAGCGAGTAATGACGTACGCTAAAGTTTAATAGAATTTCTAAATTAGTTTAGAGTGACTTCTGCCCGTAGTTTCTCGTGTTACATAAAATAACTGTTAGTTACCTTCGTTTGAGGTTACATACATGATAACAACGATAGCGTTTAAAAAAGATGGATTTCAGAATAAGTGTCGAGATGTGCCTTGTGTCCTAAAGAGCATTTTTTTAAATACCATACGTACATGCACGTCCGATGTCTGGAAATTACAATTGATGCCACCTCAAACCAACCTTTCAGCTCCCGATGCGGGCCACAAAATGTGTTGTCGTCCTGGAATCCCCGGGAGACGTAAATAACGTGTGCGGCTGAAAGCGCATTCCCGTTACGCGCGGCTCGTCGCGCTAAATGCGAACCGACGACTTTCAAACGGGGCAGGATTACACGCGTATGCACGTGTTTACGTACACGAGGCAGGCACTGCTAGTCCGTGTGGTAATAACACATAACTTTGTCAGGTAAACTGCGAAGAAAAGAGAGGGGCTGGTGGGGAATAAAAGTAGCCCACGCGAAGCTCGACAGTAAAGTGCTATCTCGATCCAGAATGGCCACACTTCCCTGCAATAACGTCTACATTGCAACGACCAACCAGTCCTGCAAGCAAGTATACACTGTTCGCGGTAAACGGAGTACCTTTGAAGCCAACGTTTGAAAACTGCCGTGCCTCTACCTGCGCACATTTTAACGGGGACACTGACTGTCGTGGGCCCTGTAAAGTTGGTAACGACGGAGGGAAGGTTCGATAACTTAACGTTTAATTCAAAGTGTTAGGTAAGAATTTGTGAATACAGAAATTATTCCTTTTCTTTCGGTTTTTTTTATAATGGATAGGCTATAAGTAATAATTAGCAAATTTGTAAAATATTTAAGTTTCTAATAATTCGGTAGTTTTACCTGGCTGACGCACGAGTAAAGTGATGACGCCCGTGGCAATGTTAATTTCACATATGGTGGAAGAATACTCAAGAAGCATGTAAGTAGATCTTCAGTAGCACTTTTGAAAGTGCTCAGTTTACCGTTAACAACCTTTAGGTAAACATTAGTAAATACTGAAATGATTTGTTTCACTTTCTGCTGTTTTAATGCATGGAAGTGTAGGAATGAACAAATTTTTAAAATAATTACATTTGTGATATTTCCATAGTTTCACTTGATCAACGAATGAAAAAAGTGATCACGCATATGGCGATGTAAATTTTGCATATGGTGAAAGACTACGCATACAAGTACATAGATGTTAAGCAAGGCTTACAAAAGTGCTCATTTTACCGTGAACAGCATACAGTTCTTAAGTTGACTTATCTGCAGCTTGGTCATGGAGGACCCGGCATTTTTTGCATCGTTCGCTACCAACAACCACAGAAATAGTTTAATTGAACCAACTACACATTTTTTTGAATCAAATATGCATAACAAAAAACTTAGTCTTTACAACATAAAAATACGCGCTTTAATTGTCTAACTCTAAAAAAACTTTTACATAAATTTAATTACGTTGAAATAACAGTCCGTTGCAACTACTTGAAAATAATTTGCCAGTTAAACAAATAGTTATATCGATGGGCAATGTTTCTTATATTTATTACATGCGATATATACACTACACGGTTTGCATAAAAAAAATATATTTAAGAACTTGAGTTAGCTATTAACATTTCGCAGGAAGTGTTTTTATAATCCTTTGAGAAAAAAGTGGTGATTTTATCGGGAAACCGGCTAGATTTATTGGACTGCTACTGAACGAATGATACGCCCGGTTGTGTAGTGGCTTATATCCTGCAGTTGTGGCCAATTTATGTGCCCTAGAAGCTGTTGGGTGTTTTACTGCAACGATCCACTGCCAGTTTCGCGCGCTTTGTAGACCACAAGAATGATTTTCAATTTGAAGTCTGGACATTTGCGTTGCTACATGCCTGTGCTTTATTTTAATTTACTTTTAAAATTTTATTCTACACGCTCTCTCCGAGTTCGCAAGATCAACATTTATTCACGTATTTCAAAGCAACGATTTGTTTGCCAGTAAGTTCTAGCTACGGGGATTTCGAAAAACTACGCGTATTTTTAAATTTTTATTTGTGGAAGACTGTGGTTAGACATAACAACGATTGACACAGTTAGTTGCGTCTACGGATTCTCGTGCATCTCAAAATTAAACATGCCTTAGCCGGAACTCGAACACAAAGCTGGCCGGGTGCAATCCAGGCCCGAAAGTTACGTGCTGTGGAGGCCGGCAAGTGTAAAATTAATAGCTGGGCATGTTTTGGCCTCTCTCTCTGTTTAACAGACACACCAACTCTGCAAAATGATATATCTTTGATAAGTGTGGCAATGACGCTGTCGAATTTTGCTTGGAAACCATCGCTTCAAGTTGTTGTTGATGCCTCTTTTTCCACAGTAAACTGATCACTTTAAAAAAAACCCTGCTTAAGATCTATTTGTATGCACGTTGTGTATCCTTCCACCATGTGTAAAATTAACATCGCCATTAGCCTTATCATTTTATTAATACATCGGTCAAGTGAAAATGTAAAATTATAATAAAAGTATCTAGTTTACAAATTTGCTGATTCTTACACTTTATGCATTAAAAATACAGAAATAAACATATAAAATTTTTGCAGTTTTCACAAACTTTTACCCAAGACTTCTAATTTAACGTTAAGACATGGAACTATTTTCTCTCCGTCGATACCAATTTTACTGGGCACATGGCAAACAGTTTAGCCGTTAAAATATATGCACGTAGAGGCGGTGACATTTTTCAAATGTTGATTTCAAAAACGCCAGATAATCGTGAACCGCCTATATTATACGTGTTTCTGCAGATCGTGTAATGAATAGTTACATAGTTCATTCACGGTTACTTCCAACTTTTCTGAAGCCCTGCTTAAGTTATATTTCCAGATAGTCCTTCGCCCCATGCAGATAAAGCTCAGAAAATTACACCAGAGGGCCAACACACCGAATTCGTGCGCACTCAGTATAATAATATTTTGCATAAGAACAATTTTTTACTAGGCATTACCAACACACAAGCTTTATGTCTGTCTTTATTCATGTTAGTTGTAAATGAAATATTGTAATTTATAGATAAAATGTAAGTGGAAGTTTAAATTAACCAAAAACAAGGTAATTTTATGCTAACGCAAGTATAACACGCTTGTAGTTCATGGCATATTAAGGAATCAACCAAAAATTCTTAACTCGGATCCTTCGCGGCCTCACGAGAAAGGATCGAAACATTGGAACACGGGGATGAACCTGCATGAGAGTAAATCTGCAAACTACATGCGTGTGTGTTCGTACGTGCGTGTGTCCAGAAAAAAGAAAATGCAGCGTCGGTGTGAGGAAAGAGCGGATGAGTGTACCGACCTCAAGCACGCACGCTCTCGCACAGATGACGGTAGAGAGAGAGATCGGGAGCTGCTCAAAAGGAGTGCCGACGGGCGGAATAAAGCTGTTAACGACGTTTCCTCGCGTTCGCAACCATTAATTAGCCGCCTGCCCTCCTCCCCACCCCGTGGTTCGTTAACACGGCGAGACACGCGTTGAGCCAAGCCGGTGAGAGGGTGTAGCGGTGATTGATGATTGGCGGTCAGGAGAGGTGATCAGCGCGGGGGCGGGGTGCGGCAGAGCCGGCTCCTCGTGGCGCTATCTGGCGTGGCCAACGATGCGTGTAATTTCTGGGCGCACGCGAAAATTCCTACACCGCCGCGTGTGAAACGAACACGAATCTTGCGGTGAGATATTCACGGCCGCTCCAATCGTAGAACCTGGCTTTGTTTACACACAGAGAAAAAGATCTGTTTGATATCACAGTTTGTTTACTTTTTATCTATCTACAAACGGCCCCACTTTACACCGGCATTCTAATCCGGGGAAATTAAATCAGTATTGTTGTCCATCATCTTTGCTTGAGTCATCAATACACTCGGAAACAAACTTTTCATATTTTTTTTGACAGAGTTTAAACAGGCATTTTGTTCAAACAACTTTCTTTGTCAGTGAACGATTCATGGCGTAATTAAAATTCACCATTCGGTTGCAGCTGACTTGGAATTGACATAAAATGACGACAGACCGCAATGAAATGGTTTTGTAAGATATATCTGTTTTGTTACTGGAAAATTTTCAATGATCTGTAGTTCCCATACAATGCATTCCCTATTACTGTGGTCGGTATGCAGGGTTTGTCTTAATCACACAAAATTAATCAGTGCGCGGAAAAAAGAAATAAACGAAAGGCTTTGAAATATTATGTATGCTAACATGCTAAATTATGCAAAGCAAAAAAAAATCGTGGAAGATTATCACAACCTCATTTTAAAGCTTTATACTCTCAGACTAATTAATTATTTTATAAATGAAAATAGTTGTTTAAATTCAGCTACGTAAGTAACAAACAAAATTTTACGCAAATCATACATAGCTCGGGTGCGTGATAAAGAGCTACTTACTTTTCTGTGGCGTATACCATAACGGAAACGAATGCATGGCTCTAGAAATCATAAATAAAACTTTGTTTTAACATGTCATATACGTAGGGAAATCCTATCATTTTGCATTAGAATAAAGTACCAAGGTAGATTGCATACAAGTAAGTATATGTTAGTTTCACGGGTATAATTAGACCTTCGCTCATCCTACACGTCTTGCAAAAATCTCAGAACCAATTGTAAACACTTGGCAGTCTAGTAACCTCTTCATTCGTGTGGCTGAGTAAAAAAAATTATGAGCTCTATATGTGGCGGAGCCAGTGACTTCTGCTAGTGTGTGTAGAGGAGAGCGGAGTCTAGCTGGTGACGTCTTACAACGCGAGATGGTAGGGTCTCCACATCAGTGGCGTATGGTAAACTGTTGCAAGGTAAGCTGGTGCTTGCCCACGGCTGTACATTCTCGGTGCACGCAGCAGGAGCCAGTAACTACGGTGCAGCTTAGGGAGGCTGAATACATTACGACCAGTCACAAGCGAGCAGTAAGGGACCCATAACACGCGTCTTGTGGCGTCAGCTGCCGAGTTTCGTTTTACTGGTGGAAGTGCAAACTAGCAAGCAACAGGATACAGCACACAGCTAACGCCAGCTTACCTTGCAACAGTTCACTACGCGCCACTTCTCCTCGTACGCTGTTAAGGTTCTGATCCATGACTTTTGCCATTGAAATTTCAGGTGGGTAGCTGAATGAGTCAGCGAATGAAGCAATTTGGGTGGCCCTTAACATCGAGGTCTTGAGTGCCGATGAGGGTGAACCGAGGTGAGTATGGAGCAACGCCTGGATGCAAGGGCGGGGGAAACTGGAGATACCCGAGAAAACCCGCCGAGCAGCGGCATCGTCTGGCACGATTCCCATGTGCAAGAATTTGGGGGCGACCCCGCTGGGAATCGAACCCGGTTCGCCTAGGTGGCAGGCGAATGGTCTAACCACTACACCCCCACGGCCTCGTGAGTAGCTGAAGATGAGCGACGAAGTGCTCGGAGAAACTTTACTGTGGATGAGCGTTTAGCCTGCTCGCCTCCCACCAAGGCGAACCGGGTTCATTGCCCGACTGGGTCACTCCCGCATTTTCGCACGTGGGAATCGTGCCGGACGATGCCGCTGCTCGGCGGGTTTTCTCGGGGATCTCCCGCTTGTCCCACCTTCATTCCGGCGCTGCTCAAGAGCCCCGCCCAAATCTCTTCACTCTTCACTTGACGTAAATATGCGTGATTTAATCGCGGAGCAGCTGAGCAAAACAAAAGCAGAACGATGTCGTGGGCAGGTCGTAAAGAAGGTAGCGGAGTAACATGTCAGCTCACACGCATGACTGACGGTTTGACGTCTTCTCGGTTTATTTGCGGGGAGGCAGAGAGTCTCTGGGGAACGAGAGGGGGAGAGATATTCGGTCCCCCGGGCGTCGTCGCGGTTGGGCGGACTTATCTATACGACACGCCATAAACAGTTTGCCTATAAACATGGTGACAGGCGCGTCACACACACGCTAGAGGACACGTGTGTACGCACGCACGCACGCACGCAAGTCGCTGCGGCAACTAGCACGAGGCTCGTCCGCCCNTATCTATCTACAAACGGCCCCACTTTACACCGGCATTCTAATCCGGGGAAATTAAATCAGTATTGTTGTCCATCAGATTTGCTTGAGTCATCAATACACTCGGAAACAAACTTTTCATATTTTTTTTGACAGAGTTTAAACAGGCATTTTGTTCAAACAACTTTCTTTGTCAGTGAACGATTCATGGCGTAATTAAAATTCACCATTCGGTTGCAGCTGACTTGGAATTGACATAAAATGACGACAGACCGTAATGAAATGGTTTTGTAAGATATATGTGTTTTGTTACTGGACAATTTTCAATGATCTGTAGTTCCCATACAATGCATTCCCTATTACTGTGGTCGGTATGCAGGGTTTGTCTTAATCACACAAAATTAATCAGTGCGCGGAAAAAAGAAATAAACGAAAGGCTTTGAAATAATTTGTATGCTAACATGCTAAATTATGCAAAGCAAAAAAAAATCGTGGAAGATTATCACAACCTCATTTTAAAGCTTTATACTCTCAGACTAATTAATTATTTTATAAATGAAAATAGTTGTTTAAATTCAGCTACGTAAGTAACAAACAAAATTTTACGCAAATCATACATAGCTCGGGTGCGTGATAAAGAGCTACTTACTTTTCTGTGGCGTATACCATAACGGAAACGAATGCATGGCTCTAGAAATCATAAATAAAACTTTGTTTTAACATGTCATATACGTAGGGAAATCCTATCATTTTGCATTAGAATAAAGTACCAAGGTAGATTGCATACAAGTATATGTTAGTTTCACGGGTATAATTAGACCTTCGCTCATCCTACACGTCTTGGAAAAATTTCAGAACCAATTGTAAACACTTGGCAGTCTTGTAACCTCTTCATTCGTGTGGCTGAGTAAAAAAAATTATGAGCTCTATATGTGGCGGAGCCAGTGACTTCTGCTAGTGTGTGTAGAGGAGAGCGGAGTCTAGCTGGTGACGTCTTACAACGCGAGATGGTAGGGTCTCCACATCAGTGGCGTGTGGTGAACTGTTGCAAGGTAAGCTGGTGCTTGCCCACGGCTGTACATTCTCGGTGCACGCAGCAGGAGCCAGTAACTACGGTGCAGCCTAAGGAGGCTGAATACATTACGACCACTCACAAGCCAGCAGGAAGGGACCCGTAACACGCGTCTTGTGGCGTCAGCTGCAGAGTTACGTTTTACTGGTGGAAGTGCAAACTAGCAAGCAACAGGGTACAGCACAGAGCTAACATCAGCTTACCTTGCAACAGTTCACTACGCGCCACTGCTCCTCGTACACTGTAAGGTTCTGATTAATGGCTTTTGCCACTGAAATTTCAGGTGGTTAGCTGAATGAGTCAGCGAATGAAGCAATTTGGGTGGCCCATAACATCGAGGTCTTGAGTGCCGATGAGGGTGAACCGAGGTGAGTATGGAGCAACGCCTGGATGCAAGGGCGAGGGAAACTGGAGATACCCGAGAAAACCCGCCGAGCAGCGGCATCGTCTGGCACGATTCCCATGTGCGAGAATTTGGAAGCGACCCCGCTGGGAATCGAACCCGATTCGCCTAGGTGGCAGGCGAATGGTCTAACCACTACACCACCACGGCCCCATGAGTCGCTGAAGATGAGCGACGAAGTGCTTGGAGAAACTTTACTGTGGATGAGCGGTTAGCCTGCTCGCCTCCCACCAAGGCGAACCGGGTTCATTACCCGGCTGGGTAACTCCCGGATTTTCGCACGTGGGAATCGTGCCGGACGATGCCGCTGCTCGGCGGGTTTACTCGGGGATCTCCCGCTTGTCCCGCCTTCATTCCGGCGCTGCTCAAGAGCCCCGCCCAAATCTCTTCACTCTTCACTTGACGTAAATATGCGTGATATAATCGCGGAGCAGCTGAGCAAAACAAAAGCAGAACGATGTCGTGGGCAGGTCGTAAAGAAGGTAGCGGAGTAACATGTCAGCTCACACGCATGACTGACGGTTTGACGTCTTCTCGGTTTATTTGCGGGGAGGCAGAGAGTCTCTGGGGAACGAGAGGGGGAGAGATATTCGGTCCCCCGGGCGTCGTCGCGGTTGGGCGGACTTATCTATACGACACGCCATAAACAGTTTGCCTATAAACATGGTGACAGGCGCGTCACACACACGCTAGAGGACACGTGTGTACGCACGCACGCACGCACGCAAGTCGCTGCGGCAACTAGCACGAGGCTCGTCCGCCCGGCTGGCGTCTTGAACAGCCCCGGGCATCGACTTCGCGCGGGAAAGCACGCTGCCTCTCCGTGGAATGACGAGCCACCCCCCCCCCCAACCATTCCTTGACAAAACATAACCTTCTCCGTTAACAGCTCCAACATTCTACCATACAGTCTGGTTCACAAGATTATCACTCTCACGACACCGAGCGAGGTGGAGTGGAGAGATTTGTTCGCCTCATAACATAGAGGTCTTGAGAACCGATGAGGGCGATGCGAGGTATGGAGCAGCGCTGGAATGCAAGAGCAGGGGAAACGGCCGACTGATTCCCACTTTTGGAAATCGATCCTCCCCCCTCCCTCCCCAAGGAATAGAACCAGGTTCGCCTGGATGGGAGACGAGTAGTCTGACCACTACACCACCGCGGCCCCACCAAGCGAGGTGACGCAGTGGTTAAACTCGCAAAGGTCGGACTCGCATTCGAGAGGACCTGGTTTCGAAACCCCGCTCTGGCCATCCCGGTTTCGGTATTTAATGGTGTCCAGAAATCACTCCAGGTGAATACTGGGATGAGTCCTTACTGCAGGCCACGACCGATTTCTATCCTCGTTCCTGCTTCTCTGTACAGTTACAAAAAAAGTCTGTATTTTTTAGAATTTTTTTTTTTTTTTTTTTGGAAATTATTTGCCAAAGATTTTCTTGTAACTCTACAGCTTAAATATTGCATTTTAAAACATATTATTTTATAAAACATACACATTTCTTATGTGCAGCTTAATATTTATTATAAACTTCAAGTCTGCAACACTTGCCTGTTAAAATTGTCCACCGGTTGGGTTGCCGCCTGGTTAAGTAAGTCTTCAGCAGATGATTGGTGCATGACGTTCCGTCATATTGCTGGCCGACGAGGCCAATTCACTGACACGTGTACCTACAGTTCTCAGTATACGCCGCCATTTTTACCTCTATATTCTTAATTGCCCTGTGATTGGACGCTATTTTCTGTAGTGTCTAGTGCAAAGCATTAAAACCACTTGTCATGCAAAGTCTCATGTGCACTGAGTAAATGGCTCTGACTGAAAGGGCTACAAAAGCATCTGCATACTTGCACCTTGTGTTTAAACGAATATTAATAAGTTCGATATGGACTGTTAACGGTAAACTGAGCCCTTTCGAAAGCCCTGCTGTAGATATACTTGTGTGCACATTGTGTATTCTTCCGCCATACATAAATTTAACGTTGCCGTGGGCCTGATCACTTTATTAAAGCATCGGTCAAGGGAAACTGGGAAATTATTAGAAAAGTAAATATTTTACAAATGTGATCATTTTTACACTTACATAAATTAAAGAAAACAGAAACAAAAAGGAATTATTTTAGTATTCACAAATGTTTATTTTAAACTTTTTTACAACGTTGAAATATGCAACTGCTTTCCCTCCGTCATTACCAATTTAACTGCGTTCATTCCGATCAGTGTACCCGTTAAAATACACGCTGGTAAAGGGAAATAAATTCTTTCAAAGGTTGATTTTTAAAAGCGCTCAGTTAAGCCGTGAAAAGCCTATAATTAGCGAACACGTGTACGGTTAGGCGATGCAATAGGGGACAGGAGGATAGTAAAAACTGCAGGTTTAATTTACTGAGGGGGTTAGTGAACCTAGACATCTTCGTTAAGTGCACCACATTATGGCTGGAAGCAGCTGGATGCTCGGGCAGCGGCAACGCCTACCACACATTGTAGCGAACACGTCTGACAGCCGCCGGGGCCGCTTCGCGCGCCGCGCCACTTCGCTGCAGTTCCAATACCACACGGACGTGCGTACGCTGCAACAAAGTTTCACCGGAGTCCCCTCGGTCGCGACAATTTCCACCAACACCGTAGCGTTACCGAGATGAAGATCGCTGGTTCGCGTTCCGTCGCGCTGAGTTCATTTGATGGTGCTCCTTCGGACGGCCCCGGGATTGATCCTTGCCGTCTACGTAATTAGACGTATTTTCAGCGAACGATTTTCTACCCTCACTCTAGGCAAAAAAAAAAAAAAAAAAACTGTGCAGTTGTTTACCTGCGTATGAAACACAAATGCAAGTTAAAGGATTTGTTTTGCGTCGCAAAAACCAAGAAAGAACAATCTCAATAAACACTGTTCGCAAATCTTTATAAGCAATAGTAATTCTGCACAATTTTGGAATGAGAGAATTGAAATTTTTGTTTAGGTAGGAAAAAGTATTCGAGAGAACTGTTATTTGAGGAAAATANATTTTGGAATGAGAGAATTGAAATTTTTGTTTAGGTAGGAAAAAGTATTCGAGAGAACTGTTATTTGAGGAAAATAACCACAGCACAAATGCATACGTTTTTGTTTTTCATTGCTTGTATGTAATATGTAAACTGCATTTTTTTCTTTAAATTGAAGGACCTCTTTTTAAAAATAAAAGATACAAAAAAGCATGCACGGCGGTTTCCTTTTACGCGTTTACTCACTTCTTCGGCGATTTATGCGAAATTTTAACATTTTCTGCGATGGAAAAAGAAACACTTTTATCGTTAGCTCCTGCCCTCACTGCAAGATATGAGTCATCTGCTGGTAAGTCTTGTATATAAAATATTGTCAACATGTATCAAAGATGAAAAGTACGATTGTGAAGAACGACAGAAAAATTGATAACCAGTGTTCTCATCTTGTTCAAAGGTTACTGGGTACTAAATGGCGTCCGTAAAGAGAACGTACGGAGTCTTGTCACTTGCGCTATATTTTCGTGGTTTTCCTTCTGACGCTGGATACGAAAACCGGTCGAGCTCAGGCTGGTTTAAAGACGGACTAGTGCTGTCAGTGGTTGGAAATTCGCAATTCTAGTGGATGGACCAACTATGAGATGGCCGAAGGGTAAACGAGAAAGTTCAAGATACCAATGATAATGGCAAACCCTGGAATTGCCGATGGTTGAGAGAAGCCAAAATGAAATTAAGTTATTAATCAATTAATTAATTAATTTACTATTGCTACTGAGTAGAAGTATGGCGATCACAGAAAGAATTTTCCTGATTGGAGTAATCCCCGCAACGATGGAGCTTTTCGATGAATCGTCGTATTTATTGTGCGCTGATGCTTTAAGGCGGTTTAAAATTCAACATAAGAAGTTTTGTAATCATATTTTTGCTTATTTTCGGAAACATAGATAGTGAGAGCAGCCTGAACTTGGGCTAACAAAAGCTGTGTAACCAGTTTAGAATATATTTAATTTCATTTTCATTCTTATTCTAGAGAGTGAAATGTTAAAAGTGAACTCATTACACAATGCCTAACAATGTTTAGTTGCAATGAAAAAAAAAAAACATTTGTTAATTTTCACGGCACAATGAGTTAATTAGCTATTTTGAGACTAAAATACTATTTTCATTGACAAGTGATTATCAAAGTCAAAGATTTAATGTGTTTTTAGTCAATCAGAGGCGGTTGGGTTAAGTTATACCATAAAAGTATTAACAAAAGCAGCACACCGACAAAAGCTCTATCTGACGTGTATGAAGAACAAGTGTTCGCAATTTTTTTAACAACTAAATAGCATACAATAAAATTTTCATCTATAGTTGGTGGCTCATGTTGATTACGGTTGAAATGTAGGAAGAAGTGAGGAATCAATCTGGAAGACAAAACTTACTGTTATCAAAAGTTAATGTCGGTGACTGCAATAATGACGCGGCTTACACGTAGCAGTTAGTGCGCGATCAACACTTGTTGGTGGGGGTGCACGCGCGGCGGCTCGCGGTGACAGCCGGGAACCGCATTGTCAACGCCGAGTGACAGACGAGCAAAGCCGCGAAGACACGCATCCCAGGGATCGCTCGACAATGCTCACTGCGGGGCCTCGCCGCGGCCATCGCACCTGTTGATCAACACGCGACACGCTCGCTCACTCGCAGGCGGGCTCCAGTTACGGAACGCCAGAGCTAAAATATAGACGTCTTCGTTCCGTCTTTGCGTAGGCTAGGGATGTTCGATGAATCGATTTTTTTGCAATAGATTGTTATTCTTTAGATTACTGGGGTTATCCATTAATTTCTTTTGAATATTTTCCAATACCCTGGACAATAGAATCTACAAATATTTGTTGAGGTTTAATGAATAAAGGCCTTTTAATAAACGAAATGTTTTATTATACTTTAACAGCAAAACTGATACAACAATGTTGACCGTTATATATTTATCAACTAGAAAAAAACAAAACACTACACAGTGTTGCCAACAACTTAAAACTGAAGTTACCAAATAATAATTATTACATTGCCATATTTTAACACCCCCTCTCAATGTAATACAGTTCTATCTTATATCTTATCTGATACAATTATATCTTATTTCTAAGTTTGAATACAACACTTATTTAAACATCTTACAAATAATTCTTGACTTAAAGCCTTAGTGAGTATGTCAGCTGGTTGTTCACTAGTTTTCACATAATGAAGGCAGATCTTATTATCTTTAATCAAATCCTTTATGAAGTGATATCGTATATCAATATGTTTGAGGCGCTTAACAGTGTCTGTGCCTGCAATAAAAATGGCTGACTGGTTGTCACAATACATACTTACTGGACATACATTTGAGTAACCAAAATCACTTAACAAGTTTATCAGCCAACAGGCTTCGCTTCCTGCCATACTCACTGCAACATACTCAGCCTCAGTTGACGACAGACTGACTGATACTTGTTTCTTCGAGCACCAAGAAATCAAACAATTGGAAAACTTAAATAAATAGCCTGTGGTAGACTTTCTGTCTTTGAGATCATCTCCCCAATCAGCATCACAATATCCCTCTAGGACATTATCTTCACACTTGAAAACTAACATATAATTTAGTGTATTNATTTTGGAATGAGAGAATTGAAATTTTTGTTTAGGTAGGAAAAAGTATTCGAGAGAACTGTTATTTGAGGAAAATTACCAATGCACAAATACATACGTTTTTGTTTTTCATTGCTTGTATGTAATATGTAAACTGCATTTTTTTCTTTAAATTGAAGGACCTCTTTTTAAAAATAAAAGATACAAAAAGCATGCACGGCGGTTTCTTTTTACGCGTCTACTCACTTCTTCGGCGATTTATGCGAAATTTTAACATTTTCTGCGATGGAAAAAGAAACACTTTTATCGTCAGCTCCTGCCCTCACTGCAAGATATGAGTCATCTGCTGGTAAGTCTTGTATAAAAAGTATTGTCAACATGTATCAAAGATGAAAAGTACGTTTGTGAAGAACCACAGAAAAATTGATAACCAGTGTTCTCATCGTGTTCAAAGGTTACAGGATACTAAATGGCGTCCGTAAAGAGAACGTACGGAGTCTTGTCACTTGCGCCATATATTCGTGGTTTTCCTTCTGACGCTGGATACGAAAACCGGTCGAGCTCAGGCTGGTTTAAAGACGGACTAGTGCTGTCAGTGGTTGGAAATTCGCAATTCTAGTGGATGGACCTTGGCCCTGGACCAACTATGAGATGGCCGAAGGGTAAACGAGAAAGTTCAAGATACCAATGATAATGGCAAACCCTGGAATTGCCGATGGTTGAGAGAAGCCAAAATGAATTTAAGTCATTAATTAATTAATTAAATTATTAACTATTGCTACTGGGTGGGAATATGGCGATCACAGAAATAATTGACCTGATTGGAGTAATCCCCGCAACGATGGAACTTTTCGATGCATCGTCGTATTTATTGTGCACTGATGCTTTAAGGCGGTTTAAAATTCAACATAAGAAGTTTTGAAATCATATTTTTGCTTGTTTTGGGAAACATAGATAATGACAACAGCCTGAACTTGGGCTACCAAAAGCTGTGTAACCAGTCAAGAATATATTTAATTTCTTTTTCATTCTTATTTTAGAGAGTAAAATGTTAAAAGTGAACTCATTACACAATATCTAACAATGTTTAGTTGCAATGAAAAAAAAACATTTATTTATTTTCACGGCACAATGAGTTAATTAGCTATTTTGAGACTAAAATATTATTTTCATTGACATGTGATTATCAAAGTCAAAGATTTAATGTGTTTTTAATGAATCAGAGGCGGTTGGGTTAAGTTATACCATAAACTTATTAACAAAAGCAACACACCGACGAAAGCTCTATCTGACGTGTTTTAATCCAGAGACTTTGGCACTTTAAGCCAGTGAAAAAAACACGCCATGAAAGTCATCGTATTTATGAACAAGTTTTCGCAATTTTTTTAACAACTAAATAGTATAAAATAAATTTTTCATCTAGCGTTGGTGTCTAATGTTGATTACGGTTGAAGTGTAGGAATAAATGAGGAATAAATCTGGAAGACAAAACTTACTGTTAGAAAAAGTTAATGTTGGTGACTGCAATAATGACGCGGCTTACACGTGGCAGTTCGTGCGCGATCAACACTTGTTGGTGGGGGTGCACGCGCGGCGGCTCGCGGTGACAGCCGGGAACCGCATTGTCAACGCCGAGTGACAGACGAGCAAAGCCGCGAAGACACGCATCCCAGGGATCGCTCGACAATGCTCACTGCGGGGCCTCGCCGCGGCCATCGCACCTGTTGATCAACACGCGACACGCTCGCTCACTCGCAGGCGGGCTCCAGTTACGGAACGCCAGAGATAAAATATAGACGTCTTCTTTCCGTCTTTGCGTAGGCTAGGGATGTTCGATTACGGTTCGACAAGTGTAGTAATCGATTATTTCATTGCGATGAATCGATTTTTTTACAATAGATTGTTATTCTTTAGATTACTGGGTTTATCCATTAATTTCTTTTGATTATTTTCCAATACCCTGGACAATAGAATCTACAAATATTGTATATGTAAAATTGAATTTTCTTATACTGCTCATGCTAATAATTATAATTAGTGGAGAATCTGTAAGCTGTACGCCTGTTACGGCATAAGTTTTCTTTGTTTTGAGCTGTCTTCTTTCCTCTCGGGGCAACTTAAACATAGCAACAAGAATTTCTTCTTAGCGATTTTTTATTCTTAAAAAAAAAGATTACGTCTGTGTTAAGCCTGCTTGAACAATTTTAGTTTCCCATAATAATTCGGAATAAATAACACTTAAAAACCGATTAATCGATCAGGTGTGTAATCGAATATTCAGAACTGATTACTTTGTCCCCTTAATCGTATCCTTATGATTTAATCCATATATGACAAGTACATTAATTCGTTTGGATTCCCATCGTCCATCCTTCGCATAAGTTTAGTTGGCGTGAGAAGTTTTCCTATTTAGATAATAAAAAAAAAACTACAAATTTTTCTTTTGTTCTGACCGTAGTAAGTGTGTGTATGTGTGTGAAGATAGACCAAAAAAAAAATTTCGATACAATTCCGAATGCTTGTTAGAGGTCTGCAAGCAGTTAAACGGCGTAAAAAATACATAATCTAATTATGAAAGGTATAGGAAACTACGTTATTTCCGATGAATATGTCACCACAATACCGAATAATAATTTCGCTGTGTTTGATACGAGTAACATGAAATTTCCGAGCCAGTATTCAAGCATGATTCAGCTCCACAATCTTCCAAAACTTGCTATTAGACACCATACAACCAACCAGCTCGCCAATACTTACTGTGAGCTGTTGAGTTAGACCATCCTGTCTCTATTAAACGCAGTTTATATCTCTGTCCGCGCCAAGGGTTGAAGCCATTACTCCAAAAGCCAATAGCTGCAGTGTCTGATATCTAGTGCCAGCCAACATTAAATTGTAGAGCGTCGCATTTTATTAGCACGCATCACATGTGAATTTTATTTGGTCCTAATCAAAGTTTTTAACTGAGAATTGTGCGTGTGCCTTTACTACAAGAAGCTTATACACCATGTTACGAGTTATGGTAAGGTTCTTAGCTGAGCGACCTGCCTGATCACACCTTCACTTATTTACCCAGGACACGGGCCGTGATCGCTGAAATTAGTTATGAAATCGCAAACCACAGAACCCNGGTGTCTTTTGTCGTCGGGCCATTGGAACGAGAAGACCACTGAAGATGGGTGTGTCCGGCCGTCGACTTGCGCCAGCTTAATCACGCTCCGCAATCATGAACAAGGTGTGGACTCTCCGATTAGGCTTTATTCAGAACGTTGTTGGCTAAATTTTTATAAAATAATATAATTTAATATTTCATTATATTTGTATAGCTCCCCCCGTTCATATTCAATCATATTTATATTGAAATAATATTGTACAACCTTAATGTCAAATAAACCTCTTTTATATAGCGTTCATTACATAAATATTATCAATAACTTGTTGCGCCTCTATATCCTCGTTAAGGATAACTATCAACAAAATATCAAAACCTAACAAACAATTTATCAGAACACAATGAAAAATATTATTTACCACGCACGAATCAAGTGAGATAAATATCTAAAAATAAATTGGGTTAGATTGAGACGTTACACTGACTCCGTAGAAATCCTTTTACTACACGAAATTAAGTTGTTTCTTGCCTGTATCTCAGAGATGTCACTCGCATATTAATTTCGTTTATTATCTTAAAAGTGGGGAATTTCTCGGCTGGAGGATTTAAAGTTGACGAAAAACGAACATTTTGTTGTGTGTCAAGCCGTTTCCCCTCGAGGCTAATGAATTAAGAATTCACTGACGACAGGGAGTTAAGGGGCCAAGCGTTTAAGGAAATTGGCCGCTTCCTTGTAAATAAAAGAAGCTCGTTCTCCTCCCATTTCCTGTTAGGTTAAAGAGATGATTATCCCACGATACTTAAAACTGGAGCGTAATATTAGCGATCCTTCATTGGCATTAAGCACATCCATAGACACGATCTGAACAGAAGACATTTGGAGGTCGATTAACGGCAGCGAGCCATGAGTTATGGCCATCAGGTCCAAATCGATAAGATCTTATGTAGGCACATTTAGGTACCAACTAAACAGCAAAGAAACGTCATAACTAGGCAGGCAGTAAAATAAGACTATACAAAAAAACAAGTAAATATCAGTCAATTATAACAAACCAAACTGCACACAAAACAAAATTTGTTTCGCATAACTGGATACACTGAGCTGTAGGCTTTATTCAAATGGCTAGGTCGTGAAACGGCATATAAAATGTGACTGTTGTTGGAAGCAATATAAGTTTATTTCCTTCCATGTAATGAAGGGAATCAGGATCTCGCTGGTTAGTCGACGAGGGGGCTGAGATCGCCCCTATTAAAGAAATGCCAGTGATAGGGATGGCGGACCACCTGAGGAAAGCCACGCACAAAGCAACCCGCCCAAAAACGCCTGAGATACTACCACACGACTGTGCGCGTTCGGTTATATAGCAGTCGGTTACATTCTAGAGCTGACGCAATATTTACAATCAATTAATATATATATCTAATAACTTAAGATTAACGTACAGCATGTTTACGGTTAACTGAGCGATTTTAGAAACTAAGAAAGTTCTCTTTTTCTAAATATTTTATGTAAATGCACGTATACCGATGTGGGAACTGAACAATCTTCAGCGATAGGTACTTGCGACGGTTCAGGGGAAAAGTTGCATTTCTTTAGCGTTGTTAAAAGGGTATACTTTAAGTGGTTACATTTTGTTCTTTCTCGTTCAAAGATTTGATCCAATAGTAATATATTTGATTATCTAACATTTTCACGCTGCTACAATATCGGTGCATGAATACTATTCATTGGGTGTAAGGCAATGTTAGCCCTAACACGAGGCGGAAGGATATGAAGTGGGGTGGGAAAATAAACCTTGCAGGGTTTTTGAAAGTGTTCATTTAACTACGCACGACCTTTAAGAAGATGCTACAAGCTGGCAAATAAGTAGAATGTCCTGGAATCCTTGTCCTCGGAGCAGTGATATTCTCCACAGTAGCGTGGAATTCAGCATCAAATCAGTCCTCGCAAGCACCGATTCGTCAATATGCTGTCTTCACGAAGCATTCCTGCGTGTACTGCTGGATCGCTAGAAATTAATATTCCGCCACGTGTAAAAAATTAAAAAATTTCGTGAACCTAATCCGATTTTTTTATTACGCCAGTTTCTACGTCAGTGTTTATAACAAAAAGAGAAATAAATTACAGTAGCCACCAAAATTTAAAACATTACGATTTTACACATTTTTTAAACGTAGTTACTGCATGTATTTGCATCCGAAACGCAAATATTCTTCTCAGACTAATAGTGAATACTATTTTGAACGCAAATCACATTTGGAACATAGCCAGAATATCCATTTAAAAAGGATCCAACCTGACAAAAAATATTTTTTTCCTAATGTGAAATTCTTACCCCTCAAATAATTAATTACAAATAGTAAATTACGAGAAAATTCTACTTTTATTGAAACCTAACATGTTGCATAACAAAATTTCCTACGTCACGTGATTCGACTGTATGGTCAGCCAGAGTAGTCTTGTTAAAGGTAAAATTTGGGAGAGGCCTAGCCCCTTGTAGACCCTCCCCCCCCCTCCTACACTACGCCACTGTCGAGCATACTGCATATAGTCCATTCACGGTTACTCACACTTTTCTGAAGCCCTACTACAGTTCTACTTTCAGGACATTCCGTCACCTCGTGCAAACCAAGCTTAGAAAATTACACCAAAGGGACTACGCACCACATTCGTGCGCACTCAATGTAATCTTATTTCGCATAAGAACTATTTCCTAGTAGGTGTTACCAACACACATGTTTTCTCACTGTTTCCATTCGTATTGTTTATAAATGAAATATAAAAATGTATAGATAAAATATAAGTAAAATTTCAAGTTAACCAGATATAAGGTACTTTCATGTTAACATAAGTATAAAACGCTTATGGTACATGACATATTTAGGAAACAATCACATATCATTCATGGGATAACTTTTCAAAGGTTTGGTTCAAAACGTGTGACGAAACTGCGAATAGACTGCAAATTGTTTTAAAATATCAACATTTCTAAAAAAAAAAAAAACCATACGGTTACTTCCAACTTTTCTGATGGCCTGCTAAAGAACTACTTTACGGCTATTTCTCCGCCTCATGCAAACAAAGCTTAACTAAGTCTAAAAAAATGCACAAGAGGGACCACTCACCACGTTTGTGCGCAATTAGTTTAATGACATTTTGCGTAAGAACTATTTCTTACTAGGCATTACAAAAACCCATATTTTCTCTCTAGCTATAATTCATATTACATTAAATGAAATGTTGTAATTTATAGGTAAAAGTTAAATNAAACCCATATTTTCTCTCTAGCTATAATTCATATTACATTAAATGAAATGTTGTAATTTATAGGTAAAAGTTAAATATAAACAAAAATAAGATACTTTTATGTTATCAGAAGTATAAAACGCTTGTTATACATGATATATTTAGGAAATGACCAAATCCCTTTATGCTTGGGGTGATTTTTCCAACGTTTTAATTTTAAGCAAGTGTAAAGAAACCGTTAATAGACTATACATGAAAATTAGTTGAAGTTCCATTACTGGGCTCTGCGTATTGGACGCAGGCGTGGGACAGAATAATGAAATATACAGAGGTGAAACAGTTGCTTATTCCGCAAACTCCAGCCAAACACGCCAACAAAATGGCATCATTTGCCACTAATATGCCGGAACGCCTTTGGCCAATCGACGCCCGGTTACTTTCTAGCCAGCCAGCAGCACAGCTAATTAGGAACCTTTGGCAGTACGCGGGTGGCCAATCAGACACAAGGATCCCGCACAGGGCCTCCTCGCGCAGCCAATCAGAGAATGCGTGCGTATGCCCCACATAAAAGGAATCGGCACGCCATTCCGCCTCTGTGTTCTTATCGTGTGGCGTTGGGTATAAACTAAAGACGAGAGAGACCGATTATTCATCTTCTGCGCATGTACTCAAAATTGACATACCCAAAAGGAACGCAACTGTCAAAGTCACACGATAAAACTGATGAACGTCTTTGTTTATACGTTAATTTTCAAAAGACAAGCTTTTTTATATGAATTAAATACTTTTACCAATTTGAATTTAATCAAACTGCATTAAAAACTTGTTAGGTCAAGTATACAAACATCTCAAAGCACTTGTTTACTAAACAGTGTTCTAACCTCAAATCCAATCGGGGCCGCGGTGGCTGAGCAGTTAGTCTGCTCGCCTCCCACCAAGGCGAACCGGGTGCAATCCCCGGCCGGGTCACTCCCGGATTTTCGCAAATGGGAATCGCACCGGACGATTCCGCTGGTCGGCGGGTTTTATCGGGGGTCCTCCCGTTTTCCCCCGCCCATATATTCCGGCGCTGCTCCATTCTCGCCTCAGGACCTCGTTGTTAAGAGCCGCCCAAATCTATCAGCTAGTCGTATCGGCAGAAAAGCAGTTCAGTGTCGGGGCGCACGGAGATTGGTTGTGCGCAGACAGCGAGATCGGTCCACCTCGTATTAAGTCTACGGCGTTGGGAGGCGCGGTCGCGGATTCTGCCCGCCCTCAAGGTCAGATCTAACCCGGCACGTAGCGCCCGTCACCGAACGCGGTGACGTCAGTCGCGCGCGGCGCTCGCGAAACGCGAGACGACCGTCCCGTTGCACGTCCGTTCCCGGGTGCTACGTGACGCTGCTCACCTACAGCCGTCGCGGCTCGNCGTCCCGTTGCACGTCCGTTCCCGGGTGCTACGTGACGCTGCTCACCTACAGCCGTCGCGGCTCGTCGAGCGACGGCAGCCAACGTAACGTAACAGGCGCCGGGCTTTGTTTCCTCACCTATAACCTAAAGTAACACGAGCTACATCGTGCGTGGGGTTTACATGAGTAACTCGCATCCCCAACAACGCAGCAGCCACAAATAGCTCTCGGGGAGGAGGTAAGCGTCTTTGAATAACACAGGGTTTACGAATGAAAATCTGATTAGCTCGTTCGGTTACACATTAATTTCCGAGTTCAACTATTGCAATGACGTGTTTTTCCCTTAGTATACGCTGTACTTATGTTCATCATTTTTTCTCGCAGCCAATGAACGCACGTATTGCGTGCTCGACGATATTGGCGTTACTCGTTCCGGACGAAGAAGTATAGGAAAGTCCACATAGCACATTGGCCACAACGAAGACTCTCAAAATGCTGGGCACCGAACCGTTGTGTACAGTACCGCTCATAAAATTAATTCGTTTACGTCGAGTTTACGACCGTGGACACGATGGCGAAACGGGTTAAGGTAAATTTAAATCTCAGAATAATCACAAAAGTAGTATTTTTATGCTTGCGAACAAATTTATTTTTATATTAATTATGTATACATTCTAAGTATTACACTTATTGCAGACTGGGGGGAGGGGTTTTCTGAACCACCACAACCTACCTCTTTCGGTACGTTAGTGATTTAAAAGGTCGTGCGTTCTGTCCCAACGACTTGTACTTGGGATGCTATTTTGTGCTAGTTTTCTTTCCCACTTCTGTCAAATTTTTGGTAAAGTTTTTAATATGTGCCATGTGCCTTCCCAATTCCATACGCATACGGTTAAGTCCCTGAACCACTTCTATACATAAAAAAAAAATATTATTATTTTTATTTGCCACTGCGTATGAAACAAAAACTATTATACACTGCCGAATCCTAAAGGACGATGATTCGAACCGGATGCTACATTTATGAGAACCATATCCAATCCAGTGAAATAAAATATTTTAATTTTTCCACCCTTGTTTTGAACACTGCCAGAGATTAATTTTTAAATAAACCACATAAACCTACAGGCCCAAACAAAAATGCAACAGACTGCGTGATTAAATTTAATTCTATTGAGTTCAGTTAAACCCAATCATTTGGAAGTCGTATTAACTTATAATCGCTAAAGAAATGTTTGGTTTTAGTTGTTCTACAATAAGAGCAACAGGGGCATTACGCGTTAAATAATATTGTCGATCCGGCATCCTAATACCCCCATCAATCGGTATCCAATAATACATGCTTAGTGTTATTCTCTGATACCGCTAATACCCGAAAAACTGTTGAAACATTCTTCTCAAGTTTGCTAATAAGAAGTAAAAATCGCCTGCGGTTTATTTCCGTAGCCCCGTTTCGCAGGTTTATAAGTGATTTCTACTTATTTACAAAAAAATCTGACCACTGGAATCTAATAGTAATAATAATAACTCGTTTGTGATTAACTGAGCTATTTCTGAGAAAACCTTTAAAATAATATAACAAATACCTGGACGTCCCTGTATACAGTTCAAGAGCCGACTTATATGCTTACATTAACGTTGGCTGTGAATTCTGAAAAAACAGTTGTGGGCACTGTCTTGCTGAAAGTGTAATGCTCGAAATGAACGACAGCTGAAGTCATGGATAACAGTCAACAGGTCCACGAAAATTATGATTTATGTAAATATGTATGAGATGGAAAGGTATATAGTGGGAAGTAAACAGAAGTTAAGTATGCCGTTATTTGAGGCAAATATGTACCATCTAACTAATTTAATTTCGAATGAAGACTCAAAGAATCCGTACACATCAAAACGTTCATAAAAGTACAGTGGTTAACCACGAAAGATACATCAAGATGGGGTATGCAAATCCTTCGTTTCGACTGAAAAAATTTGTGGCAAAATCCGTGTTTGGATCGTAGGCGTGGAAACCTGTTCACTAGATTCTACTCCTTCACTTTTTCCCTTACCACTCATCAGTACTGCTCGTACCACACCATACTCTGTCATTTCATTAAAACCCATTTCCACTTAATTGGTGTGGTTTGATACTGCCGAAGCGCAAAACAATACCCAGGTTGATGATGGTTGGACTTCAGTGGTGGTAGTTTCTTCTATTGTTTGCGCAACATCTGTCATTTATAACATGGCACCCTCATCCCTCCCCAGACAACAACCCTATATTTCGTTCCACGCTTTGCAGCCTTCTGTAAACCTACCATCGACCACCTAAACTGTCCGAAATTGTTCCACAACTACTCCCCACGTTTCACACATCCCCTCGTCCATCAAGTCAGCCATTACCTCCTATCGGCTCTCAATACCTCGCTGTTTAGATCCGCCCAGATCTCTTAACTCACTCATTACCTCCCCTCAACTTCAAATTTCTCAATCACGACCCCTTCAGATCAAACCTGGCACACATCACGAGTAATTAACTCCCCAGATGTAAGCCGTCGTATCTCAACCTACCATCATCCCTATCCGACCCAACCCATCCTCTACAAGCCGACCTCCCGTGGCGCAGTCGGTTGGTGGGCCGCCGGTCTGGGGTGCGGGAGGTTCTGGCTTCGAATCCCAAGTAAGGCATGGGTGTAAGTTCAAGTTACGTCATGAGTTAGTTTTTGTAAGCCTTTCTATGTTAAGCCTTCAGGCATAACACTGGGGGACGACAGTAAGCCCTTGCCAATCCAATCCATTCCAATCCATCGTCTACCACCCCTACTGGCTGTAAATCCTTTGTTCTAATTGAAAAAATGAGGTACGATATTACCCTTAATTGATAACAAATGATTGCGTGGCTTTAAAAGTGCTTCACAGACCGCACACCACCTATAGTGCGTTTACTGATTCGATGATAATGAGATGCGAAATAGTTGAATTCAGAGATGTGGGCGGCACTCAACAGCCGGGTCTTCAAACTCCATGCAGGTGGAGAGAGATAAAGATGGAGAGCAGCTACAGAACGCAATGGCAGGGGGATGGGAGCACCCCTGGAAAACCGCTTGTCAACAGCAACTCCCATCATCGCGTTTTCCACGTGGATTGAGGCCTGATTGCTTTAGTGAGAGGCCGATCCGCTACCCACTCGTCCATCACGTCCCTCAGCATATGCGAAACAATTGAAGTTACAGCGATTAATGCCACTGATTCTAGGGACTGAACATTATTAAGACGTAGGACGTGCCTTCAAATGAAGGATGCAAACTGTTGTTTCTTCCGCCAGCAAATGGAAATTTCAGGTAAAGGCTGTTCTGGACATGAGCACATTTGAAATAAACCATTGAAAACAAATCACAGCCCATAATCGCACATATAACTACAGTACACACTGGCACGTATACTCCCAGTTAAGTTGGCAGCGAGTAAGTAAAAAATAGTTCTGAGAACTGGCGTTTTTTCGAGAATGTAGTATGTAAATTTATAGCTACTGAAGCCTAAGGTTTTTTTTTTCTGTTTATACACATTAATGCACGAATTTGCGTGCAATTAATATATTTACTTTCCTGGAAATTCCCTGGTTTCTACTTTTATGACGCATAAATAAAGGGGAATGGTCCATGGCAATGTCAATCTCTTACTTAGCGTAAGGATACAAAATGAGAGGGAAAGTAGATCCTAAGCAGACTTTAAAAAGTGCTCACTTGACCGTGAACAGCTTTTACCGTCCATGGCACGAGGTGCGTGGGTTCGGTTCGCCACTCCATCAGAGTTTCTCATGTCCATTCCTGAGAGCTGGTTACGTTCAGCAACCACGCAACAAAGCATCTGTAACCCAAGCCCTCGGCATAATACTATCCATGTAGCATCAAACGTTCGGGTTCGATAACCACAACTATAGGCGAGTGATAATCTGAAGAGGGGGACGCAGTTGAGAGATATACAGTAAGATAGTGAACGTTTGCCTGTTGGGAATTATTTTGTGTTCCTTACATTCAGCAGTCAGGAAAGTAAAGTCTGTTCACAGTAAAGTGAGCACTTTAGAAATCAACCTATGAAAAATGTCACTGCCCCTATCTGCATGTATTTTAACTGGCATGCGTCCGGTAAAGTTCATAACGGCCGAGGGAAAGAGTCCCTTCTCAAAGCATTGAATTAAAAAAGTGTTAGGTAATCCTTCGTGAACTTTAGAAATATTTATTTTGCTTCCTGTTTGTCTTAATGCATATAAGTGCAAGAACGAGTAAACTTGTAAAATGTTTACTTTTATAGTAATTCCACAGTTTCACTGGACGAACGCATGAATAAAGTGACCAGGTCAATGTTTTGTTAATTTAACATATGGTGGAAGAATACATTATATGCATGGAAGTAGATCTTAAGCAGAGTTTTCAAAAGTGTTCAGCTTACCGCGAACAGTATATAAGTATGCGTATGATACATACTTGTGTCACTCCAGCGCTGAACGCACTGGACCGGAATGGACTCTCGCAGAGAACAATAACTGTAATTAACGCGGGAAGCTCTACTCAACTGTATGGCAGCAGTGAAGTAGTAAAGATAAAGTTACTTTCGAGATCCGAATATTTGTAGCACTGCGATGTCCTTATCAGGTTTCATGACCGAAAAATTTATCTTCAAACACTAGTTTGTACATTTTCTAGCAAAGGATATTAATCCTAACACGACAACTTGATAAGTAATATTCACGTGCCAAACTTTTTTTTTTTACAAGATTTCGGAACTCGAACCCTGTGGTGTAGTTAGCGGAGGTATGGAAAGCCATGAATTCGAATCTCGGATGTTGTGTTGTTCTGAGGCTGAGGCGTAATGGTAGCGTGCAAACCACTTCCAATCCTCCACCTCCTGAAATTATACTCGTACAAAGCGGGTTTCATAACCAGTAACAACTTTTTTTTTTTTNTTTTTTTTTTTTTTTTTTTTTAATAAAGGACCGTTTTTATTATTGTCACGAAGAAATTCCTGATTTCATACCAACAATTTTTTCTGAGCACCAATATTCCCGTATGATTTCCCTTTATACTTAGCCACGCAATATTTACCACGTTGTTTCTAGTTATGCTGTCAAATTATTTTTAATTGTCATCACTTGTCCAGTAGGAGTAAAATGATAAAAAGTAATTTCTAAACCTAGTTTTTCGTTGACTTATTTGAAATTTTCAAAACTAAACATGATTTTTAGGCATTAAACTTGCGTAACGTAAGCATTTACATTGCAAATCAATGTTTTTTAGGAGTTTAATAGTAAATAGCACAACATGATTACTGAAATACAGGCTACATTTGCAGAAAAAACATGTACATTTAGGTAACAAATATATGATACTGACTATAGTCGAATACACAACTGACCTGAAACTGATTTCGTTCATTCTGGATGGTTTTGGAAAGGGTTATTGCAACTTAAATTAGGCCTGCAACAATTCATCTATTTAACATGGCAATGTTTAATTCCGACTGATGTCTCATTACAAATTTCTCCGCATTGAATCGTAGCCTACACTAGAATTAAATATATTGGAATTTCGGTACCGCCATTCTTAGAAACGTTGGGCGCATTAATGCCGTAAGCAATGGGCAATCAAGTTAAATCGTATCAATTGATCGTATATCGTAATTCCGAATGCGACAACTTGTCCAATGTATTAAGCCTTTCAATAAGCACAATACACTTTACGAAATGCAACTAAACTCTACTGTAAAAGACACGAAAGAGATTCTGGAGAACAGGTTTTCCTTCCACTTCGAGGGTTCTTGTGTGGTAAAATCCTACATGACAACCGATAGCTCCAATCGGTTCATTACTGTCCTCGTAGTTAAGCCTTAAGGTTCATAACGCAGCATAAATGGACGATTTCAATAAGAGTGGCCAGATAGCATGCAGGGAAAGCCTTTCTAGTGACCGTTAACTTCTCTAAGAGAGAGCGACGGACTTGAGGACCTGTGTCTGTACAAGCAATGGCGTATTTCATGTCAAAAGATAGGGAGCTCGGGTTAAGAGTTTGATGAAAATTTTCCGGATGTTTTTAAATACCATCCGATTTGCCCTTCAAGAACTGTTATTTTAGCAGTAAAGTTAATTAATACTGGGTATATATTTATGTAAATTTTCTTGTATGGAATGAAGAACTCGCATTTAGATCAAGTTACAATATATATGTGCATTGCAAAATAAAGAATGGCCCAGAACCATATAAGTACCCGTTTCCCCGCCAAGAATCTAGAGAGGGTGCCCATTAAAAAAAAGCGTCAAACGGATTTTTGAAACTGTTAAAGTTTAATCTACGTTTTAAAGGATATCTTGGGGTACGATTCTCGCGTAAATCGGTGCGAAATTAAACCTCCGCACTATTAAAAATCTTCGTGAAAGTGGTGAAATGGCGGAGACGAACTGTAACTGCTTACAGAAGTGTGGGACTAAGGTGACCTCGATTGCTAAGGAGTCATGCTGACGTGGCGAGGAAGCCGAACCGGAGACGTTAACACCCTCTCCCCCCTCCCCAAATTCTTCCTACGGCGTGACTTAGAATATTAGCGCCGAGCAACCGGCTGCATGGTTTTAAACTTCTCGTAGTTATCATATCCCGTCTATCGTTAGACTTTCCATGCGTTCTCTGAACTGCAAAGACACTGCAAAAACACTGTCCACGCAAACCTTGAAAGTTTGCGTGGTAATAAGAACATTTTGTTCGCAGTAGGTATAAGAGAAGACATTTTTTTTTCATTTAGATGCATTTAGTTTTGCAGTTAGTAAACATAATCCTACAGTATGTTACAACACATATACATTTTTACATGGCAGGTAGAGAACCAGTCAGCGGGGCCTACCGATTATAGTGTGTTAAGAACCTCTTGCAACTTAGGTACTCAGGAATAGAGTGGCACTGGGGAATGGGTATGAATCATCAGAGACCAGACCACTTCGTTACTAGAATGTAACGCCTTAGCTACCAAGGCCGTCGCGGACACAACTGGTGAGGTGTATACTGAGGAAATTCTTTCCAAGAGTCACCAAACGACGCAATACGGAACAGATGGAAAGTGTCGGTCAGCTCCGAGGTACGCCGAAACAAGTGAACCAGAAGTGTCACCGTGTTTTAACTATGCAGAGTAAGCGTGAAAAATCATGAATTAAGTACTATGCAGTAATCGCGGTTCTCGCACATGGAACTACAGCTTCTGGATTTACGATTCATGATTCACATCATGACTCGCACACAACCTGTTGATTTCAGTTGTGAACCGAGGCCTTAAACAGCAGACGTGAAGCTCTTTTGCACACGCCATTAAAACATTCAGCCCTCTGTACTCATTTACTGGCTTTCAAGACAAGCTACAACTGTCAGTTCTATCCACAATGGAGTGCGGAGTTGACTATCTCCCAATCAAATATCCTTGCGTATGTAACAGGTAACACAGTGTATAATAATTTAAGGTTTTTTGAAAGATTATCAGTTTTATTCAAGATAATTAGTGTTGATGATATGCATAGTTATTTTAAGATCATGGCAGGCACTAATGGAAAAATGAAACTACAACCATGCGAATATTGTTTTTAGCGTCAGAGAAAGTTTTTATTTTCACTGTAGCCCACATTACAACAGGACAGTTCTCTAAGTGCTTAGGCGATCGCCTAGTGAGGGTGTGTTTGTGCGAGACAAAAATCGATGAAGCGCTAAGGCGACGTCAACCGGCGTATGTAAAGTGCTATCGCCTCTACGAGCAATGCGCTCAACTGGCATGCAGTCTTTCCGTCGGCGACTCGCCTGAACGTGACTTTGAGCGGTGACTCTGTAGCAAAGTCCAATGCATGCCTCTGTCGTAGTTTTGCGAGTGTCCGGTTCGTATACTTTGAGAATATAACATACTGAAAAGCAGATTTTAGCTATGCTATAGGGCATCAAAATAATGTTCCCTATGTGCGCAATGTCTTGGAAGTACCATTCCGTCATCGTGTGTAACGTACTTTATTTTCGTCAGGTAAATCAGTTGAGGGCATGTTTAGTGGTTTCGTAAAATATACGTATTTTCAAATACGCTGCAGCGTATTTCTAGCACCAGGCAGGCGACCGCCTTGAGGTGGCCACCTGGTTGAAGGAATTTTTGCACGTCTGGGGACTAAAAGCGTGGGAGCGTTGGGGGCGACCGAGACATGCGCATCAACTATCTCGTCGCCTCTGCGCGCAAAGTACTGAACTGGCGTGGAGTCTTGCCGTCGATAAAGCGCCTCTACGAGACTTTCAGCGGATACCGTACGATTTTATGACGTAATAAAAAAAATAAAGGTTTGATGTACGTCCCTATTCCTTTTTTTAATGTTTTGTACCGGAATGTTAAAACCTAAAAATGACCGTAAAAACATCCGTTTGAGCCATTTTCACTATAACAGAAACATGCTTTAGAGAGAAATGGAGGAACTGACTAACGTATATAGATGCGTAACGTTTCTTAAATGCTTTTCGTAAGTAGACCTCACTCAGACACGTTGGACGGCTTTTTAATAAAAAATGTTTTCTGCTGGAGCTCTGCACACCGTTCGGCGGCCTACCCGAGTGGCCACCTTAAATAAACGCTTAATTTTACAACTGCGAATGGAACCTAATGAACGGGACTGGACGACGCACGGAGGCAGTCACGCAGAAGTGGGCGGGGCCAAGCGGTGGGCGGAGCCGCGCTACTGTGTGAGGCAGCTGTTCGCCGCGGGTGGAGAGAACGTCCTGGAACAATCGTCGCGACCTGGGGCCAGCGGGCGGGGCAGGACCGGTCCAGGAACACCGCGCGCAGTTTCCAAGCCCCGGGCCGCGCACGACCACGAGACTCGCCATCAGATACGAGGGACCGCAGGGGGTTACTCCCCTTCTCATACACCCGGAGCCGGGGCTCGAACAGCGGTCCCAGGCCGTTCACACTGTGGCCTCACGTCCCCGCCGGCCCAGCCGGCCCCCGGTAATTACGCCTCGCCACCGCGAATTAATTAAGTTAGCAGCCCGCGCCACCTCGCGCCGAGATTATCTCGACGCAGACGTCCATTTCCACTCCCCCTCTTCCCCCACGGAATTTTATTCCCGGATACGCGTCGCCTGTTATATGTAAACTCAATCCACCTTTAACTGTATTTACACCGACTCGGTAGTGTTCTCCAGTGGAATTCGTCATGACGGTTACGTATCGATTGCTGAACTATTGTGCCCTCACCATTAACTAGGAAGTTGTCGAAGTACCTGCTTAGCTTCTACTACCCTGCTCAACGTACTTCCACCACACTAAGAGTCTCAACACTGCCAATCATCTACCTATTTGAATTCACGTGTTGGTGATGAGGTGCTGTGAAATCGCTATAATGCGCCTGTAGTTTAATGTGTGTAAAACCAAACGAAGCTAATTTCAGTTCCTGTAAATTTAAACATTACACTATTAACTCACCAAACTGCTTTTAATATTTTACTGCCAACATTTATGTAGCTATGTCAGGTATTGTTTGCATTAAAATATATAAACTACAAAACAGACACCACTACGCTTATAAGCACAATTATATTTTTTTAAACTCGAAAATAAAATTATACCTTACAAATAAAAATTCTATTACGCACGGCTGCTTCGCCTCCGTGCATTCCTTAGCGGACAGACCTAGTTGTAGTAACACCCAGGACGACACCATCGGTACCTGGCGGTGGGGAAGGGAAGCTACCATACGACCGCGATAGTAGTACTGACGTCACTCCTACTTGCTGGAAGAATCAGCGACTTGAGAGCCACTGTTTGAATTTTCTGGTCATCGCCTCCCTCGGCGCAACTCGAGGTGCGAAGAACCTTCTGGGCCACGTCATCTCAGTTGCATAAGCCGCGGCGCGCCTCAGTGTCTTCAGTCTTGAATGGCCGTTAGCGCCGAGTGCGGACGACGTGAGATCAGAGACTGAGACTGACTGGCTAAACTGTAAGAAAGTCGGACAACTTTCGTGACTGACAGACATTTGGATGATGTGAATGAATGGCAGTGGACAACTATATTACCTAGAGTTTCATGCAAAAGTTCTACTTTCAGGATATTCCTCTATCTCGTGCAAACAAAGCATAACTGAGTCTAAAGAATAACTCCATAGCGATAAGGTACCGCATTAGTGCGCAATCAGGTTCATAAAATTTTGCGTGAAAACTTTTTCTTACTGGGAATTACCAACACCTATATTCTCAGTTTTTATTTATATGAATTATATATGAAATACTGTAATGTATAAATATGATACAACAAGTATAAGTCTCATTTAATCAAAGATAAGACACATTAGGTTAACATAAGTATAAAATTCTTGCGATACATTACATATTTAGGAAACAACAACGAAATACGTCATACATGGGGTAATTTTTCAAAGGTTTGATTAAAAAAGTGCGAAGGTACCGCGAATTGAATATAGCAGGGACATAAAGTTGTGGTTCGTAAAAAATATCTGTGTATTTTTATACTATTGTTAAAAAAAATTAGGAAATTAAACCTGAATACGCTCTATGTAACTTGTAACAATATAATATGCAAGCTATATGTGTAATACATAAGACCTCTAGTTATCACAGGGATTTTTTAAAAGGGTGATTTATGGCGTGTTTAATTCACAGTTGACCAACTGAAACATCCACTGATAGGCGAGATACTTTGTAACAGGTGTAGAGAACTTGTATTTCGGTCTGTTCGTTTAGAATGACCGCAAGCTTTAAGTGGGCGGAGAATAGAAGGACGAGTGAAGAATTGACCAACACTCAAATCTCCGAACTTCGCAGCAATTTTATAATTGTTTTAATTAACTGCAAACTTGCCTGAGGGTTGAACGTAATTATGTAACCCATATATAAAAGTCTACGCATTAATTCACACGTCACAAAGCCAGAAAGAATAGCTTCATTTGCTCTTATAAGTGGTTCCGATCTAACTAAATGCTATTATATGGTAGCAAGCAGGTGATACTTAAAATATTGTATGTTATTCATTTTTTTTTAACTGCAGTTCTTTTTCTACGTCAAGAAATATACTTATGCAATAACTTAATTTTGGTGCCGGGTTTGCTGAACTCTGTCTTGCCATAAAACGGCGTTAATTTTAAACAGCCGCTCCAAAATAAGTTTTAAAATAGGCCTCTTAAAGTCTCGGCCGACAGCAAATCATGATATGCAAATACCATGATATAACACGACTTTGTTTTAGAATTGGCACTGGAATTACCGTAGTCAGTTTCACATAATGTACAGCAATCCTGTTGACTGAGTACACGAGTCAAATGTCAGCGAACCGAGGCCTGTTGAATTCACTGCAGTTCATGACGCGTCAGTGGCTAGAAGACTGACGGTAAAGACCGTATTCGGTTCTTGTTCAGCACGAGACGTATTGGAGAAGCACGAGGTATTGCTGACAGTCAGTAGACTTCTTCGAGGAATTCCTGGCTCTCACAACATTGCTTCTCAGTTGCGGATTTCGTATCATGCCCTCCAGGCGAGGTTTGACGACCATCGCTTAAACGCTTTTTGTTGAAAAAAAAAAAAAANGGTGACGCAGTGGTAAACTCGAATTTGGGAGGACTTTGGTTCGAATCCCGTTCCGGTTATTCCCGCTGGTTTCCCGAAATCACCCCAGGCGAATGTTGGAATGGTTCGTTACCAAACGCCATGGCCGATTCCTTCCCCGTCCCTGCTTCTCTGAGCAGCTTGCTCCGTCTCTGATGACCTGGCTATCGACGAGACGTTAAGCTCTACCCACCACCATCTTTGTTCAAAAGGCTAGGCAGGTGTCATCTATAGAGTATAGACACTGAATGCGCTGTGTCATACCGGTAAAAGCTGGAAAATTCGCTAGTTAAAGGCTCCCGCCTGGCTGCAGCTATTTTGCGCGTTCCAGGCCTCAAAACGCGTGGGCTCTAAGGCCGACTCTTGCTCACCCACCACTTGCCTCGTCGCCTCTACGCGCAAGGAGCTTAACTACCGTACACTCTTTCCGTCGACGACTCATTTGAACATAANACTTGCCTCGTCGCCTCTACGCGCAAGGAGCTTAACTACCGTACACTCTTTCCGTCGACGACTCATTTGAACATAATTAACAGGTCATCGTGTATTTTATGGCTTTCTAACAAACATGAAAATATTAAGCGT
Source organism: Clitarchus hookeri (assembly GCA_002778355.1). NCBI lineage: Eukaryota > Metazoa > Arthropoda > Insecta > Phasmatodea > Phasmatidae > Clitarchus > Clitarchus hookeri. Next base: position 138,552 of record NQII01002064.1, read on the forward strand.
GTTTGAAGACAACTCTAAAGTTTCTGTATAGAACATTTAGCAGCTAGAACTGATTCTGAAAACACCCGTTTCAGCGATTTTCACTCTAAAAAAAAAATTAGATGGGATTGAAATGAGAACATGAAATTTGACTTTGGGCACAAAATATTTCTTAACTTCTTAACGTGTTCAGTCATCTGTAAAAAAAATATCTAACAGTTTTTTAATTACGTTTTTTTCCTACCAAATCTCTGCAACGCACTGCATGCATCCTCCCAGAGGAACACTTAATATGAGGACATGCTATAATCAAAAAATATGTACATTTAAATAATTTTTTTGCAATTTTGTCAGTTTAACTGAGATGCCCTGGAAGACTGTGTCGATATATAACTTGTAAGGGAACTAAGAACGAATCCCTCGGTACATAGCAAGAGTGCTACTCATAAATATTTTAGGATCGAGTGGATATATTTAGGCGGCTCTTTACATCGGGGTCGTGAGAGCCGATGAGGGTGAAGCGAGATGAGTATGAAGCGGTGCCAGAATGCAAGATCGGGGAAAACGGGAGATCCCCGAAAAAAACCGCCGACCAGCGGCATCGTCCGGCAAGATTATCACGTGCGGAAATCCGGGGAGTGACCTCGCTGGGAATCGAACCATGTTCGCTTTGGTGGAAAGCGAGTAGTCTGGCCACTACACCACTGCGGCACCCTTTGAGAATTGAGAATGGAAAGAACCGTGAGTAATTCGTTGTATATGCCGGTCTTAAGTTCCCTTGTCCGGTGTTGTACCTTTTGCAACTGGTTCTTGTTTAGTCGGTATGCCGTAAAAGACCAAAGTCTGTATGGAATTTGTAAGAAAGCAAGGACAGAATCACCCGGTACCTTACCAGAGTGCTACTAACAAAAAGTTGAGGATCTAACATGCAAAGCATCGTGGGTCGTTATTGTTTTCTTGACCGTTGTCGAACTTCACGCCGCTTTGAACCCTGCTCCAGAGAGCCATCTTCACCGCTTGTTGCGACATCGGCGTCTTGTAGCAAGCAGGTCGCCATGTCATCGCGCCAGCATGTTCCCCCCTCCCCGCCACCGCTGGCGGCGCACCACCCACGTCGAATCACGTTTCTGATCCCAATTCCCGAGCGCCGCTGTGCTAATCGCCGCTGTAGAGAGCGGCCGAGCGGGTCCGCTGCAGCACGCTAATGGGCGAAATTGCACGGCGACGGCGACCCGGTCTGACAGCCCGGGCCCCAAGCCGTCCTTAGATGTATATCATCGACTAATCGCGGGCCGTCGTAATCGACGAGCACGAGATGGGAGGCGGCGACGATCCAGCTGGCTGTCCATTAACATGACGTATGTCACATCGGCTCCACATCGGGCGTTTCACGGAACGGGAAAATGAAACGTCCTGCGTTATTTTTAACTGCACTGGCAGGGTAAAAAAAAAGTGAAATTAAGCAAAGCACTGGTAAAATAATTATATTGAAACTTAGATTATAATGCAATTTATAAAAATAAAAAAAATATAAAAATTTCGTCATGTCGTTTACCAGTGTACAAAAAATTTCAAATATTATGTCTTCGAGCAGGATTTAAACACGAGTCACGAATTTAACATACATAGTTCCAGCTCACCTCGGCATTAGTGTTGTGAAACATTTGCATGTATCGCTCCTTCATACGAAAATCATAAAACAAAGTAAGTACAGTATGGTAAAGAAGCATCTGACAAGATATAGTTCTATGAGATATTAGAGCAATACTGCAATTTTTTTATATGGGCGATAGCCCATTAAGAGCAAGTTTCAGAGCAATGTAAGTTCTGCTCAAAAAAAAATCTGCAATAATTGTATTTTCGTCAAATATTTTGATACGTCATGAGAAGAATGTACTTTGTCGATTGGTTGGCATGTAACGAAACAAAATCGAAAAGTGGGCGTATGCCAGTCTTGATAGGCGCTCCCGGTAATCCGTTGCCCTGGACGAATAACATACATATACAGAGTGATTATAAAATCATGGGGCGATCATTGAGGGGTGGTAGAGCTCACTAAAACAAGCAATTATTGTATAGGAATATATGGGCGGGAGTGACGCGTTGAGGCACAAACACAAAAATAGCACATGAAATGCAACACATTGTTTATTCACAACGTCACCGCTAAATGACTTTTTACAGCAATGTATATAATGATTATTCAAAATTGTTACCACCGACAGTAATGCAAGTTTGGTAGAGTCGATGGAGTGATTGGCGAACAGATTCAAATACGCCGGGTATTTCACGCACGCCACCATTGTCAGCCAATCACGCCATATGTAGAGGTCGCCAAGCATGCGTGACTGTTGGTGGATGCATTTCCAGCAACTGTTTTANTTTCTATACAATATTTGTTTGTTTTAGTGAGCTCTACCACCCCTCAATGCTTGTCCCATGATTTTAGAATCATCCCGTATATACTATTTATTCATGAAAATGGAGAAGCGAACCCGCGAGTCGTGATACCCGCGCATATAACGATAATTTATCATTGCTTTTCATTGTAGGGGTTAAGGGAACCCTTTCAGCGGACATCTAGCGTCAAGGTTCACTTTTATCGAACAAAAATTGCCAGAAAATGGTTCAAAGAAGTTCAATGTTATCTTGTATAGTATAAAAAAAAGGTATTCTGTTGGACCGACTGCAATCACGTAACGTGAAGAACTCTTTCTGTGAGTGACCGCGAAAAGGCAGAATCCTGCAGATGATGTGTAGAACCTGGCCGAATTCCTTACGGTTTTACTGTGCTCAGTTCGAATGTGTATTGCGCGCTTGAAACCAACATTTAGAATCTTCATGAACATTAATACGCGCCAATGTATATTTGTTAAGTCTGCTGGCCATCAAAAAATTCATTGTTTTGTATTTGTACTTAATAGATACCCACCAACTTGTAGATTGATTTTGATTTTACAGTTTGTTTATTATTTCATTGACACGTTTTACAAAGGTACGAATACAAAAGGAACAGTAACAAAAACAGAATACGTGTGTGCCAACGAGCTTCGTTCTTCCACAGTAACGGACATATCAAGACAAACCAATGAACTGTAAAAACTTGTTGATATTTTACATGTACTCTTTCCTCGCACAAAAATAAATATACAGCATCTTTATGCATCAAGGTATGGCAATAAAAAAATTCTAGAGTTTTTGGAATGTAAAAACCAAAGAAGCGATAATATTTACAGAAATTTGAACAAAGATGACTGAAAATAATGTCATTATTGATTCTAAAATATGCTTACAGAATTAACTTAAGAAATAATCATAAACAGTTACAAACCAAAAATGTGAAAAAAAATTCCTTATTTTTAGGAATTTTTAAAAACAAATAAATAATTTCATGTTGTGATTTTTAATATTTCTTGAAATATATTATAGCATCTTATTTAAATGTAATTTTTTTCATAGCGGTGAGTTGGTTTTTATGATTTGTACATTCCCACTAAAATTGTGATTTTGACATGCCATTATGCAAAAACTAAGCGGGCTCAAAAACTTTTTAGGCCAGAAAATAGTACTTACAAGTAGTTTCTAAAAGTTTAACAGTATTTCGTACAGATATAAAATAATAAATTTCTTTGGTGGTCAAATTTCTTAAGCGTGCCGTACTTTCCATCGCCAAGAACCACTCAAACATTTTCGGAAAAATAAAAATTCTTAGCGAGTCGTTATCAGTGAGCACGACGTTAACTTTCACCGCCATTACGCGAGACGGAGTGCCTTGCCGAGGGGAGATAAGCCAGGAAAGGGTAGGTGGCGTGAATATGAGCCGGTTAACGAGGGTTGACGCTCCGTAATGGGGCCTTCAAGAGCGACAGGCAGGCTTACTGGCATACGAGCCGATAAAATCTCGACGGAACATCATAAATGTTTTACGCCTCACGTGGGCCCCAATTGAACCTATACGGCATCTCGTCACACAGCGACACCCCTGGCCGACAATGAGCGATGAAGCAGAGTGCCTAACACGTTACCCTTTCTATACAAACTTGTTCTCTGAATCGGTGCCGGGTTATTGTCGGCCCTCGCTTGGGACCGGGAACGCTGATCGCCCCCGAGGAGACAGCGGGATAGGCAGATGAAACTGTGGGTGGAATACAATTTGGGGAGAGAATTCGATTGAAAATATACACCTGACAAAATTTCAGGAGTGGCCTACACATACAGAATGCCCAAACGTATGGCGTATACATAAAGTAAGCATAGCAATTAGACGTTACCACAGTAAGATATAAAACGTGAAATTCAAAGTGTTTCTAACCAAATAGATTTTCCAATATCACAGACAAATAAACACGAAATTACAGCAAAACCAGCTTAATGGTGACTAAGGAGGGTTTCTTTCTTCCCACTGCAGATTAGTAGAGTGAATAGCCTCCTTGTGCATTCTACACTCTAAATTCGAATCAGTTTCCACTGATTGTTTCAGTGAAAAAATTTCACTGATTGAGTTAGTGACGTGAAACAATTTCACCGATTGAATACGTGACGGTCATCTGCACCGGCAAATTAAATATTGATTTGATTGAATTTAGCCAAACAACTACGAGAAATAAACATATTTACGATAGTTTACTGTTTATATTATGCAATTTACAGCAATTTAAAAAGTAGAAAAATCTCCGTAGGTGGACGGAAATGAACTCCCACACTTTTCCTTTTTCGTTAAAAGCTGTTACCTTGCCGTCTGCGCTACCAAGCCCAGTTCAATATTAGGAGGAAAATACATATGTTAGATATTTTATTTATCGAAAGTGTGTAGTTTTCAATTGTATGCCCTTACTTTCGTTTTTGATTTAGTTGACGCCGTTACGATTGTTAAAACGAATAGTACATATGTGTAAACTCTCTTCGTCACATTATATGCAGTTTAAACCTTCAAACAGAGCGCTGTGATAATAACACGAAAACGAAATGAAAGACGTAAAAACGGAATGAAAAACTGAATGTTCATGTTACTTCGTAAAATGGTGTTTTAAAAGACGAAACACAATTTAGAAAGTATTTTATATTGGTTTTATTAGTTTATGCGTTGTTATTTCTCTTGATAAACGTAGTTTAACGGCAATTTTTATACGCAGTTTAACTGATCCACAAGTTAAAAAACCAAATCATTGAAAAACAGTGAAAAAAAAAGACTGATGAATCAGTGGAAAATTTCACTGTATCAATAAGTGAAGGAAAACGGGCATTTTTCCAATGATTCAATCAATTAAATTCACTGAAGTGACTGTTAAATCAGTCTGGTACTGTTAACTGATTAAAACAGTGAAATTCTCACTGATTCAGATTTAGAGTGTACAGGCCCCTAACACGCCGTGGCATGCTTGTAACCAATGCGTTGACGTCATCTTCCGGAAGAAGGTCCCATACCATCTGCGCGGCTCTTGTGAGATCTGGAAGTGTTTCTGGAGGTTATGGGCGGTTGTAAACTCCGGGTTTCAGCTTGCCCCAGGCATGTTAATGCATTAGCGCGCTCTCTGTTGATCCTAAAGAACTACATTACTCGTACCACTCAAACTGCCATACATCACAATATTCCAAACATTTTGCGAGGTGTTTATTTTCCAACACCTCGAGAAGGAAGTTTTGTTTCTTTTTGGAAATGTGTCACTTGAAAACACATTTCGCTCCTCTGTACGCTCTAAACTGTGAGCAGTGGCGCCAGTTTGTGGATTAATAGTAACTGAATGGCGGAACAGCAGAAAGAGTTGGTACTAGTGCCCTAGACTAGTGGGATTTGCCGGAATTCAGCGATTGTCAAAATTCAATCAGTGAAATCCAGACAACCTAATGCTGCCACTGTCTTGCACGGAGCCATTTTGACTCTTTCTGGTTTACGGGCAATACTTAAAAAAACTTCCAAACGTTTATAAAAGATTAAGTGAACATCTTCCAAACCACTAATAGGCGTACAAATAAACCTGCAAATTTTTTCTAGTGACATACATTTTTTTTTAATTTCACAGTATTTATGCGACGTCGAAAACCTTTTCTGCGCGTTGCCAACATGTGTACAATGGTATATCAGCGTCGACTGGTCCAGAAAATCCTACACATTTATACTATAAACATAGGTTGTTCAGCCACGGGTGACTAGTTATGTCAGAATATGCATACAAACTGTTTTCGCAGTGGTATAAATAAAAATCACAAAATTTCGTTAAACGGTAGTGCCATTCTGGATTATTTGCAAAGCAGTGTTCAGCAACTTGGCGCCACGATCGTGCTCGTGACCACACGTTTCTGTGCCCGATCTTGTGTATTCGGAGCAACGAAGAAGACAAATACGAGTCCTTGAAGCGTGATGTGGATGGCGGAGGTGGCAATAGCTATGGCATACCATGATTGGAGGCTGAAATGGGAACCTCAGACTGATAAAAACATTCCAAAGATGGCATGGAATGATTAGTAAACGGACCTCTTTTTAAGAAAAGACGATGCTTAGTTTTGTTTTGGGAATTGTATTGGCTCGACCTGACAGTGTTTCCCAAGGAATCCGTAAGGCCAAAAAACAAATAAATAAATGTAACAAAGATTTGGTCCTATGT
>NQII01002064.1:145154-209210 GCA_002778355.1 Clitarchus hookeri
GGGGGATGAAGCCAGACCCGGCTTCGGCTGGAAAACACTTGACTACAGTTTAAGGCGAATTTTGAAGCTAGTTTAAAAACAGGCGTAATATATGTGCTTATGTAAAAATGTTATCGTCTACAACCGACATACAGTTCGTCTCTGCCCTGGGTAAACGTAAGAGAAGAAAAAATGAAATAATAATAATATAGTCTACATTTATTTTAGAGAGTTGGCATAATATGACCAAAGCCGACTTCCCGTGGTGCAGTCGGTTGGTGCACCGCCGATCTGCGGTGCGGGAGGTTCTGGGTTAAAATCCTCGGTAACGCATGGGTGTTAGTTAAAGTTAGTTTGCAAGCCGTTCCCTGATAAGCCTTCAGGCCTAACACCGGGGGACGTTAATGAGCCCTTTCCAATTCCTATTCCGTACTGTAAACAAAGACGTGAAATGCAATTGCGTCGCGCTACGCACACAGTGCTCAGATCCCAGACGCGAGTGTCGTGAGCATGCTGTGCATGTCACAGGCAGAGCTGTGATCGCGGAAGTACGCGCTCAGAGAACTTGATGACCAACCGTCGGACGTCGGGTAACGGCCCTCGGAGGCCGCACAGACGTCTCCAGGAGTGTTAGAAGGGTCGTGACGCCCTCCACCGGAACAACCGTCCATAAGGGTAACACTATTTTATTTCATACATGATTAACCGATGAAATTTTTGTCAAACTGTGTAAAATTACTACTGTTAATAATGCACTATTCAAATTGCCCTACAATATGATCACACTAAGAAAAGAAGGGTTATACTTAGGTAGTTAACCGCACTCTATATAATCTCTCTCAAAGAAACCGTGCCGAGGTGCCGCGCTGATGTAGCTACCCGGTGCTCCATTTGTCGGTCTGGTTTTAAGCACACATGTTGAAAGTAAATTAAAGATAATAATCACAATTGCATGCACTGTAAGCTTAGCCTCAGACTTCAAATGGAGGCAAGTCTCGAGCGTTTATTGCAGACGACGAGGGCGCGATATCGCCACGGCCGACCCTCCAGTCGTCACGGTCCGCCGCGCAGAGCGTGCGATCAGGGAGTTGAAACTCAAGGGTATGACGAGAGATCCCCATCCGAGTCATTTGTATGCCGAAGCCAGCCGGAGTAGGTTCTACGGTACTGCCAGCTTTAGAACAGAGTAAAAGACACATTCTCACTGTGTTTATGTTGGTGGTATGTAGACACCTCGCCATATATATATATATTAAACTGTGATTGGCCTATATTTTTTGGACAATATTATTGATGCTTCTCTTGCGCACAGTTATTTCATATCACAAATACAATTTAACGAATATAAACTGTAACCGTGAAGGCGAAAAACTACATTATAACCAGTTTTATGCGTACATTCATGAAAATACACGTGGTTCGAATAAACAGGCATGTATGGCGCTTACACAAAGCGGCCTGTGCTACCACAATCAAAATTAAAATATGTAAGTCAATCATGAGTTTATGGAGTATCTAAAGAGGGAAACTACATGATTGGTTATTGTTTATTTATGCGATGTGAATATAGTACATAACATTGTTTAAATATCTAATATTTATTTTTAATGCCGAAGTTGTCAGACCGTAGAATCTCGACTTAGGGCAGAANTAACATTGTTTAAATATCTAATATTTATTTTTAATGCCGAAGTTGTCAGACCGTAGAATCTCGACTTAGGGCAGAATTCAGGTATCTTCGGTAATGTTTTGCGTTTTCCCCACTCAAGCGAGTGAGTGAAGAGATTTGGACGACTCTTAACAGCGAGATCTTTTTTTCCTTACACGAGTTAAACTGGGTTTATAATATAAAATTTAAGCTTTAAATTATGCGTTAAGACGTGTACAGAAGAAACGAAAGTTTGTTCGTATGTATTGGTTTCCAATGAAACTTAGCAGGTCGTGTACGTTGTTGGTATTTCCTTAAGCGTTACAAGAAATAGTTATATCTTATACCTTAAGTGAAACTTAAGAAGCGGTGACCGATTAGAACAGAGCAGTCGGTGTTGTTGGCGGGGAAACGGTTATTTACAGTAATGTACGTATAAAAAATATTCAAAAGGCGTGTGTGTGCACATGTTAACGATTATATTTGTTCACAAAAATAAGCTTATCCGTTAGAAAATTTCGGCTTTAAAGTATGATATTCTTAAATATGGTGTGATATACGAGGTTGTATGAAGGATCCTCGCCTGTTTCCATCGGCTGAAATTAGGAATTAAAATATTAATTGGAAACTACAAATACTGAAGACGTATTTCCTTTACGCCAGACAGCCGCTTACTGCATAATTCTTAACGCATATTTTTTGTATTGTGTAAACCTAGCTTTACTGGGGCATGGGCCGACGCGCACGCACGCGCCCACCTGTCTGGCCGGACGGACGGACGGTTCCCATTTCCGGCACCAGACGGCTGTGCGATCGATGGCAAGCGGGCTCCCCACCGAGGGGAAATATCCCGCGAGTGCTGCAGAGGCGTACACTCGCGGGGCAAGCAAACTGGTGACGTAAACCGGGGCGCGCGCGGGAACCTGCGCGGCTCACTGTTCCCCCCCCCTCGTGCCACTGCGACGCCGACAGTACCTCCACATCAGCTGTAAAGCTGGGTATACAATAAAAATAATTATGCGTAAACAATTATGCACTAAGAGTTTGTCTGACACGTGGAAACACGTCTTCTGTATTTACAGTTTCAGATTAATATTTTAATTCTTTGTTACAGTCAATGGAAACAGGCGACAAGCCTGCCATGCTTTCTATCCGAGAAGCTTATTTTTGTGAACAAATATAATTGTAAACATATTCACACACGCGCGCCTTTTAAATATTTTTATACTTACATTTCTGTAAATAATAGTTTCCCGCCAACAACACCGACTGCTTCTGTTCTGATTGGTCGTCGCCTCATAAGTTCCACTTAAGATATAAAATATAACTATTTCTTTTAATGGTTAAGGAAATCCCAACAACCCACACGACCTGCTAAGTTCCTTTGCAAACCGATACATATGGTAACACACTTTCGTTTCTTCTGCACGCGTCTTAACGCATAATTTAACGCTTAATTTTCTATTGTGAATCAAGCTTAACACGACCGCCGAACTGTGGAACATGCTCCACTGGACACGCCGGAAGCGTACTCATTGTATAGTAGAGCGAAAATGGGGTAGAGTGCTCATTATAGANATTGTCAATCAAGCTTAACACGACCGCCGAACTGTGTAACATGCTCCACTGGACACGCCGGAAGCGTACTCATTGTATAGTAGAGCGAAAATGGGGTAGAGTGCTCATTATAGATGCGCAGTAGCCACTCTCTGTGTCCCAACATTCGATTGCTTTTCTGCCAGTAACACTACCAAAAACAACGTGGAAAGAATTNGATGCGCAGTAGCCACTCTCTGTGTCCCAACATTCGATTGCTTTTCTGCCAGTAACACTACCAAAAACAACGTGGAAAGAATTTGAGTTTATGTAATCAAATGCTTTGAGATGACTGTACACGTCATATAACCTAGTTTTGATATAACTGGAATATACTGAAATCTTTAAATTATTTTATTCATAGAAGAGTGTATTGCTGTTGAAAATTCGAACGCTGACAAACACTTTCATCACTGTTGACCATGGTGACTTTTGAAAGTTATATTGGTGAGTCAAGTTTGGGGACTTGTGCAGAAAGCTAAAATCGCCCTACCTGATTCTTCGTCTATGGATTACATCGATTGGTGAGTTTCTCTCATTTAGCGATGATTTATGCTGATTTACAACCATGAAAGTAATGAAAGGGCAGGGGAAGTCTTGATGTGACGTCACTGAAGCTACGATTCCAACGACCACCATGCTATGACGCCCAACACATTGACAGTATGACTAAATTGATTGAATGTTTACGTATAAAATATTTGTTAAATGCGGCAGTTAACACATGAAATTAATAAAGATCTNGACTAAATTGATTGAATGTTTACGTATAAAATATTTGTTAAATGCGGCAGTTAACACATGAAATTAATAAAGATCTGCTATAGCTGAACTATTAAGCCAATCAGCAATACTGTCTAAAAAATAATAGCCATATCAAAATATGGGCACTTAAAATTTCAATGTTTTGGACGTCACAAATTGACCATGGTGACGTAAGAAGCTTCATGATTTNGACTAAATTGATTGAATGTTTACGTATAAAATATTTGTTAAATGCGGCAGTTAACACATGAAATTAATAAAGATCGGCCATAGCTGAACTATTAAGCCAATCAGCAATATTGTCTAAAAAATAATAGCCATATAAAAATATGGGCACTTAAAATTTCAATGTTTTGGACGTCACAAATTGACCATGGTGACGTAAGAAGCTTCATAATTTCCCTCTATATAACAGATTATAATACATTTCGTTTCCTATGTCGCATGCTTTCAGCGTATCCCATTGATTCGCCTGTCAGTGTCAGTTTATTAACTGAATCTCCAGTGCTGAGTTATTTCACTGCGTGAAATCAATGATTCGGATTTAAAGTGTATTAAGACAGCACGGGTCTTAGATAAAAACTAAGCTCGTTATTGGGGTTTTGGTTAGTTTCCCCTTCTTTCACCTTCTTTTCCTTTTCTATTACCTCCGTTCCATACCGTTTACTCACTTACATCCTGCTTGTAGTAAAGCGCTTTTCTCGCTGGTATACATGTTCTCTGTTATTTCCATTGATTTATGTTCCTTATGTACAGTGTACTATTTAATGTCAATAAAACACATTATAAAATCAAATTAAATCAAACTAAGCTCGTTAGTTGAAATTCACAGGTATTCGAAAGCCGAAGTAGGAAAACCAAGAATGTATAATGCTATAGAACGGTTTTTGCCAACTTTGAAAACAAATATTTTGCCACAATGATGCATTTATGACGAGCTATTTTATTACACCGTAAATGTGCACATTTTATAGCGGCGCAAGGTTTTATTCAAAAGGAATGTGCAGGAAGAAAACCTATTAAGTAAGATATACATTACGGCATTCTTCACTGCTATCTGTTGCTAAAATATAATTTTGAAGTCGTTCTGCTGGCGACAGTTAAAACACCATGCTAGCTGAGATAGAACACCTCTTAATGGATACATAAACGGGAGGTTTTGCATGTAACTTATACGTGTTTCAAATTCTATTGGCATCTTTTTATTTTTATCACCGGCTAATGGTTTTCCGTCACTCTTCTGACCTACACATCTTCCATCAGTTCCTGATTCCACGTGAAATACAGACGTTCAAGAATGCATGAACTGTATTCCCACAGCCTACCCTGCAACGCACAGTGAACTAAAGTGATTGTTTCGTGCAAGGCAGATCTCGTGCGAAATCAGGAGATAGAGCATGTCCTATTTTCAAGAGAGTTTTGCACGAAGCGAGTGATTCTACTGGTCGTTCTCTGCTAGTCATGTGACAATATATATATATATATATATATATATATATATATATCAACCAGAGAGGTAGGAGAAGATTAGAGGATTAGCTACACGAAGATGAATCAGGCGAAAAATATTCATTGTGAAGAACTTTTGAAAACTTTTTTTTAGAAATTGAGTGGGGTTCAGATAGTGTTATGAGATTATTGGAAGAGTACAAAGATTTCATGTTCTATTTAATAACCACTACTTTAAAACAGCACGTGTTTATTAGATTTAATTATTAAAATTATGACTAGTTAAGATATTCCGAGGCTATCAAGTTTTCTCATGCAAGCCTGTTTGATCTGAGGACTCGTTTTTCATGGGATTTTCCTGTAATCCTGATATTATATGAGGCATTAACCGAAGTTCATTTTGCGTCGTGTAAAAGCAGCTTAAGAGGATACAAAATGTTTTTTTTTATAATGACAAGTGAAAATTTCGAGGAGTTTTGTTTCCGTGAAAGCGAAAAGAAGGAGGGGGCGAAGGGGATGTTAATTATTGCTTTTCAATGTCCACTCTTTATGTCTGGAGGCAAACCGGTGGATGACTTGCGTTCTCTAACCAGGAATCGAACCCGGGTGCGAAGGCCTGTTAGCGAGCTGAACTTCGCATGTCACCTCGAGGAGTAGCAACTGAACATGACGGCAAAGGGAGTGACGTCACACCTCTTCTTATCTCCTCTGTTCTCCTTTAAAAAGCCGCCGAACTGATAAACCATTTATCAGTCATTAGGTCTAATAGTAGTCGTGGCCACAAAAGCACTTCGCGCGCCAAATTTGGGGGGGCTCAGCTCAATAACAAGCGTTCGCAGTTCGCAATTAATCTGCTTCTGCGCGCCCGCTCGTGCTCTGCGAAGGATACAATGCTTAACCGTCGTGAGGTTAGCACGCTGGCTTCTCGCAACGGATAGCCGGTTTCGAGTTCCGGCGGACGCCAGCACGTGGGGAACGTAGCAGACGACGCCTATAAGGCGAACCTCGACGCCATGATCTCTTTTTAGGCCGAGCTCAAGGCTGACGAGCACCTACGAGCTCCCTGAGAACTCTCTCATCATGTGGATGTAATGCCTGTATGCGGCGATCCCTTTTCAACTACGTATTTTCATTTATTTGTTCAATTGGCTATGGCGAAAATGTATTTACTAAAAAAACTGGAAGCATAAAACTGCTGATTTTCAACCAATTCGTGCCGTTTTGCAGCAATACAGCCAAATGATTATTAGTTGAAAGGGAAATAAATAAATAAATGCAGAACGGTTGCGAAAATTGTTAATTTTGTACATGTTACGCAAACAATATGTTCTGGCAGCCTAGCACTTAAAGAAAAGTTTGTTCCAGCCAACAAAACACTTGTTTGCATAGGAACTATATATATATATATATTTGGCCACTCATTTGATTGCCTTCGTACAAAAATTAGTAAAGGAACGGTGTTTTTTAGTGTATTTATTTATGCTTAATAATGGTATAAAAGTCCCAATAAAACATGTTCAACAGGAAAATAAATAGTACAACTGTTTGATGGTATTTAGAGCTAAACAAATCTTTAGTTGCACCAACCAAATATTAGTATAGGGCATAACAACAATATTTGGTTTCAACAACAAAATATTTCGTTGTCCCTATACACGGTTAGAAATTTCTGTAGATTTACGGAAACTTTTACGGAGATGTAAAGTTAATTTACGGAAAGACACTCCGTAATGACGAATAACGGAAATTAACTCCGTAAAAATAAAATACGGAAGCTCTTCGTATTATTACGTCTTCAATTTTAAGACACGAAACAATGCAGGTGATACCTGAAGCGTATAAAATCATATATTCACAATACTAATTCGTGTAAAATAGTAGTAGGTGAGTGACGAACCACTCATGGAGTGCCAATTGTTTGATTCTTGTTCAAATTCCGCTACAGGACAAAACGTTCTGCATACACAGTGAAATACGTGCACAACGAAACTAAAACTATTGTTTCGTAACCTCGTTTTATAAACCGCAAATAAAATAATAGCTAGTGCACTAACACGACTTGAATCTAAGAGAGGCGCGTTCGTCACTTTCGTGTAAAATCCATATTTACGAAATACAGTACGTCGTGTAAAGGTGTGGCAGGTGAGTGGAAATTTATCGATTCGTATTAAAATCCCATTACAGGACCAATATGTAAACTTTGTTTAATTTCTCTGTTATACACAGTGGAATACATTACGGAAAAAAACAACGGTTTTTCTTACCCCTGTTGTTTGTAAACCTGAAATAAAAAATTAATACGCAATCACCCGGACATGCCTAGAAAGGTACATACATTTGTGTGAATCCCATATCTACAACACTACTACTTGTAAAAGCATAGTAGGTGACTCAATAAGGAGTTGGACAGTTAATTTTTTTTTTTTCGTGTTCAAATCCCGCAACTATACAAATTTTTGNCGTGTTCAAATCCCGCAACTATACAAATTTTTGAAACTTTTTAAAAGTAATTTTTATACACTGTTAAACACCCACATAAAGAAAGTAAAGCTTTTTTTTACTCATTTTTATAACAAGCAGATAAAAAAAAACAAAGGTGCAAGTGTATGGACACGTTCCGTGAATTCACGGAGCATTATGTGAAATTTACGGAGAGAACGTAATTGAAAAAAACGAGGAGTCCGTAATTTTAGGAAGATGTCTGGATAATTNTTATGTGAAATTTACGGAGAGAACGTAATTGAAAAAAACGAGGAGTCCGTAATTTTAGGAAGATGTCTGGATAATTTGTAACCGGTACTTCGCGGAATTTTACGGACACATTTTCTAACAGTTTACAAACAATTCGTTTCACCAACGAAATTAAGTTTGATTCAACAAAACGTTTTTCTCAGTATAATTTGTTATACTGTCCCTGCAAAAAACTGATAAAAGGTACAGCCGAAATGCAAAGGTTTGTTTCATTTTAAGATACCTGCTTCAATAGTCGAGGGCGTGGGGCTGCTACAGACAATAAGCTAGCAAAGCGCAAAAGAAAATTATCGGACAGTATGTACGACTAATATTAAATATTGGTCATACAACACTCCTATTTGGCAAAGAGGATAGTCAGAAACTTCAACATTGAATAATAAATGGAGCGAATTAATAATCTTAACCGCCATTTTCGTGGAATGGAGATAGAAACCCATTACTTGTGCTTGGGGGAGGGNCCCCGAGTAGAGACAACGAGAGTCATACTCACTGTACAACATTTCGAATGCGCGCCGGTTATTATTCTACCTAATGGCCACACACCGAATGATGAAAGAGAGTACTTACGCCGGAAGATAAGACGAGAGAAATTAATTTATTTAACACTGGGACCTGGAGCACTTAAACGAAATCGTGGTCTGTTTTTACTCACCCGACTGGAACCGATAAACTTCCATTCAACCCATAGCTTTCCACTTCATTTATAACTCTTGAAACTTCCATATGCGTGCATGTTACATTATTCCTATTTCTCTCGGTTATCGTAGTCAATATTACCTTCTGTACAAGTCTTAACGGGACGATAGAATTATTCTAGGAATTCAGAAATCACGAACACCGAGAATCCGCCCCATGGCAGAACATATTTAAATCCGCAGTGCACTTATTAATAGATCAATTCGCCGTCGTGAGTTCGGCGGAGACAGACAGATGCTTGCTTCTTGCGTTTAAGATGACCCTATCTGATTCTAGGTTTGCAGTTGTCTCTTTAGATTTCGGTTAGTTATATTCAACGATTAATCACGTTTCTTGATTTTCGGAGCCTATCAATAAACGGAAAACATTTTTTCTTGCTCATACAAAAAAATCAGGAAAGCAATCTTTATAATATGTGTGCAACCTACTCTACAAGCAAAACTGAGTAATTTTACAACGTATATTTGTATCTTTATATCATGAGTTAAAAACAGACATTTATTTAAAGTACAAGTATATAAAATTAGCTTCCCCCGTCCTTGCATTCCGACGCCGCTCCATACTCACCTCTCTTCGCCCTCATCGCCTCTAAAGACCTCGATGTTCAGAGCCACCCAAATCTCTCCACTTCATTCCACAAAATAAGCATGGAAGTTTTTGTGAAGGCATTAAAGTAGTCTTGGGAATTTTAATGTCAGAGAGCACACGCAGGCTTGGAAAAAATAGTCAAACCGGACATTTCCTCGTCGTCGCTTCCCTTGAGACAAGAAAAACTCATATGTGAGGTTCACTTATCATTAATTTGTAGACGCCATCAGCAGTTAAAACGAGTTCCAGTTATGACATATTTCTGCTGCCATAAAATAGTTATTCTTGTGATTGTATAAACGTGACAGGTAAACAAACAATTTTTTGTGCAATTCCTAAATATCTGCGTTATTACAAAAATTGAGTATAATTTACAAAACAATTATTTTTTTAAAGAATGTACTGTGAGGCGAACTCCCGGTTTCGGCCACGGTATGACACATGAGAAGCAAGATTTTGTTGTGTTATTTTTGAAGGCAAATTTAGTTTTTAAAAATACCAGTTTTCGGTGTTATCGGTTTTATTTGAAACCTTACAACTACTATTGTGTGTTATTAGAGCCAAAATTGTACTGCTTTATTAACTCAGAATTATATATTTAAAAATTGTTGATCAGTTAACAATAATTTACCCTTATATGCACATTTACATTAAAATTTTTTAATGTTTATGCAATAGGGTAAACAACAGAAATCATTTTATTTTATCTAAGATAAAGCAGAGCATTCCCATAGGTTACAAAATCACTTTTTAGGGTTTTAACTTTTTATAAATCATGTTGAGGTTCCTAAACAGTATGGATTTTTTGCCGCAATTTTACACGCGTGTCTTTAATATTGTTTTATAGAGAAAAACACTCCATCCTGGAAATTGAACAATTTTTATATTTGCTTTTACAATTTCGCTATTCTCATTAAAGTATGATTTTAATCTGACCCACATGGTATCCGATATTAATAACTGATATTCACTCACCTTAAATGACAACAACCTAAAATTGAGGGTTTTTTTTTCCATCATCTGAAAACGTAAATTACTCTTGTGACTTAGTTTATATATTTTTGGATACAAATTGATGGTCATAGTTTCTTTCACAGATAAAATAGTATATTTAGGCTAAATTTCGTTTTATTTTATTTTAAATTCCATTCGCGGTTACTTCCAACTTTTCTGAAGCCCTGCTGAAGTTCAACTTCCAGTATGTTTTTCCGTCTCATGAACACAAAACTTAGCTAAGTCTGGAAAATTACACCAAAAGGACAACGCATCGTATTCCATGGGCATTCAGTTTCATAGTATTTTGCATGGGAGCTATTTCTTACTAGGCGTTACCAACACACCTAGTTTTTCCGTTCTTTTCTTTATATTGATTACAAATAAAATAATATTACTTATAAATTAAATATATGTAAAAGTTCAATTTATTCAAAAACGATATACTTTCGTGTCAACACAAGTATAGAACACTTGTGATACCTGAGATATTTACGAAACAACCAAACATGTCGTACATGGGTTTGTTTCTCAAAGGTTTCATTCAAAAAGTGCGAAGAAACCGCGAATAGAGTATAACTGAAATTTCGGTGCTAGGCGGAGTATTGACTTACATTTCGGTTTTATCGCTATTCACCGTATAATCTTGGCTCTCTACATGAGAGGCAAGACATCGGCTGCTGCATTTGTGGGACGCGCTTGACGCTCCAGGCAGCCGGGAGAGCAAACTCAGTGAAATGAGATTGAGGAGTAAAGGCACCAGAATGTAGCGGCGGAGCACCAGAATGTAGCACCAAAATGTGTCGCATAAGTGAGCGCGAAGGCAGCAGCGGCTGGCTTTGGCAGAGCTCGGAGAGAGGCGCTTTGCCCCCGGGGCGCGAGACAGCTCCTCGGAGTGCTGGTTAGCGCTCGCGGTGTAATTGAGACGCGCGCACACACACACACACCTGCAGCGCGGGAACTGTCCGCAAGTAGGGCTCCGGCCACTACTGTAGCCGCCGGACACGCGCTCCGGTCTCTGAGTGTCCAACTGACACTCGTCTGCGAGTCCGCCACAGACTTCGCACTCTACGCTGTAGTGCTACGTGTGTGGGAGTTTCAGCGGCAACATTGATGCAAGTCTGCATGACTGTTCACTGTAAACTGAGCACTTTTGGAAGCCCTGCTTACGATCTACTTGTATGCACATTGTGTATTCTTATACCATATGTAAAATTAACATTCCCATGAGCCTCTTTACTTTATTTCTACGTTTGTCAAGTGAAGATGTGAAATGATTAGAAAAGTAAATATTTTACGCATCTACTTATTCTAACATTTCGACACATTTGAAAAAAAAAAACAGGTAGCATAATACACAGAGGTGACAAAAGTCATGGGATAGCAATATGCAAATATACAGATGGCAGTAGTATCGTGTACAAAATTTATAAATGGGCAGTGCATTGGTTGGGCTTTCATTTGTAGTCAAGTGATTCTTGTGAAAAGGTTTCTGACGTGATTATGGCTGCACGACGGAAATTAACAGACTTTGAACGCGAAATGGTAGTTGGAGCTAGACGCATGGGACATTCCATTTCGGAAATGGTTAGGGAATTCAACATTCCGAGATCCACAGTGTCAAGAGTGTGCCGAGAATACCTAATTTCAGGCATAACCTCCCACCATGGACAACGCAGTGGCCGATCACCGGCACATAATGACCGAGACCAACGACGTGTGAGCAGAATGGTCAGTGTTAACAGACAAGCAACATTGCGTGAAATAACCGCAGGAATCAATGTGGGATGTAAGACGGACGTGTCCGTTAGGACAGTGCGGCGAACTTTGGCTGTACTGGGCTATGCCAGCAGAAGGCCGACTCGAGTGCCTTTACTAACAGCATGACACCGCCTGCAGCGCCTCTCCTGGGCTCGTGACCATATCGGTTGGACCCTAGACGACTGGAAAACCGTGGCTTGGTCAGATGAGTCCCGATTTCAGTTGGTAAGAGCTGATGGTAGGGTTCGAATGTGACGCAGACCCAACGAATCCATTGACCCTAGTTGTCAACAAGGAACTGTGCAAGCTGGTGGTGGCTCCATAATGGTGTGGGCTGTTTTAACATGGAATGGACTGGGTCCTCTGATTCAACTGAACCTATCATTGACGGGAAAGCGTTATGTTAAACTACTTGGAGACCACTTGCAGCCATTCATGGACTTCATGTATCCAAACAACTGTGGATGTTTATGGATGATAATGCGCCATGTCACCGGGCCACCGCGATTGGTTTGAAGAAGATTCTGGACAATTACAGCGAATGATTTGGCCACCAAGATCGCCCGACATGAATCCCATCGAATATTTATGGGGCATAATCGAGAAGTCAGTTCGTTCACAGACTCCTGCACCGGCAACACTTTCGCAATTATGGACGTCTATAGAGGCAGCATGGCTCAATATTTCTGCTTGGGACTTGCAACGACTTGTTGAGTCCATGCCACGTCGGGTTGCTGCATTTCGCCGGGAAAAAGGAGGCCCGACACGATATTAGGAGGTATCCCATGACTTTTGTCGCCTCAGTGCAAATAATTCTAGTAATCACAGATGTTTACCTACCACTTTCATTTCGACGGTACGACACGGAACTACTTTTCCTCTCTCGTTGTCAACTTTACTGATCGCATGTTAGTGTGCCCGTTAAATTATATGAAGGTAGGGGCAGCGACATTTTTATAAGGTTGATTTAAAAAGTGCTCTAACCGTGAATAGCTTATAGCAAAGTTCAGTAAATGCTCCTATCTTGGTTTGACTCGTGTCAGGCTAGTATGTTTGAAGATACGGCAGTCCGAAAAAGCAGTGTTTAGTTACATTGGAGGGCTCCAAAATAATATCTACAGTATACGTGGTAACTTTAAAGCACAATTACGTCTTCTTCTGGGGTACGATGTCTTTTCGTAGGTAAACATACTGGCAACGCGTTTAATAGTTTTGCCAAAAAAAAAAAAAACAGAATTTCAAACACTGCAACGCAGTTCAAGCGCCAGGTAGGCGGAACACTTAAGATTCTGGACTCATGGAGAGGGTCAGCGCAATAGTAATAGATTGGAATTGCATTCTGGAGGACGCGGGTTCGATTACTCGTCCGGCCATCCTGGTTTCGGTTTTGCGTGATTTCCCGAAATTACTCCAGGCGATTTCTTTGATAGTTCCATCCCAAAGGTCGTTGCCGTTTGATAGTTCTATCCTAAAGGCAGTTGCCGTTTCCCTCCCTGACACCCGACGGCGGCCGAGTTAGTGTGTAGCGGCTAGAGCGCTCGCCTCCCTCCACGGCGAACCTGGGTTCGGTTCCCGGCGTGGTCGCTCCGTGATTTTCGCACGTGGGAATCGTGCCGGGCATTGCCACTGGTCGGCGGATTTTCTCGGGAACTCCCGCTTCCCCCGCCCTTGCATTCCGGCGATGCTCCATACTCACCTCGCTTCATCCTCAACGTCTGTCAAGAACTTAGACCTACAAGTCTATTGAAATCATGTTAAATTTGCAATAAGCCCGATTCCAAAAAATTAACGGGTCAATACTTTACAACTAAATATAGGGAAAACTTTATGAAGTTTATAATTTGAGATTTCATTTACAAGTTTCTGTTTTTTCAATTGTATAGAAAGTGCTATAAGTTTACTGATTTAAAAAAATTTAATTTTGAAGACCGGATTTAAAAATTTACTAAAACGCACAGGGCTATATTGCGGGTTCAAAAATGATTCGGACGGTTACACTCTTTTTCTTCATATTAAAGCTTCTTAGGTTTTTTTATATTTCATCGTGTGAACACATTTTCTGTAGATTACCCGTTATTCTAAGAATATGAACTTAGGCGGGCAGAAACTGAATGATAGTTATTAACTTTATTACTATGATGTTATTTCTAACCCCAATCACTTGCATGAAGGTGTGAAACACACGCCATATAATTAAGAATCACCCAACAACTTCGGTTTAAAAAGTACTTCCAGTATTTTTTTTTTTTTTTACTTGTTTCCTGGATTTCTAAACTTAAAACAGTGGAAATTACTTAAAATGGGCGAATTATGACGGCAAACCAGTTGATACTACTCTTACTGTATGAAATGAACTCTCCCTAATTAGTTTTGTGAATCAAGTTTATTATCTTAAGACTTATTTCCACTGATGCGCAGAAAATTCTACTTCCAGTTGCACTGGTTCACAATGTATTATAACAGGTGAACTGTTGCAAGGTAAGCTGGTGCTTGCTCACTGCTGTACATTCTCGGTGCACGCAGCAGGAGCCTAGGGAAACTGGATGCATTCCGACCACTCAACGCCAACTTACCTTGCAACAGTTCACCACACGCCACTGTACTGCAATGGCTCGCCAGTAAACAGCATTTAACCGAGAACATTTCAGTATCACCACTTGAGTTTCGCAAGACAACCACGAATGCAAGTGGGTGGACGTGAAACGAAAGAGCATGTGTTCGACTCCAAGTGCAACCCAAACACGTAAGCCAATCCTCGGAAGGCCGGGGGTAATCCCGAATAACTTTCTTCCTAAGTGCGTGCTCGTGCAGGGCTCACACCCAGGGCGGCGTGACCACCTCTGACAGAGGCTGTGGAAATTTCTCGCCAGTTAACATCGCCTGTCATATCATCACCATCTAACCACATCACAAAGGTGCCAAAAACAGCCACGGGGCGCCATTTAGTCACTACCTGATAAATATTTTCAGCTCTGGGCGTGATCTGTTTGTAATTTGTATTCGGTCCCGCGACGCTCCCGGCGGCCGACGCAGGGTGTCGATTCTGGGAAACTTGACCTGTCTGGGCCGAAATGAGGCCTAAGCATCCATCGGCGGGTTAACACCTAGTAATCACGCCCTGCCGGATCGCAGTTCTTTCTCGGAAATCATTCCTCACCCGTCTGGTTAGCTCTTTGTCGAGTTGGTAAGGGGGGGGGGAGATGAAAACCCGCCCGGCTAGGGCGCTACATCGCCGTCATCACTGCCCGGTTCCGCCACTTAGCGAGCGGCTACCAGAAGTCCTACCTGCACCGGAGAAAGCTGCGATAAGGACACTCTGGTTGCCACGGAGAACTCAAGTGCACCAGCCCTTCACCTGCTGTTAGAGTATGTTGACACGAAAGATTTCGCAAGGAAAAAAAGCCTTCGACCTTTGTTATTAGTCCGTAAATCTTAGATTCCGTATAGGTAAATTCGATATACCGCTAATCTTGGTTTAACACCGAACACCTGTGATTCAAATCCTTGCTCAGTGCTCTGTTACGTTCGGTTGGTTACATTTGTAATACAAGAGCCTATTACGGCTTCTTGTAGGCAACTTGAGTAATGTAAGCAAACAACAGGGCACTGAAACGGCGCATGAGCCAGTCGCGATGAGCGCCAAGTCCACACGAACATTTACAGTGCGGGAAAATTAATCACGACGGGACCGTCGCTTCGTATGTAGGACTCAATACGGGAGCAGAGACCACCATATCACGCACTACACACCTACGTTACGTTGATCTACTGGCAGAGACGAATTCAGGACTCGGTCTTGNGAGACCACCATATCACGCACTACACACCTACGTTACGTTGATCTACTGGCAGAGACGAATTCAGGACTCGGTCTTAACTACTACTGCCTAGTTAATGTACAGGGTATTTTTCACGCACATTCTAAACATCATAAATCACTGACATAAAACAGATTTTCTTTAATACTTGACTCAACAAATTCTTCTTGAGTTACCTAGTATAATTTATTATTTTAGGTTGTGGGTAACATGTTCCTGTATTTCTTCTGACGGAAGGAGATTTTTGCCAATTCATGGTTGATTTTAATTCTCTTGTAGGTCTACTTAAGTCTCAATGTCTTGAGTTCAACACTTCTAGAGAACTAGGAGTCGGCTGTGAATTATTTTACATAGTATTGGTAATAAGTTATTTGTTCGGAGAAGAATCGTGTAAAATCATTTATAATTTAATTTACTTAAATATGAAACCAACTGTTTGTACTTGGAAATGGCGTAATGAACATGCTTGACTTGCTAGAACCACACTTAACGACAATTCCGGTACTAGGAAAAGTGAACTTTCGTTAGAAAATATGCGGGGGTCAGTTGTGGAACGCGATTAGAAGAGGGTAAAAACTTGTTTCACCTGAAATGTCTAGAATCGTGCGAGGTCAGAATATGCTTGGATATTCTCATGTGGTTTACTGGAACCGAAATGCGCTTGCAGTTGCTTCGCTNTGTACTTGGAAATGGCGTAATGAACATGCTTGACTTGCTAGAACCACACTTAACGACAATTCCGGTACTAGGAAAAGTGAACTTTCGTTAGAAAATATGCGGGGGTCAGTAGTGGAACGCGATTAGAAGAGGGTAAAAACTTGTTTCACCTGAAATGTCTAGCATCGTGCGAGGTCAGAATATGCTTGGATATTCTCATGTGGTTTACTGGAACCGAAATGCGCTTGCAGTTGCTTCGCTGTGTGTTTCTGTTTGCAAGGCACCGTTTCTCGGGCACAGAATCATAGACTTAACTTTCGCAGAAATTAAATTTCAATTACAGGATCAAAATTTTTCATCAGAACGTTTTTTTTTTAGAAGCCAGAGATATCAACATGCTTCAAAGCCATTTTTCTTCGATGATTCGATTCCACGATTTCAATGATAACAAATAACTTTTTAAAATAATAAAATGAGTAAAAATATATTACTATGTGTCTTCGGATTCCGAACAACTGAAACAAAATATATATATATATATATATATATATATATAGTTGCGTATTTAAGGAAATTAATTTACTAAGTCTGCAGAAAAGATCACCCATGTAGAACTACAAGGNACAAAAAAAAATATATATATAGTTGCGTATTTAAGGAAATTAATTTACTAAGTCTGCAGAAAAGATCACCCATGTAGAACTACAAGGTGAATCCTAACCAAGTGTCAGCTCATAGGATGAATAACGCCGATGGATTGTTGGCAATCCGCGGTGGAAGCGTGGGAGGGAAAATAGGGTAGTGTGTGCATGACAGCTGCGTAGTAACCACTCTCCGTGTTCTAACATCGGACTGCTTCCTTTGCCAGCAACATGTTAACAAATGTGGATAGCATCTGAGATTAGAAAAACATTTAGGTTATTAAGCAATTTGAATCATTTTTGCCCTTCCTGTTACCCAGTTTTAAAGTAACTAGATTACACTCAAGTTCATCAACGAATTTTATTCATATAAGAGGTTGGGTCTGTTGAAATACCACACGTAAACAAACATTTTTATTACTGTTGGTGGCGGGTTTCGATATTTGTATTGGTGATAGGTGAGCCAACGTTGGAAAAATGCGCAGAATCGATCTTCCTCATGTTCGGTCTATGGGCGAAAGGGAAAATGGGAAGCCCACAAAGAACGCCGATGGAGCAAGGCGGCAAGCGGGATTACTAAAAAAAAACTCACCAGTCATGGGCCGACACGCCACGTTTTCCACTCACGAGAAAGACAGACCCTGATATGCCCGGGTTTGGACCCCATAGTCGTGGTGGTAGGATGACCACCCAAACAAAAAAAAGTACGCCTTCGTGGCTTTCCGTCAAAGGCAGGGTCAGCACCTATAAAGTGAAGGTTAGAGCTAAGCCGAGCCAAGCACTACATGAGGGACGACTCCTGTCGTCCACAGCCAGTCACGAAGAATGGATGAAGAGAGACTCCAGGTAGGTAGATAGATGGAGCTTAACGTCTCTTCAACAGCAAGGTCATTAGAGACGGAGCATGTTGCTCAGAGAAGCACGAAAGGGGAGGAGATCGGTAATGTTCTGTAGTGAGGAACAATCCCAACATTCGCCTGGAGCGATCTCGGGAAACCATGGAAAACCAAAATCAGAATGGCCGGACAGAGATTCGAACCCAGGTCCTCCCAAACGCGCGTCCGAAGTATAACCACTGCTCCACCTCGCTCGGTGACAGACTGCAGTGAAAGCCCTTCGGTCGACTGGCAAAGTTCGCCATGTTTCCCAAGTGCGAAAAACCTAAACTCGGGTCNATGGCCGGACAGGGATTCGAACCCAGGTCCTCCCAAACGCGCGTCCGAAGTATAACCACTGCTCCACCTCGCTCGGTGACAGACTGCAGTGAAAGCCCTTCGGTCGACTGGCAAAGTTCGCCATGTTTCCCAAGTGCGAAAAACCTAAACTCGGGTCCTTCGTTCCATCGGAAGGCCGTGATGGCAGACCGGCATGAGAAAGGCCGAACGACCATATTTTGCGAAGAGATTGCTGTAGCAAAACTGCCGAGTCATTCTCGTCCCTGGTGCTAAAGCCGCTTTGTGATCTTAAACGTCAACTTAAGAACTAAGCTTGGCGTAGGGGGCAACTAGAATTATCTGAATCACGTTAACAAAATCACCTGATTATCCTACATTGTTATAGACTAGGAAATTGCTAATTGGTTTGCACGAAATTATGTTCAAAACATGTTGACTCAATAAGTGAAAAGTAAATAAGGACATAATGTCGTGATACCTTAGACTGTTACAGCAGGCAATGAAGTAAAAAACGGCGGAGGTTTAATAAGCATTTGACTATGCATTATAACATAGCGATCACTGAATTCGAAAAAATTATGACCCTGCATACAAGCGACGGTAGTATACTTGAACAAAGCTATTTGGAACTCGTTTAACAACTTGGTCTTCACCCTTACGTGCAAATTTCAGTGATCCGTAGGCTGTAATGCACAGTCTCAAACATATTGAAACCACGGCTGGCGGTTAATTAATTGGCTGATGTTATAGTTGGTGGACCAGGAGGGAACATGTAAAATGGTATTCGACCTTGTTTTCTTGCAGGTTTGTTTATTGACTCGGAGTTTTCCAGGGCGTGTCTAAATAAATTGCGATCCAATGATAACAGTAAGCAATATGTATATGTAAGGTTCGCAAGCTTTCGCGGCCGTTGTCTTTATATTCGTGTCTTCTAGGTTGTAGCCACGTCACAGTTGTTTATCCCGAAAGTTTCTGATGACATTACAATCTCCATCTTCAGGGTACAGCAGCAGCAGAAGACTGTTGCCTACTGAAGTTCTGCTGAGCCTTCCTGCATTAAACTATTGCAGGCGATTATCATGCCGGCCTGTCACAACGACGACTGTATAATGGGCTCGAGTTTAGAATTTTCGCATGCGAGAGACCTGGCGAAAACTTTGTCGAGCACTCCATGGGCTTTTTTTTTTTTTTAGGTTTTGTGTTTCCCTCATCACGCAGTTGGTTATTTGTCACTCCTTGCCAATTCTTTGTGGCTGGCAGGGAACGTTCAATGATGGGGAACTAAAAGTGTGTCCCGTCACGCAGGGCGGCCGGGTCAGATTATCTCCAGCCTCCTCTTATACACCCTTGCCCCGCCTTTGCCCGGAACACAACGTACATATCACAGGGTTGATCTTTCCTGTGTGTGTAAAACGTGACTGGGAGGTTCATTACTGGCGAGTTTTCTCGAAGTACTCCCGCTTGTGTGGTATTTCTCTGGAGGCGGAGGTGGATTAGCGGCGTAATATGAGGGCCGGGGGACGGGAGCACTCCGAGAAAACTCGCCAGCCAATTGCAACGTTTGACACCGGGACCGCAACCTGGATCGCACTGGCAGTCTAGCCAGAAGACCCCCGCGGCTCTCAAAGCCCGTATCACGTCTGAGCTGTAGAGCAGGTGGAGGATTCGACGGTATTCCTCAGTATGTAACCTCAATCTGCAGTGTATTTGTGAGTGGGACTGCTGCGAGTGGCCAACAGGTGGAAGTCAGCCAAATTGAGTTGGGAGCAGCAGATCGCATCACAACGCTTATGCAAGAAGTTAAAAGCTGTTACGTTAGCGTCCAGCTTCTTCAGACAAACGTAACCAGACTAAAACTAGCCTAGGATTCGTGTGTCAGTCACAAGCGTAGGTCTAGTGGCTCCGTCCATCTTGCAGTATCGCATTAGCAGCAGTCACCGCTGTACGGTTCCCATGTGCACTGCAAAATGGAAGCTCGCGGCGTAATCGTCCTGTTCGGCGGCGACGGACGGCCTGTCACAAACAGAGCCTCAAGGACGAGCTCGGCGCGACATGATGGATGGCGTCCAAACGACTGCGCGGCGCTAGTAATGGGGAGTTCCGACATGTTTTCGCCGGGGGACACGACTCACTCTCCGAAGACATCCTCGACGGGCGCCGCGGAAATCTGCTCGCACAAAATTACTCACTCACTTCTACTCCGTGTGGCCAGTGCTACCAACACTTTTTATTTTCTGCATTCCGCTATAATTTGTTTAAAAATCGAAATAAAATTTCTGTCAGCGATTTCTTCTGGACAGCATAAATTTTTCAGAGAAGAATAATCTTGTGTTTAGTTCTTGTTCCAACCTGGATTGCCCTAATTCGGAATGAAATATGCGGAAAGGAAAAAAAAAGGAAGACGCGTGCCTTAACTCACAATATGACAATAAAAATCACGAGCGGAAAAGTTTCTTTCTTTGGCAGTTTGCGGTGCACAGAATTTTGAAGACAATATACGTAGTAATCTTTCGTTTAAGTTCACCGAACTACGAAACACATTACCGACCCGTGTGATGAAGGGAAGTAACGAAGTAAACATGTTTTCGGAAATTCCCCCCTTCTTTTTTGTGGTGAAGAAAAATTACGAAGTAAACATGTTTTTTTAGAAATTCCCCTTCTTTCTTTAAAGTAACTGGTAAATTTAGGATAAATATTTAGCAACTCTGGTGGCCAAACGTGACATTTACAGAATGTTGTTTTTATAGCAACAGTTTCTTGTAACAAAGTACGCAACTTATCCCCAAAAATTAGCAAAGCATTTTCAAGATTTTCTATTTTTGTATACCTCCCGCGGAAAAACGTATTCACAGCCTTCTTTTCCATTGGTTAAGTTTGGTCCGACAGATTTTTAGTACACTATATAATCCATGTGCTTTAAATCTATAAGTTAGGATAACTTTACCACTGCACCAAAAACACAAAGTTTGTAGTTATTTAATTTACAGCGTGCCAAGAAGAAGAAATTAACTTTTTCCAAGCGATATTACTAAATATTTAAACACTTATCAAATTAAATATTGTTGAACGTAGTAACATAACATAATCTGTAAAAAGCTCTACTGTCATACAATACAAAGTCCCATAGATTACGTCAGTGAATCCATAGTACACATTAGGGAACCCATGAACTAACCAATCACCATGTAGTTTGGTAAGAGGCTACTTCACAACTGTATGTTTAGTTTACTTCACTGATTGGCCCATTGTCAGTTTGCTGTGTGTCGGAGAATTTTGAGCCAATGACAAACATTTATGTCACTCGAGTACCTCAGATTCGTATGATCAAATCAACAAGAGAGATAATACAAGTCGCAACCAAAAAAAAAAATTACTGGTTCTCGAGGATATACAACGCCGAAGTTTACCTTTCACTGTTTTAAGTCAACTTCGTTCCTTCGATGTATTAGTACTGAAAAAGCAACGCCCTAAAGCTAAATGGAAAGCAAAACAGCGTATCTTTTGTTCTCGAAAATTGATTATAGGTCGTCCTATCAGACAGGGCAACAATATAGCACTCTTTTATGCAAAGATAAGTTCATCTTATCAATTGTAAGTTTTTACTTTCATTTTTTAGAAGACAAATGTTTGGAATTGTGGCTCTTAGCCGACTGCTTTCTATATCATCGATTTTTCAGTGCGCATCATTCGTCGGTAGTCGCTAAATAGGGAGCGTCGCATTTGGCCGAAAACTCATTTGGCCGAACAGGTGTTTGGCCGAAAATTTCTATTTTAAGTCACCAACAGGCATTTGGCAGAATAAGCGCTTGGTAAAACCGTCGTTTGGCCGATCAGGTGTTTGGCCGAACAGGCATTTGATGAATTAGGCGTTTGGTCGAACAGGCATTTAATGGAATAGGCGTTTGGCCGAGCAGGCATATGATGGAACAGGCAGTTGGCCGAACAGGTATTTGGCAGAACAGGCGTTTGGCAGAACAGACGGTTGGCTGAACAGGCATATGGGCGAACATATGTTTGGTAGAAAATTCTGCCAAACTGTTTTTCGGTCAAATGACGGGTACCCGCGAAATAGATGAACTATCAGTCGGTAAAATGCCATTTGCCCCACTGACTTGAATTTCAGAATACAGGTCCTCCTTCACCTAGTCACTGTCATTTGCAGGATTTATTGTTATAGAACCCGTGTATGATCCCATACGTAAGGGACAGTGACATTTCGCGGAAGATAAATATTATGACGGGGCATAACTATGTGTAGTCAAGTGGCTGCTAATTGGCTGCATCCTTCAAAACCAGTTTTTCTTTTCCATCCTAAAGAGAAGAAGAACCGAAAAAGTCTTCCTTTTATGGCTACAGACCGAATAACTTTCTATAGCGGACACAAATCACTTTTCATATGAATGACTTCTCTTCATGGCATTAAAATAATAACTTAATTAAAAGGTAAGATAAATTAATTAACCATGCTTGAAGTCAAATCCTTTCAAATGTTAATATAATTCAGAAGTAAGGCTGACGTACAAAGCTTGTCTGGCCGGTCTTGTGAAACGCGAATCACAAATTCAATGAAGTGAAAAGCTGAAAAATGTCAACTATTGGATATAATTGTGGCTTACCCTGCCCTCCGATTAATAAATCTCTTAAAAATTCAATTATTCCGTTATTGACGTAGCTTACGTGCAGTGTAGTGTGTGTAAACCAGTTACCTCAACAAATGAAACGTAATGTAGTTGAGTACCAGACGATTCGATACAGACAATTTTCCGGTAGTCCGGACAGACTGTTATGTTATTCGTGGTAAAGTGAGCACGTTTGAAAGCCCTGTTTAGGATCTACTTCCTACTACAGTGCATGGTGATTCATATATGAATCATTCTTTTATCCTTTCAGTGTTGCGGGATGGAATAAATTTGCGACGATGTGCTGCACGCTGATGAATAAACGAATCACTTTGCTACTTTTTGCACAGGCACAGACACAATCACAGCGATCGAAAACGAGCAGCCTCAGTTTCTTGTTGGCAGTGCCCATATTTGGTTGTGAGTTCAGAGTGTGCAAGTTACTGATGGGTATGTTGTGAAAAATATCACGAAGGCAAGTATGACATAATTATTGCATTTTTACTCAGCATTTAATTAGTTTGTAAAATTTAGTGTTAATTTGTAATATGTATAGTTATTTTGAAATACCTAGAAAACAGAACGATTCATATGTGACTCAGCATGCATTCGCGCATGATACATGTAACATTGTTTTATTGCCATTTTGTACATATTTACTGAAATTATATTTAATTTCAGAAATATAGAACAGAATAGAATCATGGTCATGTTTGTTTACTGAAGGCAACTGTACTCTTGCGCTATCTCTCGTTGCAAATTAGAGTTACAAATTTACGGTTATTGTAAAGACACTAAAAAGGAATTTAAGTAAGGCCTTTATTTTATAGACATATTGGTTTGAAAAAAAATATACAATATTTGTTTTACGGAATAACTAAATTACAAAAATTGACAGTTCTTAATGACATGCAATTAATGAACGAATTTACTTTTAAAAACTTGGTTACACATATTTCGATTCAGCAAAAAATGTCCAGATCTGAAATAGTTGCAAGCTAGAAATAGGTGATTCAAAATGACTGAGTTTTCATCTTACTTTTCGTAGTAGTAACTTAATTTTACAAATATACTTGAAATTATTTTACTGTAATTTTTTCGTGCACATAATATTTGCCACGAATAGATTTTTCAACTAAGCAGTATCACAAAACAAAAATTGTGTAACACTTGTTTGGTATTCTTTCAGATGTCGTTTATATATACTGATGGCAAGAAGTACTGATGGCAAGAAGAGGAAGTTGTTGGCTGCTGATGATGCTCAAGAGCTTCTGGCAAGCATCCCAAGTGATAGCGAAGACGAGAATGATACAGACAGTGATGATCCAGATGGAATAAACACTAACATACTACAGGAAAATTGGAGATATGAACAGTTACCAAGTCATATTTCCACATCGGACTTACTGCCAGCTACTGAAGAGGCCCTATAAGGATTACTCGGTGATCATGTATCAGTAGATATTGAACTTGATGTGGTGGGCAGTGATATAATCCCAAATGAACCGAACAATGTACGAAGTGAGATGGACACTAATGAATCACTAAGTTTACATGAAAAGCCATAAGTGCAAACAAAGTAAAAACAGGCAACACGAAGGCTCGTAAAACTAAAGTCCTCTTGAAGAACAAACATCTAAATATACCCAGCGCACAGTTAGAATTCAGAAGCAGTACCAATCTACCAATATGTGTAAAATAATTGGATTCACCTTTCCTCATATGTACATATTTTTTTGGCAAGGATTTAGTGCAGAAGATTTTACATGAAACTATTCTCTACAGTGCTACTAAGAATCCTAATATGCCACTGAACATAAATGTTGAAGAACTATACAGGTATATTGACATTTGCATAGTGTCGTCTGTTGCAAAATTTTCGAATGTCAGACTTTACTGGAATCAGACACTGGAGCTTGACATGGTGAAAATGCGTTGCCTTTGAACACCTTAGAGACCATTCAGGGTCATCTACATTTCAATGACAACAATCAACAAGTAATGGATAAAAATTATGATAAATATGACAAACTCTATAAACTTCGACCAGTGTTAGAAGAACTGCTGAAAAAGTTTGGCCCAATTCCAATCTAAGAAACACTCGCTGTTGACAAACATATTTGTCCAACAAAAGGCATGCATCACCTTAAACAGTTTATCCTTCAAAACCACACAAGTGGGGATGCATATTATTTGTACTTTGTGGTTCTTCTGGATTCGCGTACAATTTTGAAATTTACACTGGAATGGAAAATAATGAAATGGTAAGGCCATCTGATGAACCTGACTTGGGCGCATGTGGAAACATAGTTGCTAGACTTTGTCAAAATATCCACAACAGCTGCAATTACAAAGTCTACTTTGGCAGTTATTATACATCTGTCCCTCTGCTTGTGTTCTTGGCCAATAGAGGGATTCAGTCTCTGGGGACGGTACGGCGAAATAGAGTTCCAAATCGCAAACTCCCAACACAAGAGTCCTGGTAAAAAGAGCATAGAGGAAAATCGGTCGAGTACTGTGCTAATTATGAAGGTGTAGAAATCAGTAATTCTATGTGGAAAGATAACAAGTGTGTGGGCTTACTGTCTACATTTGTTGGCATTGAACCTGAACAAACAGTTCAGAGGTATGGCAGGAAAAACAAACAAAGGGTAGTTGTTAAATGCCCAGCTATAATCTGCAAATACAACCAACACATGAGGGGTGTGGCATTGTTAGATAGTCTGCTGGGAAGACATCACATCTCCATCTGAATCATGAAATGGTACATGCGTTTGTTTTACAATGTGCTTGATGTTACAGTCATCAATGCATGGCTTCTGCATAGAAGAATCAATAGTTCTTGGATGAAACTTTCCGAATTATGAGTTGAACTAACAACTACTCTATGTAACATTGAACATCAGACCATGGCGAAAAGAGGCAGACCATCTACTGAAATCCAACAATACTATGCTGCAAAGAAAGCTAAAGGGTCTGCAGCTCCTATTACTCCCAGAGACGTCAGGTGCGATCAAATCAACCATTTCCCCATTGGGAATGACACAATATTGCGATGTAATAACCCCACTTGCAAAAAGATACATTTGTGGTGTGCCAGAAGTGTCGAGTGAACCTTTGTCGGAACAAAGACGTCAACTGCTTCATAAAATTCCATTCATGTTAGTGTGGCAATGTATGTATTAGGTGCCAGTGTTTGTACTATATGAATAGCATCAGAAGGTGCTTTTATATTTTCTAAACTTCTAGAAGTTGGGTTTCAACTTGGACTGTATATAACATTTCTTATTGTTGAAATATTTTACCTATGTGTTAACATGATCAAAATATTACTCAATTGTTCGCATAGTAAGATATAAGGATCTATTATCATTAGTGGCTCTGTAATAAAGTATGTTTACAGCATTAAAAAGATATATGTTTTATTAATACATTTCAATTAACTTTATCTTGTGACATATGTTTTAATCATAATTTGAGTTATTTGTTTTAAAATTTATGATGACGATTAAGAACTTACGGCCATTTATCTTTTATAAATTTAGGTGATTAATATTTGAATCAGTTCAATTTATGCATGGTTATTCATATAATAATCAAACCAAAAATCCGAATTTTTAAAAATAATAAGCAGGACAATACTTTTTTAGATATTTTTACATGTATTAGTATAATGGAAGCGAGTACAACGATTTTTTTTTTGTGAAATATAAATATCAATGCATTGTAGGGTTTAAGTATCCTTCAGCCATATGTTAAATTAATACTGTCGTGGCCTGATCACTTTATTTATGAGTAAACTTGGATTTAATGGGAATGAAAGTGTGTTACTCTAATAACCAAACTCGCACTCTAATGTGTAGAAAACAAAAAACACCGACTTCACTAACTTCGTTGGCTATAAATTTAATCATTGCATTCACAACACCACGTCTTGTGTTAAGGACTGTTTTTTTATTAATTGGCTGCCAACTTAACTGGGAGCCTGCATGACTGCGGGTACTGCAGCAAATGTGTATTTATGCGCAGTGATTTTTGCAAAGGTTTGTTTACAAAGTGCTCACTTTCCTGTGAAAAGACTTTAAGCGAGGGCAGGTTATGGAGACCACCGATTGGCGTACAGGGCGAATAAGAGTACAGAAACTTCATCCATGGGTGCCGCAACCGTTGCGAGACTCGCAGTCCTGTCCTGGATTCTGTACTTTAAATACAGTAAAATTTTCGTAGGTTTATTGGTGAAACACACTACCACTTTCCTAAACTATTAATAGTTTTTTATTCTTTATGGTTAAAATATAATATTTTAAAATTCAGGGTAAATTTATAACATCATCCTTGTAAAGTTCTGCTATTAAAATATTCTTTCTCTTCAGTACAGTAATTGAGACTGTAGACGGTCGACAAATTTTATTTTATATCTAAGAACATTTTCCTAGGAACCTTATTTCGAATAGATTTATTGCATGAAATTTATCACTTGTATAACAACGGAATGCTATATTTTGGCACATGTTTTAATTGACACTTTCATTTTGACCAACTTTTTACTAGTCCTCGTATACCTCAGCGATTGTGTGTGTTAAAAAGAAGCAAACAAGCAAGGCGACTTACAAACGCATACCCGAAGAGAGACATAAAACATTTCCATCACTACTGCTGTCAAAATAGTGAAAAATTTTGAGTTTCGTTTGCACAGTGCCGTTTCCGAGAACAGCGAAAATATATCAATCAAATTTTAGTGGAACGTCTGTCAACTTTTAAATGTTGTGAGGGCAAGACTCTCCACGTGTTCGCACAAAGGAGAAAGCCATATACATTTATAAGTTTAGCGTGAATAACTTCCGTTGAAAAGGGTTTTAAAATTTTACCAAACTATAAAACGACAGATTTATAAGCGTGTATGCATGCATGTATGTATGTAAATGTATGTACGGCCTAGGTATAACATGTGAAGTTATTTTAAGAATTAAAAAGAACTGCGTGTACGTAGGCGTACATACTTAAATTTTCAAACCGTACGAAATCCACAAGATAATGTCTGTTAACCAGGTTAGCCAATTGCTGTGTGAAGCTTTGGTTTTTCTTCTTCATATTTAGAACGTGCTTCATCATCCCGAACAGCCGGGCGAACGAAAAGATCGTTTGTCCACGTCAGTTGAACAATTGCGTACAGTTAGATTGTAGATGTTGGTAACCATGTGGGCCAGCTACCCAAACAAGTCCCTGTTACCTGCTGACGAGTAGCGCAGGGAGTGTACACTCCATTCGCGTTTTCTTCGCGCGTTTTGAATCAAACCTTCGAAAAAATCACACCATGTATGACTTTTTGGTTGTTTCCTAATTATGTTACGTATTACAAGCCTTTTAAATTTGCGTTACCATTAAAGTACATTATTTTTGGTTGGTCTTAAATTAAATTAACATTTTATTTTTAAATTGTAATATTTCATGTATAATTAATATGAATCAAGAGTGAGAAAATAGGTGTGCTGGTAATATTATTACACTGAGTGCGCATGCATGCGGCGGGTAGTCCGTGTGGTGTAATTTTTTAGAATCGTATAAGCTTTGTTTGCATGAAGCGGAGGAATATCTTGGAAGTAGAACTTTAGCAGGGCTTCAGAAAAGTCTGAAGTAACTTGAATGGACTATAGAATACATGCTGCAGGTTGGATGACGTATCAATTTTCAAGCCATGGCCCGGCCATTAATAATTGTACTGATTTCGTTGGCATTTTATCGAACATGATGTAGTTCAGATGTAAAATTAATAAACAATTAGCTTTTTGCTTTTGACAATTATTAATACTCCATTGATCAAGCGCTTTTTGAAGTTCTCGTGATTTTTTTTCCCCTTCTGCACTCTGCATATCCTTTTGCAGCATGTATGAATTAGCGCAGTCACAGATCCGATGACAAAAAAACATAGTAGAGTAAATATAGAATATAGTGAGCTTGGCAGCTGCACAGTATATAATCTCCATGTACTAAAACTTAACATATTTTCTTGCTACAGAAGTGTCAAAACATGGTGGCTTTGACTTTTTACTTACGTAATTGCTTTGACGTGTTGGCGTATTATTATTGACAAATCTGTTACGTAAATATCACGCTGTCAAACTAGGGGTACGTAAAATGTTCCTTTTTTTTTAAATTTGGTTTTACAACGAATCCGCGCTTTTAAGAGAGAAAAAAAAAGATAACATCATTGTTTGAGCACGTGATTTTGTCAGTAATGACGGCAATTCTTGAGCCACTGCAGGGGATATGCGCAGAAGACAGTGCTCATTGTAACTCGCCATTAGATTTTATAGTCTGACTACTTCGACAGCAGCAGTGTGCTGCTGTTGATTTGGTCGATACACTTGGCTCGTAGAGTAAGCTAGATAGGGAAGTATTAATTATATGTTTGTTGCCATTAATTTATTCTTTTAACAGTTGTCATTCGCTTCAAACGTAATTATAAAAAAAAATTAATGGTTTTTGAAAATATTTTTGATTGAAACTTAACAAATATATTTGCCAAATTCTGTGATTTAAATGGTAAATTATAAGAACAATAAAAAAAAATAGCTTCAATGGGAGGCTATTTAAATTGTATCTATGACTCTTTTTCCAAGGAAAAAAAGCACACAAGATGCATATTTTATATTTGAAAGGTTTGCTGACGCGCACACTAAAATTTTCACGCAACGTGGCCATCTGTTCGCGCTTATTATTTTTTTTTTGCCTCTGATATCAGATCAGCAAGCATATGTGGAATCCATTCTCCGTGTCCCGAGAACGTGAAGTTTTTCAATATCAGATGACCTGCATGGCACTCCTCGACTGCACGACCTCCACTTAATGTCGCAAGCTGGCTGGACAGCCAGAAGCTAAACGGCAACACCATCATCGGCCCAGAAGGACGTATCACATCGAGTGTGTCGGTGACGTGGCAAGTAACGACCTTCCCGGAGTGACAATATTGCCCCCAGCTACTTCAATGTCCAACAACATTGCCCTCGTGGACAGGAGAGGACGCAGACTGATTCTCGATTTTCGTTCAATAATTAGGGATGTTCGCATTTCATGGAAATAACTAAATAAATATGAGGTTTATATAGTCCGTTTGCGGTTTCTTCACACTTTTTGAATCAAACCCTAGAAAAATCTCTCCATGTATGATATGTTCGGTTGTCTTCTAAATATTTGATGTAGCACAAGCGTTTTATATTTCTGTTGACGTAAAAATATCTTATTTATTTTATTAAAGTTATCTTCTACTTGCATTTTTCTCTATAAACTCTAATATTTTATTTGTAATTAATATGAATAAAAACAGGGAGAAAATAGGTATGTTGGCAATGCCTACTAAGAGTGAGTTCTCATAGAAAATATTATTACACTGAGTGCGCACGAATTCACTGCGCTGTCCCTTTGATGTAATTTTCTATACGCTAGATTAAGCTTTGTTTGAATGAGGTGGAAGGATATCCTGGAACTAGAACTTCAACAGGACTTCAGAAAAGTTGGAAGTAACCGTGAATGGACTGTGTATCCAACAATGACCTACTCCATGCAATATAACTGCAAAAGTCACATCAACAGTGATGAAAGTGTTTGTTAATATCTTAATTTTTAAAAGACAAGGTCTTTTATATGAATAAAGTAATGTTGCCAATTTAGTTTTAATTTAATTGCAACAAAAATTGGTTACAAGAAGTATAAAAACATCTCAAAACACTTTTTTACATGTAGTGTTCTAACTTAAAATCCTATCCACTTCGTTTATCATAAAAGCTGTTCACTTTAAACTGAGCACTTAAAAAGTCCTGCTTAAGATTTACGTGTATGCACATTGTGTATTCTTACACCGTACGTAAAATTGACATTGCAATGGGTCTGATCACTTTATTTATACGATGGTCAAGTGAAACTGTGGCATTATTAGAAAAATTATTTGTTTCACAAATTTGCTGATTCTGACCCAGATATGCATTGAAAACGCACGAAGCGAAATAAACATTTCCGTATTTAGAAATGATTACCTAACATTCTTAATTCAACGTTAAGACATGGAATTTTTTTCTTTCAGTTGTTACCAACTTTACTAGGCGTATGCCATTCAGTGAGCCCGTTGAAATATAAGCAAGTTGAGGCGCGACATTTTTCAAAGGTTGATTTCGAATGTGCTCACTTTATCGTGAAAAGTTTGTAGTCGTGTTGGCAGAAAAGCAGTTTAATGTTGTGACACAGAGCTTGGATTGGCATATTCACTCTACGGGTGTACTCTCCGCGGGTGACACGGTAGTTAGTTACCTTGTCGGCCGCGTGACAGCGCCAGGACCTCGAACTCGGGCGGCTACAGCTGTACGTAGAATACGGAGTACTCAAAGCACACGTGTTTTGTAACCTACCTTAAAATTCAGAGGGAAGTCGGAGGTCCTAGATAGGGAAGAGACCCAAGTGCGTCTCAGAGCCCAGTACACCTAGGCATGGAGGAAATATTCAAGCTACGGGACATGCGCATCACGGCTATACCAAGGTCAGCAAAAATGCCCGCAAATGGGGCAATGATTTCCTCCCATGCTTAACTTGAACCAAGAAGGGAGTGGAGGAAACCGGCGTGGACACCGTAAAAGCCCCTCTGCAGAAAATTGTAGCAAAATTACATGTAACGCATGAGGTAAAAATAGGCTCCTACGCAGCTAATTTACAGTATAGAAGGCATTTGTTTGTAATATAACTGTTTCAATAGTATGACAAGGGTTCTTGGTTTCCACGCACACGTGCTTAGAACTCTTATTGAGAGGGGTACCCTAATTTTGCAAAAAAGATTTCCGCGAATGCTATATTAACAAACATGTTCATCACTGTTGATGTGACTTTGACAGTTATATTGTATGGAGTAGGTCAATGTTGGGTATATAGTCCATTCACGATTACATAAAACTTTTCAGAAGTCCTGTTGAAGTTATGGTTCCAGCATATCCCTCCGCCTCATTCAAACAAAGCTTAATCTAGCGTATAGAAAATTACATCAAAGGGACAGCGCAGTGAATTCGTACGCACTCAGTGTAATAATATTTTGTATGAGAACTCACTCTTAGTAGGCATTGCCTACACACCTATTTTCTCCCTGTTTTTATTCATATTAATTATAAATTACATATTATAATTTATAGAGAAAAATGTAAGTAGAAGATAACTTTGATAAAATAAATAAAATATTTTTACGTCAACAGAAGTATAAAACTCTTGTGCTACACGATATATTTAGAAGACAACCAAACATATCATTTATGAGGAGGGGGGGGGGGTTTCTAGGGTTTGATTCAAAAAGCGTGAAGAAACCGCAAATAGACTATATACACCTCATATTTATTTAGTCTATGGGTAGAGCCCCGAGTATTTCGCCGATTGATGTGGCAACAGACTAGGCTTTACTTACACCCAGTCCTCTATACACTCGAGACACTATCGTCTGCTTATTGGTTGCTGCGATCAAGTGAGGCTTTCGTACATGACTTTTCAAAGCTTACTCACACTACTCTTCCCTCCTTATAAACAACAGCTGTCCAATCACAGTAGCAGGAGAGAAGAACAACAAGTGTGTCTATCTCGTCACAAAAGGAATTCGCGAAATGCTCGGTCGGGATGGAGAGATGCTCCCACCAGGGCTGGAGGACGATCCGGGAGGTCTGCGGAAGGCGCCGCCCGGGTCAACGGCCTCAGCAGGGCGCAGAGGGCCGTCCGAAACACCGCGGGCTTCCGGCGCCGCTCGCTCGCGGCGGGTGACGCGGCTTTAATAGCTGCAGCGACTCGAGCGACCTGCACTCGCGTTCACACGCGCCGACGTCGCCCGTCGTCGCTGCCGCTGAATAATGCATGCCTGCTGCGGTCCCCTGCCCAACACAGCAACTCAAATGACGCAATCGCCTGCCTGGCGCTTGAACTGCGTTGCAGAGTGTTTGTAATGTAAGTTTTATACGAGACTATTAAACCTACGTCCAATGCAATGATCTACGAAAAGAACACACACTTCGGACAAGGTCTGTTGAGTGCTTCCAAGACGTCACGCACAGAGTGTGCTCCAATATGGCTAAAAAGGGCTTTTTCAAAGCGTTGTAAATCAAAATATTTTCCTCATATACATACAGTACTACACCAGGGACCTGCACTGAACCTTCCTACAGACTTTCCACCGATAAAATAATAGGGTCACCGCTGAATGTCCTATAGGTACACGCAGTGAGACAAGAACACCGCACGACAGTTCATAGCCTTGCGATTAGCGGCGATGACACACTTGATGAGCGTGGCAGTGTCGCCTTTATCGTTCCAGCGCTTCTCGGCCTCAAGCACGTCCAGTAAATCAAGCTTTCTGCAACAATATTTTGAAGCTCTTGGACGTGGCGAAAAAAATTAATTTTCAGACCGATATAGCTTAATGTGTTGTGGGCGAATACCTGCGAAAGTAGTGCAGGACCCTGCAGTGAACTTGGCTGCTAACTTTCCACAAATAAAATTATAGGACGAACGCCTGCAGTCTCATAATAAATTGATAACGAAGGAAGCCTACACGCCAGTTCAGAGCCTTGTGCATAAGGGCGACGAAGCGCTGAACATGGGCGCCAATGTCGCCCTTATCGCTTCCTCACTGCCGTGCCTCGAAAGCGGAAAATATATTCAGGTAGACGGGCGCCTTAAGTGTTAGAAGTCCGGACAAATTTTCTGCACATTCGTCGTTTGCGCGTTTACGTGTATTTCACCAAATAAATGCCTTGGTGATGAGACGTTTTACAAAAAAAATTATCTAAGCTCGTACAGTTTTGTTTTTATAATATTAATTTTATTCTAAGAGAAAAAATCGTACCGTTAAAAATAGCTTTTTTTTTTTTTTTTTTTTTTTTTTTTTNCGCAGTTTCTTCACTACTGTAGGCAGGATAAAAATAAAATGGGACAGTTGTATTTTAATCTAAAAACTTTCATCGCATATAACAAAATGCCATTGATACAGATCTCATTTGCACAGGAAAGCATAACAGCGGAAGCACTGCACGCATATTCAGCGCCTTGCGCGTAGGGGCGACGGGGCGCTGGTCGCGCGTGTTTCTGTCGCCCGTATCGCCGTGCGTCGAAAGCAAAAAGAAAATACTTGTGGCCATGTACTCTGTAAGACTGGAGATAGAAGTTCGTCGGCTACCATCGCACCTCTGGTAAACCGACTGTTTACATCCGACGAGCCACGATTTGTTCATTCCTCCCTCGACACTCAGATTTCTTAGATTCTTGGACGATACTGTTAAATAAAGCTACCAAACCATAATGGCGATAACTGATGAAAATAAATTCTGGGCGGAAACTATTTTACAATCACGCACAAGGATGAATACGCACCTCCCTAGATAATCGTGTTACAAACACCTACCAACTATTTCGTGTGATACTGCAGGACAATTCGTCACGGTGGTAGTACTGCGATGATAACCAAGGTTGCAAATGACTGTACGAAGCATGTTTGCAGCCATAAAAAATGTATTCTACTTGCCATGCCAGTTAAGCAAAAACGTGAAATTGTTGGGAACCTTAACTGTTACTTATATGTAGGGCCTGTGACTTTTCGCGTAAAATTCGGAGCACACAGAAGACTTCAATACTATATACACACCTCGGCTGTTGTTATACCTCCATTGGCTGCTGGTGCCGTGTCCGTCTTTGACCAAGCCACTCAGGACTAAGTAACTCCGACACTGAACCTTCGTGATTCGTGCGCAAACGGTTAACATGTGCCAGAACATTTTTTTAGCCAATCAAAGAAGCTGGACGACTCTACAGTGCTTTGAACTGTATCTTGTCTCGAAATCTTTTCGCGAAATATGACTGCTCCTACTTATATGCCATTTCGTACTCTGATGCGTATAAAGCAGGAAAAACACCAGATTTACTGGTCATAAATTGAAACATTACACCGGCAGTACAATCAATACTTGGAAATAGGTTTCCTAATTTGCTACCAACCTAACACGGAGCCTGAGTTCTAGTGCGTGCGGTAGCATGCAGGAAACTAACGGGAAGCGATTTTATTTTCAATGGCTTATTTCAAAAGTGTTTACTTTACCGTGAACAGACTATGCCGTAATACCTATGTGGTTTCACCTTACGACAAAGACTACAAGTGAGAGAAAAATTTATTTCTCGGTGTACTAAGACTGTGTTCCAAATGATTAACGTGGAACTGGAGCAGGCAAGAGTTCCGTACGTCACGGCAGTTTAATAATAATTAGCGGCGTGGCCAAACACGTAGAATGCGGCTGGGGGAGAAACAAACTTGTGGGAAAAACGGGTAATACGTTGGAATCGTGCCCACTGTCATCGGAATACTAGTCACGCAAGCTACATCACGACAAAATAACACAAAATGATTTAAACTTTGCATGCCATCACACTCATATCTGTAGACTAGTGTAGCAAGAAACTCGGTCATTTATGAGTGAAATTTCACCGTGTAACTTTTTTTTTTTAAAGAACCCCTGCTAAAATTTTGCGTTGGCAGTAATTAGAAATTACTTTATGCCCTCGTGTCTTTATCGGACGCCGCCAAAAACATAATTTTTGAACATGTCAGCGCGCAATCACACGCGATCGAAACATGTTAATTACGTGCATGCCGAAGGTAATGGCTAATTCACTTTGGTCACGTAACGTGTTAAATTGCTTTATTTTAAAACGAGGATAGTCCAGGTGTCGGAATTTCGAGGGCCGAGTTTTTTTTTTCTTTTCTCTCGTCAGTCGGTCGGTGCAATTTTCCCCTGACGGCGAGACGAGAGGAGATTTTTCTAGTGTTCTAGTCCAGCGTTGTGGCAACAGGTATTCTTTTATCTCGGCCGGGAATCAGCCAATAGCCGCCTCTTATCTGCTGCTCGCCATCGCGCCGACGGGCGGGTTCCGAGACCATTTTGAGGGCGCGCGCGGGATTACATTTCCACGCCGTTGTAGATAGATGGGGAGAGATTTTTCGCTATTACTGCCTCCGCCCGCAGCTAATAGCGTGCGACTTGTAGTGAATCATGCAGCGAGAATTACGTGCCAGCTGCGTCGAGAGATTATGCCAGGCACTGCAGCTCGTCAATGTTTTAAATAGGAAAAAAAAAAATAATATTTGTTCGCGGCGTTATAAACTGTTAAAATAGACTACGGCTAATATTTTTTGGTGATGAAATTATTCCCTGTTCACGAAAACTACTCTTTGTTGACGATCGCGAGAAGAGAACTAATTACTTGTTAAGTTTTATCCCGGCTCATGCCAGGAAAAGTAATTTAAAGTTTGTTCATTGGTAATTGAACACTCTTGAAATCAACCTTTGGAAAATGCTACTGGCCCTACCTGCATATACTCACTGGCTGGCAACGTCCAGTAAAGTTGGTAACGACGGAGGCAAAATAGTTCCAGGTCTTGACGTTGAATTAGAAGTGTCTGGAAAGCATTTGTACATACTGAAATTATTTATTTTGCGTTCTGTTTTCTTTTTAATCTATATAAGTAAAAGATTTAGAAAAAAATTTAAATACTTACTTTTCTAGTAATTCCACATTCTCTCTTGACCGAAGGGTGAATAAAGTGATCAGACCCATAACAATGCAAATTCTAGATATGCTGGAAGAATATACACACATTGTGCATCCAAGTACATTACTAGTAAAATATTGTATGCAAAAAGAGTGTGTACGCATGTACGCGTATCTCTGCAAATAAATGTTTAGAAATACTACTTTTCCCGAAAAGATATAATATAATACAATTATCTATAGCCACTGCTTTTTACTTTTATCCTATCAAATATATTCAAGGAGAATTATTGTGAAAATGGTTAAATATAGAATTTTTAGGTCTTTCCTGAGCAATTTCTTTAAGAGAAAGAAGAAATATACAAAGTGACACGTGTAGTTTAATCCACTGTCTTACATAACACGTAATAATATCAAAATTTTTATATCAAATTCGCGATAAATTCAGCTTTCCGAGATTACATAT
The DNA here is from genome assembly GCA_002778355.1 of Clitarchus hookeri. Lineage (NCBI taxonomy): Eukaryota > Metazoa > Arthropoda > Insecta > Phasmatodea > Phasmatidae > Clitarchus > Clitarchus hookeri. The sequence goes on from NQII01002064.1 coordinate 182,311, forward strand.
CGTAGTCCCGTCGTAATGCTTCCTTATGAGCAGACGTAACCTTGGGGTGTTGAAAAAATTTTTTAGGGATTGCCCGTAAGTAGAGCTTTCTAAAGTGATCCGTTCACTCTAACAGCATATACCATTAAGATAAGTTTAGTTCTTATTTACATTACACAATACAATACTTCATTTCGGACTAGTATTTTCTTTTACGCTCTTTGTTTCTCATAGTTTTATTTACTAATAATATTTATTTTAAATTACGTATTTTGTGCTTAAAATTATTACCTCATTATAACTAATTTTCTAATCTTCTCACTGTTTATTTAATTAGTATTCACTGTAGTTAATTAACTTCGATGCGTTAGATATTTGATGTGATAGTAAATTGTTATACAGTAAATTGTATCAACTTTGAATATCATAATAAGTAGCGCTAAACACTTTTCCAGAGAATATTATTTACACGTTTGATTTATATAATTGGTTGTGATCTCAATTTCCTTTTTGGTTTTGCACATTCCGCAGCAGCGTATTGTAAGATTTGCTCAGATTTACTCGTAGTGCTACAAAAACAATTTTGGAAACCAGTTTCCGAAGAATTGTTTGTGAAAATACAAAAATACACCTTGTATTTAATTATTATTTAATTATTTATTACATTATTTTTTAATTATATAATTGTTTATTATCTTAAATATTTTTTTGGAATTCAATGTTGTGGGTTCGAATTCCATGAAAGCCACGATTATGTGTGTATCATTTTAACATGTACAATTAGGTAGGTTTAACCCCGCCTCCGCCCGATAAACTACTGGCAAAAAAGGAAGGTGCTACGCACAGAAAAATCAGTTTAAGATATATTTTCTAACACAGAGTCTGTAGCAAATAAGGTAGGTCGGATCCGCTACATTGGTGAGTTGGATTGTGAAGGTGGGTGGTGGGTGGCCTTTGTCGGACCGAAAGCCGCCGTCTATTTGTCTCGCTACGTGCCGCGTCCTTGGCGTGGACAGTTGTGGAGGTGTTACGTACAGTTGCGGGTGCATGGTGACGCGCGGCTCCGGTGCAGACGTGCTAACACGACCTGCAAACACGCCAGTGCGCCGCTGGACAGGAATACGAACGAAGCCGGCCCCCGTGCCGTGCGCTAGTCCTCTGTCATCCGGCCCGCGCCGCCCGTGTCGTGCGATGGCTAGCGCTGTGCGATATAGCGGCACATCGATAAAGAAACAATATCTTTTGACGCGAATACGTCTTTCAATTTGCAACCATAGTGGGAAATCCGGAAAATGTAATGATATAATCGGGGGATACAGTTTGGCATTGCAGCTCCGAATCTAACGCACAGATCTAAAATTCAATTACACCACTCGATTGCCAAAGGATCAAAGAATTTGTTACGTTGAGTGAGGACTGCGAAGCGTCGCGCGCGGTGGGGGTGAGGGCACCGCCATTTCGAATTCGTTTTGCCTCGTCTCATAATTTCCGCGTAGTTTAACTTTTGACGCGGAGTAGCCACGACGCTCGTTTAAGTTTAAATCAACAGCTCTCGTCGAGATCAATCGATTGAGTGTATGAAACATTTGTGTGGCGTGGTTATGGTGAAATTGTATGAGTTTAAAGTAAAAAAAAAAAATTGAAAACTGAACACAATGTCGGCCTATGCTCTTCAAAAAGCCAAGTCGAAATACAAAAGTCGTACACGGTTGGAAAGAGCATCTCAAGAGCAATCCAGTGATACCCATGAAACCCCATATGATCGAGTGAAGCGGTGCCGGGAACGTAAAAACGTAGACTTATTCACGCAAAACAAACGGCCGTGTCCCCGACACAGCCACACCCCATGTTTATTTTTCCACTATCGCTACGGCGATGTGGTCTGACAGCGTAGAGCAATATATCACTTTTCGCGGTATTAGCGGTACGCTATATTCGCGATACCGAAATGACCGATATTTGAGGAGCCAACAATTACAATATATCGTGAAAGATTTTCAGTACTGTCTGGGTGCGATATATTGCACCGGTACCGACTTTAAAAAGCGGATACAGCAGAGCCATAGCAGTGGCTCGACCGCGCGCAAGGGGGCCGCGGTGATCGCGTGGTCAGCGCACCGGCCTCCCACCACAGGCGATTCAGGTTCCATTCCCGGCGGGACCACTCCCGATATTTGCGGGCGGTAAACGTGGCGGACGTTGCTGTTGGCTGGCCGTTTTTGTCTCGGCACTTCCGTTCCCTGCTCTGCACTCCGTTAATGCCCAGTCTCCATCCTCACCTCACTTCGCCCTTATAGGTCTTAAATATTACGTTTTTAAGCGCCACCGGGTCTTCTCACCTCACCTCACTTCAATTCCATGGAATGGCGATGCGACACCCAAGCTACAAACAAACACGTTAACGACGGCCAAACAAATCCACGCGTGCGTCGATGTAGACCTACCCATCTTTCCTGAACAACCTGGAAACTAAAAGATGTGCAGGGAGACTGGACGGAACAGCAATGCAATAACGCGGTAATGAGCGGAAGGAAGGAGAAGCGCCATGTAAACCTTCACAACACGACAGTCTCACAGAATATTACCTACTCTATACGGAAGTGAAAAAAAAAACGTAACGGTTCCTGAGACGTGGGCGAGCCCATTAGCTTATTGGCTGCACGAGGTTCTGGGACGGGCCTTGTGTCTGATTGGCTGCTGCATTTTCAGAAAGATACACTATCGTATTAGCTTCGAAGGTGGCGAGTAAGTTACCAGGCGCTGTCGCTCGCTAGTGGCGCTATTTTATTGGCGTGTGCGGCTGAAGTTCGAAGTATCAGTGATTGTTTCACATCTGTGTTCTTAAGTAATCTGCGGTAGTGCACATTCACCATTTACAGTATGTCCTAGCACGAAGACTGCCATATCCGCCGGTGGGTCGAACCATCAGGGATCGTGGAAGCTTAAGGCTAGCGTACAAGTCCTGAACGAAACATGGGCACTCGAGTAATGAATAACAGCACACCGACTAAATAATTGTAAGATTTGCATGTTATTATTTTTCATACTTAATTATTCGTTCTTCTTTAAGCACCACGATAGATACTAGAAAGCCTTAGTGGTAAACATGCAGAACGTTCTGGTAAAGTAATATGATGTATAGAACGAAGGACATATCAACCAGATGGCCACTGATCATGCAAGTGTAACTGAGCGAAATAAATTAAGTACGTCTATGCTATCCTCAACCAAGAAATAATTTCGTATTTCTTTCCGAAGAGAAAATATTTAAACGAAAATATATATTTTATTTATTCTCCCCTTGTCACTTTCGTCGATCTGTGTTCAGTGAGTGCATGTTATTACTAGAAATACGAATCAACTTGCATATAATTAGATTCACAATTGATTAGAGAATACGGTTCACTAATAAATATGGAATCAATTTAAACAATATTGATTGCAAATGGTTATCTGACAATGACATTCCATCTTTTTGTCTTTCAGCGTGTCGCTATGAACGACAGAATGCCAAACTGCATACCTACAAATAAACTTCGTGCTAATTTTGCAGATAGCAATATTATTTATGATTTATAAGTAGGTAAAGCACCGGCCCTGACGTGGTAATCTGTAGTATGCGAGAGCCAGATCCCAAGAAATATTTCCTGTGCACGGAAATATGATACTCGGGATGAGAAACGTGCAAAGTTTAGCAAACCAGGAACAAAGTTGTATTCAGTGTAATTTGACGAGTGCAGCAGGAAACTGGGAGACAATAGAACGAACCGAAAACAAAGTCCGCGGGAGACTTCCAGGTCGTGGAAGAAGTGTTGTTCAACAAACATATGAGAGCTAGATGAGTTATTAGAAAAAAAATGGNCAGTCATGGCTTTCTAATAACGAGAAAATTAAAGGGGACAAGACGTAGTTCGAACCTATACCCCGTCAAGGTCTTTCCCTTCTCCATCCTACCAGCTGACACTTGGTGTTGAGGTGTATATGGGCTATGCTTAGGAAACATGTTTCGAGCAATAAACGGCAACGATACCGTTAATCTCAAGTAGAATATTAGTCACAATTTTTTTTTCAAACACGCTGTTATTAATTTGTTTATAGGTTTGAATTCTATTTATCTATATGTACGTTGCCGTTCTGTGGGAAATAATCAATTTATTTTGAATTCAGACATTAAATCTGATAATCTGTAAGAAATAATAAGTCAATCACGGATCTGTGACAAGATTAAACCAACAAAACAATTTATCAATATTATACCTGATCGTCATCCCAATCCGGTTTGCTTGTCACCTTCTTTTCTTCTCGTACAGTTTATTAATACTTAACATGGCCGAAGTAGACACTCTGGGTCTACGGAGCAAACCAAGTGATATTATCTGTATTATTTCCGTGCTGTGATGTCTGCCAAATTCATGACAGTTATGCTTCAATGCAACCCTCGGTGTCAAACATCGCATGGGAACAACGTATGCATTTCCACATACTTTGGTCTTAAGGATTTGGTTAAGTTGATGGGGAGGTTCCGTAGTTTTAGGCTGCACCATATTCCATGTTTAAATTTGTTTTTTAAAGTTAAAAATCGTTAGGTGAGGTCTATATAAAAGCAACTATAAAACCTTATGTTATATGTTTTAATATACAACTTATAAAAGTACGTAGTTATAAATTTTATTTAAATGGTACATTTGCGTACAATTTCTTTGTTTTGTATGAAAACGTCCCACAGAAACTAGCAGTCGCTTCCATCGTTCAGAACAATATTTATTATAATTAGAGGTGCGTGAATTTAGCATATTCTGTTGTTGGCAGGTAAGACACGTACGTATACGCTAGTGCTTGTTTTATAATTGAACAACAGTGAGTTTGACACTGCCTATTCAAAACATTAGCAGTATTAAAAAGGAAGTAATAACGTGACAATCTCACGGGCAACAAAAAAAAACAACTCCACACCACGGAAGCAGTCTGTGAATAAACAATTATGGTCCCAGTATGTAAAACAGTGAGAAGTCTACGTTGTTGTAAAATGAATTCGCGAGAAAAAAAAACCTCCTCAAATTATGGTAGATAATTTTTTTTTGCAGCTGTGATGTCTTATGGTTACATTGTTTCACACTGTAAGTACTACGTTCGACCTCGAAAGCACGGCCATTGTGTAACAACTGTTGCATTCGGGCACTTTTTATCAGATCATAAATTTAACTCCGCTATCAGAGAGATAAGGAGGGCATTGCCTGGACTGTTAACAAGCATCGCAGAATGCACGCCAAGTAATAAGGTCGCGAGGTGCAAATGAGGCGTGGGTGCCGGCTGCCTGCTAGTGATAAGATTAGGCGTGAATTCCTATCTTCGGCGACAGCGCGGGCGCCGGGCGCTTCCAGGACTTTGCCATTCAGCGTCCAAGACTACTGTCCAGAAAACAACGCACTTCTGTAACTTCTTAGCGTCTACATTACTTTTTCATTTCAGCTACTGCAGACGTAGGGATGTTTCCCCTTGCAAATACATGTTATGGTCCATTCACCGTTACTTCCAACTTTTCTGAAGTCGTGCTAAAGTTCTACTTCCAGGATATCCCTCCGCCTCATGCAAACAAAAGCTTAATCAAGTCTACAAATTACACCAAATGGGCAACGCACCGTATTCGTGCGTACTCAGTTTAATGATATTGTGCATAAGAACTATTTCTTACTAGGAACTACCAACACACCTATTCTCTTCCCTGTTTTTATTCATTATAATTTTAATGAAATTTTATGATCTATAGATACAATATAAGTAAAAGTTCAATTTAACCAAAAAAATAAGATACGTTTAAAGTTAACAGAAGTATAAAACGCTTGTGATATCAGAGGACATGTAAAGCGTGCATGAGGGCATCGTGCACTTTTGGAGAGGAAACTTCGAAATAAGTAATGAAAATAAGAAACTGAAGAGCGAGGTCCTCGGTGGATTGCGATCGCAGTCGGCGAGATACGCGAGTGCCGGTCGCCGTACCTACGACACTGCAATACGGAAATGTAACGAAAACCCGCGGGGGTTTTTTTTCTCGAAGGCCATTTTTGCTTGTCGCGCGAGATCTCATCAATACAAAACCCAGAAGCGAAAGGCTTTATTGTCTAACAAACTGCACCGCGACTGATGACCCCGCCACTTACCACAGGAAAATACAAAGGGAACTTCACGTCCAACGGTAAATAATTGCTCTTTTCAAACTGAGCGTCCCCACGCGTACACCAAAATGAAACTCACAAAACAAAATGCTTGATGTACCTCGCACATAAACACACGTTGAATTGTATGGAAACGTTAGGCTAGAGGAAATAAAGCTCACGAATCTTGATCGGAGTCTTTCGTAGCCGGAATCGTATTTATCTAGCTTTTGCTTCGAGGCGCCGTAAATTTTAGAGTTTCTCCCGATGTTTCGGTACGACTAGTCACAGATATATTTAAAGGACGGATTTAAATGATGGCTGGTTTCCTAAACCCAGGAGCTTGATTAAATTTGTCTCATGGACCCATGTCCCGTATTCAACATAGCCAAAAATAAACTTTAAAATTACTCCATATTGTATACATAATAATCTTATATAGTTCGCTGCAGTATAGCTACATTCCAACACAAATTCTTCAATAAATCACACATAGAAATTTTTTTATAAAGACTATTTACCTTATAACTGTGGGTTAATCAGTATAGTCCAGTCACGGTAACTTCCGACTTTTCGGAAGTTAAAGGTTATTTTTTTAAGTTATTTCTCCGCTTCATGCAAGCAAAGCTGAACAACGTTTAGAAAATTACACCATAGCGACAACGCACAGCATATGGTGAGTTTCCAGTTTAATAATATTTTCCACGAGAACTACTTCTTATTAGGCATTACTGACACGCCGGTTTTCTCTCCGTTTTATTCGTACTGACAATACATTATACTTTTTATTTTATAGATAAAATGTAGCTAAAAGTTATATTTAACCAAGAATGAGATACTTTAATGTTAACAGAAGTATAAGACGCCTGTGATGTACGTCATGTTCAGGAAACAACCAAACACCCCATGGGGTAATTTTTCAAAGGTTTTATTAAAAAAAAAAAAAAAAAAAAAAAAAAAAAAAANGCGAACAGATTATATACGGTTTGCGTAATTAAATTACCTAAACGCATTCACAATCTTTAAACTGAATTTAAATCCGCACTCTCACTGTCCGAAGGAGCGCCTTAGCGACCTCGGCCGTGGAGTTCAGCGGTACAAAATGTCAAGGTCGCACGACGCAAAGACTGTGCCATTTCACTGCCCTTGTGCAAAGGACAATTGGGGGGGTTTATGCGCGTGGCAGTGTCGCCATTAGCGCGACCTTGCTTTTGAACTTCGACAGAGCACAATATAGGCGTGTTCGGTGGGCACCTTGGTTCTTACTCCTCCGAGGAATGTCTTTCGAGAAGATGTTCGTAAGTTTTATTTCCCCTCTTACCGCCCAGTCCTCCTTTGTAGTACGGGTTTGTTAAAACTATGTAATAAATGACACGTAGGTTGAAATTGTTAAGTATGATCGGCATAATAACTGTGGATCAAAGAAATCTTCCTCAAACAGGTGCCGTATATTTTACTTCCAAGGCTGACCATCCCAGTTATCGTAGTGTCAGTTTACAACGTAGACACAGGTTTTTTTCGAATTACATTACGTGCGCGACACTTTTTATTTAGCAGTATGGTTTACAAATTACGGTAACACATGATCACAAAATACGCTGCTTTACAAATTCGTTGCAGTTTAAGTTAAAATTCTGAGCAGAGGGATTAAAAAATAGCCAGGAAAAGGTCCAAAGAGAAAGATCTTGAAACTATTTTTGATGAGTTACATGGATACGTTAACTCGCGACATTTATTTCGTAGAGCACACACAAACGCTACGCGGCATGTTAAAACGATAGCAAACTGCCGCGGCTGGAGTTGACCCGCTCTTGCCCGCAGGTCGGGGTGGAGTGACGCGCTACTGACGTAACGCAGAGTCACGTGACGGCGGAGGGGGGACAATGACCTCGGCGGGGGTTCCAGTTCGATCCCCACCCGCAACCATTGTAATGTCAGGTGCGGTGCGCGCGAAATCGGCTGGAGTGAGCCACGGGAAGAGACCGCCGATAGACACTGTACAGGCGACGCGCGCCGACTTTACCAGCGCGTGCAGCTAGACAGACAGAGGGACTTGGTAGAAGTGGAGTGTCGTGAACTGCTGCAAGGTAAGCTGATGCTTGCTCACTGCTGTACATTCTCGGTGCGCGCAGCACTCGCAACGACCAGGCAAGTGACCCATTACACGCGTCCCGTGGCGTCACCGGCCGAACTACGTTTTAATGTCAGAAGTACGAACTGGCAAGCAACAGCGTACAGCGCAGAGCTAACGCCAGCTTACCTTGCAACCTGTTCTCGCCACACGCCACTGCTAAGAAGCGAGGCAAAGTTTGGCCCACCAACCTCTGTATGATAGAAGTCAGAGACGGGTGAGGTTTCTGCAAGATAAGGAAACGAATTTATAGGAGAGTGGCGTAGAGTTGAGTCGCCTCATACACATTTAATGTCATCCTTAGCGTACTGACGTAGAGTGCTTTTGGGTATTAAGGTAAATGTGGAAGAAAGCGCACAGCGAACGTGCATGTTGTGTTGTTCATTGCATTTATGTATATTTTACCAACGACAGTACACTGCTTTGTTATTGACGTACGTTTATAACTTCTGCTAAAAATACCACATATTCATAGTACACGAAAGATATAACTGGGACAATGTTTTTTAAATGGAAGCTGTGTGGCGTTTCTGCTGACCTACTTAAAAGTGCTCGGCAGTCTTCGGCGGACATGGAGGGCCGTCAATCTACTTCGCCTTTACTCGGGATAGCCGAACGTTCCCGAAAGCGCTCAGCAGTTATAACCTCCTAGCCACTGCCACATCCACACAACTCCCATTTAAATAACATTGTCGCAGCTCTGTGCGAGAGTGAGTGAAGATATTTGGGCGGCTCTTAACAGTGAGGCCTCAAGAGCCGACGAGGGTGATTGAAGTGAGTATGGAGCAGCGCCGAAATGAAAGGGTGGGGAAACGGGATAACCCCGAGAAAACCCGCCGACCAGAGGCATCGTCCGGCACGATTCCCCCATGCGAAACCCAGCTCTGTCTTTTGTACACTAGTAGCCGTACAAATATTAATTCCCAATATTTGTTTCGCCTTCTTTCGCGGATTCAGCAATGAATATGCAACATTTCAGTGCTTTCCTGTGACAGCGGTGGCCGGTGCTTATTTGCGAAGCGCGCCGTTGCTCGTAACTGCATTGGTTTGTTCGAATCTCTTCTCCGCAGATGGCGTCACACAANGGTTTGTTCGAATCTCTTCTCCGCAGATGGCGTCACACAAAGTGACAGCTCGTCTGTTGCACGTGAATGGTTACAGCACTGCAGCTACTCGATGACACACGTCATGATTGTTCAACTGTGAGCGAATACCAGAGCGCCTCGCAACCAAGCATTGCTCGCCACTTATTTGTGACATCACCCAGCCTTAATTTTATATACGTGAAACACGTCAGATTTTTATATTTATTGGGAACAATATTTAGCCGGATGAATGCGGGCCGTAGGTGAATAAGATCATTCTGCTGAAGAAATTTATTACGACACAACATAATTTACAACACATCTCTGCAACATTGTCTTTACATCGCTAGCTGCTCTTCGTGGTGTAGTTGTTTCCATGCCAGTTTATGTTGAGAGCGGCCTGAGATCGAACCCTGACAAGGCACGAATGTGTGCCGTTCTAAGTCATTTTAATCTTAATAGTTCAATGTTTCCTATCATATGAAAGGCATATAAGAGCGGTGGCGCACATAAATATCTACCTTTTATTTTTTAACACATCCATTAAGGTTTGCTATTGCAACAGTAAGCACTCACTTCTAGGCAAAACGCAACCCTCGCCAGGTTAACTAATGGCTGGTCATATTTAATCATTGCGACTTAATTATGATACTGTGATCTCACTTCGAACTCTAGAGCTACAGGATAGGTTAAAATCAGGTAAATTAAAGTGAGGAGGACAACAAATGTACGTGGTTCTTGCAGGGGCATGAATTATGATAATTACTGGTATTCCAGTTCTCATATGACATGCAAGAAAATCTGTCGATCTTCCAGTGCACTGATTGCAAAACTAGCGAAGACCCTAGATTATATTTAGAACTTCTATATGCATACGTAAATAACTTGTCAAACGAACAATTACTTTTTAAACTGGCTGAATTATTTTTTTTATTAATCTGGTTACACACATCACAATAGTTGTAAAATAAACACAAATAATTACTGATCCACCGTGATCCAAAATAAAGCGATCATATTGGCGATACTTATGGCTAATGTTTATATGTCAATCTTAGGTAAAGTTTTTTAAAGTCAAGTTGTTTTTTTTTTTGTGGTAGACTTTTTGCAGGATGAAATTTTTGAAAGTCAAGGTTATTTGCTTAACATGCTATGTCCGAACAAATAATATAAACGGCATCGTTCGGCATACGGGAATTGTGTGGCAAGCGCCAAAACCTACGAAAGAGAGGCTGTAGACGTCCCCGCAGTGGAGGCAGCAGGGAGCAGGCCAACGCGCGGCGCCAGTATCGCCTCGCAACAGGTTTCCTCTTTACTTCCTATTAATTGCAGACCCGGCCGGCGGCTATTATCCGGCGGTGCACGAGGTTGCCGGGGCACGGATAACCACACGCAAGTCGCCGACGGAGATCGCGAGAGGTTCTGCCGACCAGCGGCCAAGTACTGTAGGCCCTAACTCGAGAGCAGCACAAGGTGTGAAGCTTTAAATAGAGCAATACAAAAGCATCGCCTTGTTATAACGAAAAAAAAGTTTGTCGCAGCAATATGTTTTAACAAAACAGATATCAAAATGTTTCTGTCGATAATTATTTTAATTTATTAGTGATAACAGTAGGCATTCCTTTGCTGACACCAAATATTTTTTCCGTCTATTTCAATACATNATTTTTTCCGTCTTTTTCAATACTTTTTTTTTCTAGTGCGCACAAATTTTTTTTTATGTGTAGCCAATATATTTATACACTAGACAATTCACTCTAGTAAGGAAAGAAACACAATGCTTTGCTTTGAGCTAATGCATTGTTTCGGACCTGTAAATTTCGCGAAAAAATCCTAGGGCAAGATAGACTGCAAATCCGTGAATTTAAATTACTTGTGCAGTTGGCTTACAATTCAATGGAAACGTGCTCGACGGTATGCAAATAACAAAAATGGCGAGAAAATTAAGCACTAAATCCCGCGCTGCTTGGTCTACGGTAAAACTGGCCTACTCACGGAAACAGCGGCCTATCAACAAATAGCTGAGGCGTTTGCTGTATAAAACTGTAGATTTCAGCCTCTAAACAATTAAACTCGTTAAATTATCGTCTTCCTAAACATTTTGAACTATAATGGTATGGAAATCATGTTTGAAGTACTATATTTGTTGCAATGGACTGTGTTGTTTAGGTACTTAAGTACGGCCGGTGGTGTAGGCCTATTAATTATATCACTGCAGTTGTTCAAGAATTCGTATTTGTGGTTCATTCGGCAACATGAATATAAAATACAACTGATTGATTTTACGCTTTAATTTAGCATACAAACTAAAGAGAACAGAAAGAGTATTTCTGATTACACTGCACATTGCAGGGAAACAACACCAGATTAAACAGATCACTTTTCGTGTGAGTAAAATCCATTTGTCGAAGATACCGTACCTTGGTTCAATAAATGGACGTCGCTAATAACAAGTACAATTAAGTTGTTTACAAAAGAAGTGCAAGTGATCGTTGCACCTATAAAAGAACAGTTCCAACAAAAAAAGTAGTTCATGACTCTGTGTCGCACACATCAGTACTGTCTCTCTTTGAAACTTCTAAGATTATATATTCGCTTTATATTGCCCATCAAACAAGCTTCTTAGTCAACCGGCCTTCATTTTGCTGTCGTTTTCTGGCTAACGGTTCGGCTATGGTGTCCAATCAACGTGAATAATTTCGTCTTCTGTGACAGCATACAGTTGTCAATAACTCCTTAGGAAAAACACTTCCGCAGCACAAATTAGGATATTGGTCCCAATTTTTAAATTGAATCTGAGGATAGTCATAATATGTTCCGCGTTTGCATGGAAAAGGAATAAAAATATAGCGAACTTATTGCGTTCCTCAGCTACTTTTCATGGGGCATCTATCGTACGACTCAAGTTAGGCCGGAGTCACGCGCGTGAGTATGTATGCATTGTTAGCAAGAATTGCCATGCAATTACGGAAAACTACTGGTATACAGTTATTTACTAATCTTTGTAAATTTACAGGTATTCGTTTTTTTGATAACGGACTTTCCGCACATTTCACACAACTACTCGTGCACTCACGGAAGCTCTACATAAATTTGCTACTTCGTTTCGTGTATTTTAAGGTTGTAAAAATCTATTAAGAATAAATATATGTTACGCGAATGTTTACCAATGTATAAAAAACAAAACAAATACAACAATTTAAATTTTAAATATTTGAATAGTTGGAAATATTTATGGTCCGGGACTCTCACCACTCTGCTACCACATCCCGATAAAACAGCAAAGTGTTAACATTTTGTAAAATAATTAATTTATAGGGTTTTTTTTTTAGTTTCTTACAATTTTTTTTTTTTCCTAAAGCGCTTCACGTTGCCTTGGTATCATCAGTTTCCGAGACCCGTAGCTATTGGAAATACGAAGAGGTTCCGTATTTCGTACAAACGGAGCCCAGTTACGTTTTACGTCATTACGGAACGCGTGTCCATATGTTAATTTAATATTTCCATTAAAATTTCCGTCAATATACTAATATTTTTTAACAGTGTGTGCTTATTACGGATGTGTCTCTGCCACCCCAACACTTACGCGCTAGTAGGCAAATACGTCTACGGAAGTTTCTATGCACACTGTAAAAAAATATGTTGAAAGTTTTACAAATGGGAAAGACAAACATTTCTTTGAGACTGCTTTAAAAAAGAAAAATAACTTCTCAGGTTTGTTGTTATTGAGTTTTTTACTCTGTGCCTGTTTGATATACAGCAATTTTTTTTTTTGCTGTAAACAAAATGAAAGTGCGATGTAATATTAAAACATTCCTTTCGTACTTTATGGTTTTTCGTAAGTAAACTTACTAAATGCTATGTTACCAAATAACAAATTCGTTAAATGATCATCGCAATGGTTTAACCATCAAAATACAGCAACTAACTTTACTAAACTAGTGTAACGAAAATGTAAGGTTATCATTGTCATTGGTCTATAGATCAAAAAGAAAAATGTTGTTTGTAGCAAACCTACTTTGCAGTATTGTTATTTAACTGTACAATTCTTCGTGGCAACAAATCATAAGTTGCAGCAAAGGAAGTGTTTGGAGCGCAGGGTTGTGCATCCTGCACGCTCTCACCTGCAGTTGTTGCACCGAGCTACCGTCCCACCACGACATTCCATTCATGCCCACAGCTGTGTGCCAGCAACCAGTCTCGCCACATACAAGGAATGAACGGAAATAAAGGCGGGTTCCTTCAACCTCGTGCTCTTCTCGTTTCTTTTGCCTCCCGTTAACGAGATAGCAATAGAGGGTTCAAAGCTCCTTCGCGCGCCGTAATTTGTTTCGGGGATGAGCGAGCTTTATTTCCGATTCTAATTCCGCTGCGCATTTTCACCACCCATCCGAACAGGTTCCTTCCTTTTTTTTTTTTTTTTTCCTTCTTCTTCGTATCGCCACTTTGTCGATTTCGAATTAGACGTCTGCTGATCTGTGCAAGCAATGCACGTGGTTGACTCAGGTCTGCGAAACGTTACCTCCATGCAACTAAGTTCCGGTAAGTCATGCATCGGTGTGCTGTTTTAAACAAAAGCATACTTGAGCATAGTATGCAAGCCTGTCGTAATTAAACTGCACGCGTGAAAACGACGACGTTAAAACGTATTGATTAAAAGAATGTGATTGTCCGATCAGCTGTGTCGCAGCATAAGCGCGAGTGCACCGACGAAGCCGATGCCACTGCACGGACTATCATTATTGCGCATGTGCGTTTTCACACAGCATTTTTCAATACAGTATCCCAAACTCAGTGGCGTGTGCTGAACTGTTGCAAGGTAAGTTGGCGTTAGCTGTGTGCTGTGCCCTGTTTAGTGCTAGTTTACACTTCCGCCACAGGTCGTGTATTTGGTCCCTTGCCTGTTCGTCGTGAATGGTCGAAATACATTCAGTTTCCCTAGCCTCCACAGTGCTTGCTGGTTCCTGCTGCGTGCACCGAGGATGTACAGCAGTGAGCAAGCACCAGCTTACCTTGCAACAGTTCACCACACGCAACTGCCCAAACTAATTTGGACATTCCTAAAATAACCTACGATAGTGAATGAATTCGTGTTCATACAGCTGAAACTAACCGAACCTAAACATGCCTATAATAACAACTAAATGAGTGTTTTTGAAGTTTAAAGTAACCTAGAATAGTTGATTAAATAAGTAATAATAGTATCTATCTGATGAAATACTGGCTACGCAAGTGAATTACAATTACGTGCATTGAACTAGCAGAGAAGAAATATACCAAAGCGAATCAGTACTCCCATTACGGGATTAGTAGGGCCATGTATTTTTCGCGTAAAGATTTATTCTCATGCTATACTTCAATATCTTACCTCCACAACCACAACTTCTGTTGATCACTGTCCACGCGTCTACGCGACAAGACATTTTCTTATCTGACAGGACCAATCAGAATAACGTACTCCGTTACTGACAGCCTACGATTCACGGGCAAAACACCTGAGGCACGTGACATTTAAAATCATCCAACCACGAAAGTGCACATTAATTAAAGTATTTTGGAGTACAACTGGTCTTGGAATCTTTTCGCGAAAATCACGCGCCCCTAGGAATTATTCTCACATTATCTTGCAGGTTCATATGCTACAAGCTGCGGTTAGGGTGATTTTTAACATCTGGTCGGTATTTCTGACTTCGATCTCAGACGAAAGCGCGGGCTGACTTCAGAGAGGATCGTTGAGTCAAAGTAACGGTAAGCAGTACTCAGCTTTCTTCACAGCATGTACATGNCCCCCCCCCTTCGCCAGAGTGCCTAGCGCCTTAAGCAGGAGGTGAAAATAATGACTAATAACGAGTGATCGCTCATTTTGTGCCCCATGGCACCAATTCTAAAATTTCCATGGATCTATTCTTTTAATTCGCGCGTCGATGAAGTGTAATTACGGAATTGGCATGAAAGTAAATGTGTTGTTAACATGCCAATTCTTGCCGCTAGGCACGTCGCACTCGGGCAGATAATTATCGAACCAAGATCCGACCAAGTCGGTGTCTTAATTGGAATGGCAAAGCACACGGGTGGGTTTTATCACAATACGATACGACAGTTATGTGGTGTCGCATCAGATTGTGCCGCACACTTGCCGATTTCGTCGGCGATGAAGGCTGCTATGCTGCCATGTATTTAATCGTCCGTTATACGCAGCTATCCGTTCTTGCTACGAGTTGGGAAGCGCAAACTGTGTCCAGCGTTCAACAGGGGACAGCACATGCATATCATGGCTACCGTACCTGCGTAGGAATTACTGGTTAGAAAATCACGAAAGAAGGTACTGAATTCACCCAAACTGCAGGCGCAGTATGTGGAGGTGACATTTTATACCCTCTTTGAAAAATGAGGTGTTCATGAAGACGGGTTCAACTACTTCAGAATGAGCACAACCACCTATGATTTAAATCTAGGTAAAATAATTGGGACCATGCAGGGGATGGATACCACTTCCCCGACGCCATGTTCTGATGCGTTATCAAGCCACGGCACTAACAGAATGGCAAAGCAACGTGCTTTCCTGTCCGTTCAAATGGTTCCCGATTACCAGAACGTCTGCTCACTCTCATAAACGAACATTATCCTCGTCATACGGACTAATAAAGTGCCGCTCCAATTTCGTAGAGTGGTCATACTGCATTTTTACCGGACCTGATATCGGGACAAATTTTTTTTCTGATTGCAATGCACATGCGCATATTTATTTTGATTGCAATAATTACTCTGCTGTTCTATGTAGGTGCCGGAAACGGATCCAATTTAATCGGCTCGTGTACGTCGGGCCTTAAGTGCGTAGAACAAAGAGAAATTAAGTTGAACAAATTCAGTTTTCACTCATTTACATGCCACACTTTTAATTTGACATTAAAACATGTAACTACTTAACGCTCATCACTGCCAACGTTACTGGGTGCATACGAGTCGATGTATCCGTTAAAATATATGTAGCTGTAGGCACATTTTTTGTTGAAAAATTATAGTTTATAAAAAGCTTAATTAACCGAGAACTAGATATACGAACTACAGAGGTAAATAAAACTTCAATTTCTTTTTGTGTTTTAGGTGAGCTCCATGGCGCTTTCGAAACATGACGTACCAGGTTTCAAACCTGGGTAAGTCTTGAATGATGCGCCGTATTTAGACGCTAGTTTGGCTAAGTGTAGTACGGTCTACCGCATACTGTGGAAACAATAAAAAACAATAATTACGCGAATGGTTCATTATATTTTTACGCACGACAAAGTTTACGTTATTCCTTATAAAATATACTGAAACACAACGGACATTTCAATCCTGTTTATTAGTACCAGTGAGTTTTGTTAAGCTATAGAATATATATTTTGTTTGCCTTACGGATTATATTCTGAGGGGTACCAGTAGTTACAAACTTCTCAGCCATAACTTATTTATCATTAATTATTTTTTTATTTCGGTCGGTGTTCCTTAAATGCCTGCATGTTGCTTCGTAGATAGATGCTTCGTCCTGTCTTATGCGTTTTGTCAAAATTACAGTCCACGGAGACGAGAGCAGCATTCAGCGCACAGAATCAACAAGCGAAGTTAGATACTCGGTAACCTGTTCGTAAATACACGTTTCTTGATTAACAGATATAAGATTTCAACGATTGCTGCCTGCGGCCATACGAGAAGCTGCCTTTAACAGCACACAAGTGGAGGTTTATCGTAGCTTGTAAACCGGCTCCTGCTAGCCGACAATATTACGTGGCGGCAAGGTAGGCCCCGCCCACCTAGGGCTGTTTTGCGCGTTTGCGGCAGTGAAGCGAGGAGGCGTTAAAGGCGATACTGGCATCTGCAACAAAAGCCTCGTCGCCTCTAAGTGCAAGGTGTTGAATCTATGAGAAAAATGTGGTCTTGCGCAGAGATCTTATCGTTTAATGACATAACTATACAGACGAGGGTGTACTTTGGTTCATCGGTAGTAATTTAAAATTTCGCTGCTGTAATTTTCGTACATGAACTTTATTCTAAAAATACTAGGTTTTACCATTTTCACTTTGTATACTTTTAGAGAACAGCCTAGAAACTGGCTCTCATACGCAAGAGTGTAACATAAAGAAAACCATAACCACACACTACAGCAAAATGTTCAATTATTTTTTCATAAATGACGGATATCTTCAGTTTTGCATGTCCCTTATAGAAGGCGGAGCCCTTTAAGGGTGTTAAATATAAATAAAATTCATTATTTTGTATTTGTGCCAAACTTGTGAACATTATATTCGATTACCTTTCAAACAAATAAATTCCGTATTTTCCGCTAATTACGTGTCAAAATCGGAAATTTCTGTTCCATGAACACACAAATAGGAATTGTTAACCATACATTTTTTTGTAGTTTTACAAAAAATTCTTTGGAAACCCAGTTTACAAGACAATCATTTGTAGAACTAGAAACAGTTTTCTTATAAATTCTGCAAAACATATATTTGTAATATTACAAATGATAGGCTTGCATTACAACTTAAATTACTGAGAAGTGGACACAAAATTATATATTTTCTTCTAGAACAAAAATGGGATAAATTAATAACAAAGAATAAGAAATTTTTTTTTTCAATTTATAATACCCGGAAAAATGTGACACATTGCCAGCACGTAGACTAGAACCCACGCTCCTGGCGTTACTATCCCACGCCCTTAACCGCAAAACCAACTTGACTTACAAAATTTTACTATTGTTCTTGCTAAATGTAGCATTAAATACCTAAAAATATTAGTGAAGTTATTCGATTACAAATAACGCATTTATTAAGAGTTATGTGTAGAAATGAAACATTAACATTTACAGTTAATAAGTAAGCGTCACGTGTTTTTAACATTTTCGTCGTTTTGTTATGATTGTTTGGGTTTTTTTTTAATAATATTATACATTATTTGAATTTGCAGTAAGTTTATTTTTGCACGCAACTACACTTTACACCATCCGTAGTAAAAAAAAAAAAAAAACCCAACATGTTTTACATTGTTGAGTGTCAGCCATTTTGTTTGAGTTCGAGGATAGTACAAAAATTTATTGAAGCCTATTACAAACATGGCTCTTGTAGTTTTACAAACGAGTAATTTCACAAGAGAAATGTTTGTACTGTTACAAGTATTTGTAAAATTACAAACAATTTCTCAATAAAATTTACAAATTTTTTAAACAATGTTTTTATTTAAAAAAAGGTTACAAGTTACCTCAGCGTACTATATATGTAGTCACAAAGAGAAAATATTATTGAAATGTTTAATTTTTTTGCATAAAATACAATTGTTGACATTCATTTGGTTTACAACTGCATCTGAGATTTGCAGAATAAATCTGAAATTAATACATTTATGAATAAAATAACTCACTTCCTCTCCCTCACCCATCAAATCACTCCTTCTGCCAAACCTGTTTGCTAAACAGACGAAAGCGGATAATGTTCTCTCGTGTAGGAGCTCATGCATAAGGATGCATGAGTATTAATATAGGAATCAAGATACACATATCTAAACCAACTGAGAACGTCACACAATGGAATAAACACATGACGAGCACTTCACTATCTATTTGTGACGTTACTGAACAGCCAATTAGCAGATGCAGATGAAGAAACATTACACGGAATGCTCGAATATAAATAACACCAAGTGCGCGAGTCGGAAAAGGAAATGTTTCATCTGACAATGCACGGCGAAAATTCATAATTAAGGTGTAACATGCTGATGAAATATGCGCGTCTTTTTTCTACCTGTAGTTAATACCTCAGTGCCTGTGTGGACGCATTTACTGGAAGTTGGAGAAAACATTCCCTGGCATTTTTGAGAGCGTTCCCTTTGCGGCAAGACAGATACAGTGGCTGCAGCACGATGAGTCCACCATGTGAGTCCACTGGTCCTGAAACGCGACGTAAAGATACACAATGTGTTGAATCCACTTAACTTGTCTCATTTTGAAGGGACATACACAAGCAGTTCCGGGAATTTTTCCTCCAGAGACACCCACTAAATCCTTTTGAGCATACGCGCATATTTCCATTTTCCTTGCAGCCAGAAACGTCTAAATTAAGATTCTGTACTAATGAATTTTCACGTGAAATATGTTAATCCACACCACTCTAAGTTTGTGTTATTTTCCAGTGCCCTGTGAATATATGCACTGCCATTAAAATATTCAGGAGCGTTTATGAATATACTGGAAATTCAGGAGAAAATTCGAATATAAATATTAAGTTAAAATTAACAATACGTTATCTCCAAAACATTTTCTGACTTATTATCGATACACGAAATTCGAAAGCTGTTTTAAAACAGGAGGTTCGGGTCACCGACGGAACATGTTATCTGTCAGACAATTCGCGCCCTCGAAGCGTATCGTGGATCACAGCGTGTGATACTGGTGAAAGCTTTCACGGGATAGTTTGATTACAAGTGGACGTAATCCCTGTCCTTGGCCTTTTGAACTGGGGAAAATAAGATAACAGGCCAGCCCCAACAAGTGCAACAGGGGAAACTCACCCCTTGCTGAAGTATCCAATTGGACTGCACACGTTGCTGAAAATAAGGCGAATAACATAACTAAGAGAATTGCAAAGTTCTTCTTTGGTTCTTGGATATTTCGTGTTCATTTCCTGAGAATTTTTGAAGTTATACTTATTTTGGCGCGTTGAGGGTAAAAGTTTAGTGTGCAACGGAAGTTGCGCGCGCACAGTGTAACGAAATTCGACACTGAACGTGGTAGGGGTATGACCCAACGCGCATACGAGTATCGTCTAGCTATATACAAACGCAAGGTATCCAACATAGCACGTGGTTATATTTAAAACCGACAGAAAATCAGTTTATGTAACAAGCAAATTGAAAAACATTTCATTTATATTAGTAATTGATTATGGATATATATATATATCTTATTAAATAATTTTACTTACATTGTGACGTGAAAAATTTGTTTCTGACAAAAATTGTATAATAAAATTTTGAAAGTGTTTAAAGTATTTGAGGTTAATTCTAGTACGTATTTAATTATGTTATTTAGTCAAACCTTTACTAATTGTATTTAATGTCTTACTTCGGTCATTTTATCCTTTTCCTACTTACATAAATTATTTTCATACCTAATAAAATTTTATTTTAGTCACGCCGAAGAAGTATAACTTCTAACGCGCGTACATAAGTACACGCACCCATGTTTTCTTTATTTGCTTTGTTCTTCGTCCTCCATTTGGCAGTGGCTTCAGTACATCTAAATACTTATAGAAATCTTACAGTATTATTTTATTGAAATTGAAAGACAATACTACCCATCACCATCCTCACACGCACACGTACGCACACGCAACAACACACACAAACACCAGGCCCGCATGTACAGGCTTTGTTCTCGTAGGGGCAACGCGATGCCAACATTGCCTTCAGTTTCACCATGAATATAATTTTCTGGCACAGCCCAGTAGTACAAATATTCAAAGGACAATCAAGTTGCATCACATTTCAGGGGATAATTGAAACTGAAATCGACACGGTTGGTTTGTAATTTTTAAAATTATGTTTTTTTTTAATTCTTGCCACTTTTTGGAAGGGTTTAACTCCAAAAACCCCTCCCGCGCCGACAGCTCTGACAAACACAAACGCTAATGAGGCTAATTGACGAAAATTTTCCTTCGTGTTATCATATTTTTTCGAGTGACCCTGAGCAAAGGTCGTGAAGTCATTGCGAACATCAAATTCCATACAAGGGGAATCATGCTCAGTTAAACTCTGCTGCTTCGTAATGAGTCTTCGTAGAGTGGTGATAAGGTGTGTTAACCGCAGCTGACGAGTTCAAAACTTAACTCTCCAGTGACGCTATCTTATTCGGTGTTCACAGCGTTCGTAACAGTTGTGTGCTTCTGCCCACTTGTGGAGTGGAGATTTTGTACGGCTCTTAACATCGGGGTCTTGAGAGGCGACGAGGGTGAAACGAGAGGTGCACATGGAGCGGCGCTGGAATGCAAGGGGTCGGGGAAACTGGAGATCCCCGAGAAAACCCGCCGACCAGCGGCATCGTCCGGCACGATTCCCACTTGCGAAAATCCGGGAGCTACCCCGCTGGGAATCGAACCCGGTTCGTCTTGTTGGGAGGCGAGNCAACACCGCGGCCCCGCCGTTGGGGGAGGAAAAACAATGCACTGTGCGGCGTGGAGGCAGTACTGTTATTGATGCCATGCTGAGAACATTTGTCTCCGGATCATCAGTAGCGCGTTTGCTGTTGGGCGCAGAATATTTATGTAGGCCTATAGTACATTCGCGGTTTGTTCACACTTTTTGAATCAAACTTTTGAAAAATCGCCCCATGTACGATGGGTTTGGTTGTTTCCTCAATATGTCATCTATTACACACTTGTTATTCTTCTGTTAGCATAAACGTGTCCTTTTGTTTTTTGTTAATTTTTAGTTTATATTGTATCAATAAATTATAATATTTCATTTATAACTAAAATATGTAAAAACAGTGTGAAAATAGATGTGTTGGTAATACCCAGTAAGAAATAGTTCGTACGGAAAGTATTATGAAAGAGAGTGCGCTGTCCCTTCGGCGTAATTGTCTGTACTTGATTAAGCTTTATTTGGCATGAGGCGGAGGAATATCTTGAAAATAGAACTTCAGCAGGGCTTAAGAAAAGTTGGAAGTAGTCGTGAATGGACTACAACAGCTTGTACACAGCCGGGCCGTGGCGGAGGACGCGCATGCGCAGGCGTGCAAGGCGGCGATCCGCGGGCACTCGCGGCGCTTACATAGTGACAATGGCCGCGCTGCGGATGCCGCGGGAGCTTCCTCACCTGTCGCGCTTGTCTGGCGAGGTGTGACCTCCAGCAAGGTCAGCAGGAGTCTGGTGAAACGTAATCCGCGCGCGCGCAAGGAGCCTGTTTCGCAACAGCTGCCGGAGTGGAGGAAGTGCGTTGCCTCCTTTCCGGGCCGGTTGACAAGACGAGCACCGGCCGTCTCGAACCATACACTGAAGATGAGCTACACCGATTATTCGTCTTCTGCGCAATCACCAGGTCAACAGTGATGGACATGCTTGTTTATATCTTCATTTTTAAATGACACGCACTTTTATGAGAATAAAATACTTTTATCGATTCGAACTTAATCAAACTGCATTACAAATTGGTTAGAGGAAGTATAAAAAATCTCAAAACACTTGTTTACTAAACGATATTCTAATCTCAAATACAATTCACGCCGTTTTTGCTATAGTTCATTCGTGGTTTCTTCGGATATTTTGAAACGAACCTTTGAAAAATCACCCTAGGAGAAACATGTCAAGCTGTTTTCAATAACTTGTTTACCACAAATGTATAACACTGTGATTAACTTTTAAGTATTGCATTCTTGAACAAATGAAACTTTAACTAAATCTCTTTGATAGGTTGTAATATTTATTTTGTATTAAATACGAATTCAAAACAGTGAAAGCAGCGATGTGTTGGCAACAGCTAGTAGGAAATAATTCACAGTTAAAATATTGTTTTAACCTAGTTTTTTGGCATGCTATTTGTAAATTGAATGTTGCCTATTGAAATATTTAAGTTTTTAGGTAGCACTGATGGGAACATATTTAATTGTTACAGTTAACAATATCAGCTAAAACTACCGTGCGTAGGCCCTAGTGACACGGTGTTTTTTTCCGTCCGGGGAAGAATCTTGAATAAGCAGAGAGAAGTTTGTCGCTCTCTTTGTCGCTCTCGATCTCTCTCTACCACTCTCTCTTGCTCTCTTGCTCTCTCGCTCTCTTTCTCGTTCTCTCTCGCTCTCTCTCTCGCTCTCTCTCATTCTCTCACTATCTTTGTATGTTTCACTCTCGGGAAGTTTCGCAGCGCCAGTAGTAGCAGGAAAATTATATATGTTTTCTATTTTAGCATGTTTCATACTTATTACAGCAAAAAGAATAATTTTTGAATTTGTAATTTACAAAAGAAACGAAATTTTATTGTTTGAATACTTATAATATATTTAGATGTGATGGCGGGATGTTTACAAATCCGAAGTTGGCAGAAGTGGCGAGTGGCGACTGGCGACATGACATGANTTTAGATGTGATGGCGGGATGTTTACAAATCCGAAGTTGGCAGAAGTGGCGAGTGGCGACTGGCGACATGACATGACGTGGTGCTGAACGAAGTGTTGATTTCTCATCTTGTGAAAGATACTTAAAACTACCACTTAAAGTTTGTACACGTTGCGTTTTTTATACCTACCTGGGCAAGTTATGATGTGATAAATCTGTTTTACCATGGCATGAATAAATACCTACTCTAACGTGCGCCGTGACAGCCAGCGTGTGTGTGATTGCAAATATTGGACGTGCGAAATTTATACACAACTATGTAACTTCGCCCTAGGTGTTTGAAACACAATTGTGTAACGTGCTTAGGTTTTTGTGATTTGAATGTTTGCCACAATCCTAATAAAATACTAAGCCCAGTTAGATAAATTTAAATAAATAATGNGGTTTTTGTGATTTGAATGTTTGCCACAATCCTAATAAAATACTAAGCCCAGTTAGATAAATTTAAATAAATAATGAAATAAACCTAGAAAAAAAGGAAGTACCAATGTATAAAAATATAAGCACAGTATGCCTATTTGTGTGCATGTTCATCACTATATTTTAAGTTTGTCACTGCTACGTAAAAAAAATAAGCGACAAGAGTTGCGTGCTTGAATTTACTGTGTTTTTTCTTTGGACTGGTTGTCCCTAGGTTTTATTTTTTGTTCCAACTGAGGCCGTCTTTTCTTACGAAATAACCCAACACATATCAATAACCAAGAGTTTAAATATTACAGTTATTCCCCCCCGCAGTTTTTATAGGGTTAAACACAGTCGCGGCAAAATATTAACGAGTACGTGTAATGCGCGTATAACAAATATGTTACGAATGTAAAATAATAACCGTAAGAACTATCAATACAGACATTTTTAAAAACTAGTAAATNTATAACAAATATGTTACGAATGTAAAATAATAACCGTAAGAACTATCAATACAGACATTTTTAAAAACTAGTAAATCTGACGTAAATATGGTTATAGACATAAATTGTAAACATTCGTATGAAATGGTATTTGAAATATGACAGAATTCTTTGAACAGCAGAACACAGTAAACAAAGCATATGGCAGTTAAAACGTAAGTCATCTGGCAGCGTTTGTGTTTACACGTAGCGCAAGAATACGTAATCGGCAGGGGCAGTGATATTTCGCGAAAAGATTTCGAGACAAGATACAATCCAAAGCACTGTAGGGTTGTCCAGCTTCTTTGATTGGCTAAAAATATTCTGGCCCGTGTTAACTGTTTGCGCACGAATCACGAAAGTTCAGTGTCGGAGTTACTTAGTCCTGAGTGGCTTGGTCAAAGACGGACACGACACCAGCAGTCAATGGAGGTATAACAACAGCTGAGGTGTGTATATAGTATTGAAGTCTACTGTGTGCTCCGATTTTTACGCGAAAAGTCAGTGGCCCTAGTAATCGGTAACCAAAAGTAGAACTTTAGCAGAGTTTCAGAAAAGTGCAAAGTAACCGAGAATTGCCTATAGCCGTACTGGTGGAAAAGCAGTTCAATGTCCGGACATAGACTAAAGATAAAAATGAGGTAGACCGATCTCGCTGGCTGCACACAACCAATCTCTATGTGTCGAACCGCGCTCTTTAGAATGCGTGGAATTACATTAAATGCGTGGAATTTCCACCTTAGAGAAAAAAAAACCATCTGCCTCGCGAAATGTACACAAGGAACTCTTTAATGCGAATTGAATTGGTCGGTCTCTCTCCCAGGACATTTTATTTGAGAAATTTGTGGCTCATAAATCAAACAACGTTGGCAGCAAGCTCAAAATATCTTCTTAAAGGGACAAAATCAAATTCTCAGAAAATTAGCTTAGGGTGCCGAAATTTACGCAGGTATCTGTAGTAAAAGTTTATAATATATAAATGCGCATGCTTGTGTGCAACGTTGCATTCTAAAGTCGTGTGAGGAGTGTGGAATTCACTTGTGGAATCTGTGGATTTTGGGATGGTTGGTCTGGCCATACTGTTATTGTCCATTCACGGTTACTTTCAACTTTTCTGAAGATCTGATAAGGTTCTGCTTCTAGGATATTC
The DNA here is from genome assembly GCA_002778355.1 of Clitarchus hookeri. Classification (NCBI taxonomy): domain Eukaryota; kingdom Metazoa; phylum Arthropoda; class Insecta; order Phasmatodea; family Phasmatidae; genus Clitarchus; species Clitarchus hookeri. The sequence goes on from NQII01002064.1 coordinate 207,836, forward strand.
CTCTGCCTCATGCAAACAAAGCTGCACCAAGTTTAAAAAATTACGCCAAAGTGACAACGCACCACATTCTTGTGCACTCAGTGTAGTAATATTTTGCATGAGAACTATTTCTTACTAACCATTACCAACACACCTATTTTCTCCCCGTTTTCATTAATATTAATTACAAATGAAATATTATAATATTTAGATATAATAAAAGCAGAAGTTCAATTTAACCTAAAATAAGGTACTTAAATGCTAACACAAGTATAAGACGCTTGCAATACCTGGCATATTAAGGAAACCACCAGGCAAGTCGTTCATAATGCAACTTTTCGAAGGTTTTTTTCAAAAAATGTGATGAAACTGTGGATAGACAAGGATGTGCGCACTCACAGGTAACTGGCCGCGAACACAGAATAGGTATTTCTCCGCAAATTATCAAAAGACGTTGCGATTGGTCGCTGTCATCATCTTCGGTGTGAACAGTTTCGGGTTGCCTAGCCGTGGGCGAAGTGGAGAGTGAGCACGGTAGTCTGTTTCTCATCATGCACGTATTCCTACCATCGACAAACTCTATAAGAATTGTAACATATTTTCTCTTACTTTACAGCGGCCGCGGTGGCGCAGCGGCTAGACCACTCGTCTCCCACCAAGGTGAACAAGGTTCGATTCCCAGCGGGGTCGCCCCCGGATTTTCGCAAGTGGGAATCGTGGCGGCAGGCCAGCGGGTTTTCTGGGGATCTTACGTTTCCCCCGCCATTGCGTTCAGGGCGCTGCTCCATACCCATCTCTATTCACCCTCAGCGGCACTAAAGGACCCGATGCTAAGAGGCAATCAAATCTTCCTACTCCATTCTCATACTCGACACAAATTATTTCGATTCCGCTTGTACTATGTCTGTTGTCACGTGTGGCCTGGCGGTTTCTTTGATACGGGTATACCCATCCCGCTGATTGGCAGCGCGAGCCTGTGGAAGGCTACCGCGCGCAGCGAAACATTCCCCTATTGGCTGGGCTGCCGCCTTCTGAGCTTGTCGTCGACATTGACTCACCCATTGTACACAGCACTGTTAATATCGTATGCTCGTTTACGTTTGGGGTTTCAACACCCCCTTCCTTCCATAGTAATGAATTTTTTTCCACTAACTTACGTATATTCTAGTTGAATTGAAACTAGGCCAGGAGAAGTATAAACAGTTTCACAGTACTTTATTACATAAATGACGCTCTAACCTGAAATTCTATCCACTTCTATTTTGATAGTGCTGTTGGCAAAAGAAGCAGTCCAATGCTGCAACGTTGCGCAGATTATCATGCACACTCTACCCTCACATTCCCACGACGCTCTGGATTAAGTATTACATGTTATCTGCAATCTCGAGCAGCAGTT
>NQII01002064.1:209858-247791 GCA_002778355.1 Clitarchus hookeri
AAAAAAACTGGTATAGGCGTGCGTATGTAAATAACAGAGGTATGGAACCAATCAGAGTAACGCGATACGGTTGGCAGCGCCTATATGAGACAACAAGCGTCTGGCAAAGTTTCTAGATCGGTTACTGCTGCTACAATGGCAGGTTATCAAGATTTAAGTGAGTTTGAACGTGGTGTTATAGTCGGCGAAAGAGAGATGGGACATAGCATCTCTGAGGTAGCGATAAAATTTGGATTTTCGCGTACGACCATTTCACGAGTGTATCGTGAATATCAGGAATCCGGTAAAACATAAAATCTTCGACATCGCTGCGACTGGAAAAAGATAGTGAACGAACGGGACAAACGACGACTGACGAGAATCATTAAACGTGACAGACGTGCAACCCTTTCTCAAATTAGTGCAGATTTCAATGCTGGGGCACAACAACTGCCAGCATGCGAACTATTCAACGGACCATCATTGATGTGTGCTTTCGGAGCCGAAGGCCCACTCGTGTACCGTTGTTGACTGCACGACACAAAGCTTTACGCCTCGCCTGGGCCCGCCAACACCGCCATTGGACTGTTGATGACTAGAAACACGTTGCCTGGTCTGACGAGTCTCGTTTCCAATTGTATCGGGCGGATGGACGTGTACGGTTATCGAGACATCCTCATGAATCCATGGACCCTACATGTCAACAGGGGACTGTTCAAGCTGATGGAGGCTCTGTCATGGTATAGGACGTGTGCAGTTGGCGTGAAATGGGACCCCTGATATGCCTAGATACGACTCTGACAGGTGACAGATACGTAAGCATCCTATCCGATCACTTGCACCCATTCATGTCCATTGTGCATTCCGACGGACGTGTACTAGCAGGACAATGCGACACCCCACACGTCGAGAGTTGCTACCGATTTTAGTTGAGTCCATGCCACGTCGTCTTGCGGCACTTCTGCGTGCTCGCGGGGGCCCTACACGATATTAGGCTGGTGTACCAGTTTTTTTTTTTTTTTTTTTTTTTTTGCTTTTCAGTGTATAAATACATGCTTTTCTTTTTAAGTGAGCCAAAATGCCCAATACTGAACCTATGCAATAGGAAATTTAAACAATTTAAAATAGCGACAACTTGTGCATATTGTATAACTACTTGTTGATGACTACTTATTACCAGCAATAATTATAATTTCAGTTTGACAGAACCATATTATATAGGACGCCAGACCGAAATAAATTACCTTGGGCAAGTTTTCAATTGTATTCTTTGAATTATATTTGAAACTGGGAGATAAGTAATTAAACTAAAAATTACTGTGTACATAAGCCATTACTGATCTATGTGGCATCAGAAACCCAGAGGACGGCATAGAAACATACAACGAAAACAAGCCACTATTATATGCTGTCAAAAAATTATTCAAACAAAAGTAATCTCACTATGAATTTAGTTAAATTTAATACGAACAAACGAGACAAAAACTAGACGAGTAACCAAACGAATGACCTCCTAAGACAGCATATAAAGACAAAAGAAAAACTCTTGGGACGACACAACGAAGAAAACCCCAACTAACATTACAACGAAGACCGATTTATATGAACAAAATTGGACGAAACAAGGAAGAGAACAAAGAATAATACAGACGGTTTTCTTAGCGAACCAGTATTGACGTCTCGGAAATTGAAATGTTCCCATCATCAGGCAAACTGAATATAACGTCCTCTCAATTTTCTGTGGCAGTATAGGTCTACAATGGCGTATGTAAGCAGTAATTTTTCATTCTATGTTTTCAACTCGTTACATGTTTTAAAACATCGTTAAGATGACACTTATAAATGCGCAGAGCGCTTTCAGCATGTAGAAAATACGTTTAACAGCAGGCAAAAGAATACGTGTGTTCTAAAAAAATCTTTAAAAAGTACAATAATGTTCACTAAACTATTTACAACGTAAAGAGAGATGAGTTTATTTCGCGTTGATTAGCTAACGATTATCACTGCACTGTAGTGGTTTCGGCGCTGTGTTTCTGTACGGCAAGGCTTTCCAAAGGTAACATTTTAAATTTAATTCAAGGTTTATTTGGAGCAAGATTCAATAATCGAAAAGGTTTGACATGGTTGGTTCGCATGTGAGGTCCGTAGCGTTGCTGAGCTCAACGTTTCTGTTGGAGATTTCCGAGTTTCCGATGGCGACCATTCTTCGCCAAGGAAACTTTTCACAAACCGGCCATTGAAAACTGATCCCCTACCTACACCCTCCGTAAAATATTGTTTCTGTGAATGGCCGGCGCGCCTATTCAACCAGCCTGACGTCATTGTGATCTCCGCTATTGTCAGGGATGTCTTAATGTCAATTCGTGACTTAACGATCCTTTGTGAAGTCATGCGACGATCCTCGTTTCCACGAAGCAGTAACGTGAAGCAGATGTGCTCGTATTGTAACCGCATAGCTTCCATGCCAGTAATGCAATTAATAATTCCCCCTGCCTAAAAAAAAAAAAATTTACCTAGCTGTTTGAGAAATTTTTTGGTCGACGCAATGTCTTGGAGCGCCGGTGAAGGTAACATGAGGTGAAGATGGAGCAACGGCAGAATTCAAGAGCAGGATAAACTAGAGTGCCCCGAGAAAACCAGCTGACCAACGGCAACGTCCGCCATGTTTCCAACAGAGAAAATTCTGGTGACACGTCGTTCGCAGAATTACAGTTCGTTTCTGTATTTTGAATTTCCGCGAGCTGCACACGTGACAGTTGCAAAGTATACGTGGTACACAGCGAGTATAATATTCCTAGGGAAAACATACACATATTATGTATTTAGCTTCATATCTAACTTCTACAGGATATTTCTAAATTATACCGACAAACTTCGGCTGCAGGTTAATCACGAAAATGGGGTGAAAACATACACGGCCTAAAGTAGTAATGCAACGAATATTCGGCTACTATTCGGTATTTGGCCTATTCGGCAATTTTTTTGTATTCGGTATTCGGCCGAATACTGCCTACTATTCGGCTGAATACCGAATACCTAACCATGAAAAAAAAAACGCATATTACTCAAAAATGTATCTATTTCAATAAGAAATTATTACAAATTTAATAATTAAAATCTATCAGTGGCAAGTTATGATGAATAAAAACAGTAAAAGCGATTATTTCCATGAAATAATTCGATGACAGTAACAGACAGGTGTTGTGTTTACATATATTTTTGTCTCGTTACACATTATACAGACACACAACGTCCCATCTTAAAATTTTTCTCAGATATTTGTAATAAACTTGCAGTGTTTCAGGTCCAACTTCAAAAATGTGTACTGCCCTCAGGATTCACTTTAGAATATAAGCAATATGTTTTCGCCTTTTCCCCGCAGTTGAAGTTTACCTGTCTAAAGACGCATACTGTGTGTGTGTGTTGAGTGCGAGTGGAGAGGAAAACGGTGGGCTCGAGGCGACGAGAGATACATCTGACGGCGAGAGCGTTTGTTTGCGACTGCGGTGGGCAACAAAGGTCACTGCTGCCTCATTCTAGCGATTGACGAGTGCAGTGCGACTGCAGAGGAGTCCTCGGGGTGCTCTCAGGATAATACTAAAGAGTGGAGACAGATCACTCTGCGAGGCAGAGAGGAGGTGGGACCCGCTGATGAAAATCTTAAGATTTTACTACTGCAAACATTTTACTGTATTATTTTTTTTACTAAGACGTCTGGCTTAATTTGGGCATTAATTATAGCTATAAAGTTGTCAGTTGTTCTACTGTTGTTATATTCATTGAAATTGCGTTCACTAATCTAAAAGACAGGTAGTGTGGTGGTTGAAATAAACGCTATGTGTATTTTTTGCGTCTAATACTGTAAACAAACAAGAGAATTAAATGTTCATCTTTTTGTAATTAAATAAAGATATCCATTCCATCCCCGCAACTGACTACGTCCAGAAATCTCAACAATATGCGAGAGAATGCACCATCAAACATTACAAGCGATCAGATTCTTTCCTTCCTACAGAATAACATAAGTATTTCATCATTTAGATATTTTTCGTGTGCAAACTGGTTGAAAGTTGTAATTATCGCCTTGACTAAACCCGCTTAGCAAGCTCATGAAACTGGTTTAGGGGACACCAAGTCTATACATAAATATATTTTACATACCAACATGGTAAATTTACGTTTATCGCTACTATATGACGCACTTTGCGGGCATACATTAAACTGATCTGGAAAACATCGTGAGTGGAGAGATTATGGCGGCTCTTAACTGCGAGGTATTGAGAGCCGATGAGGAAGAAGGGGGGTGAGTATGGAACAACACCGAAATGCAAGGGCGGGGGAAACGGGAGAACCCCGATAAAAACAGCTGGCCAGCGGCATCGTCCGTCACGATTCCCACATGAGGAAATCCGGGTACGACCCCGCCGGGAGTCTAACCTGGTTCGCCTAGGTGGGCGGCGAGTAATCTGATCACTACACCACCGCGGCCCCATGGTAAACATTCGGAAATTGCCGTCTTCCTTCGAGGGGCAGTCGTATCGTTATGGAGTGCACGAATAAAGCATAAGGCAAACGATATCGTGCAGAAGGAGGAAGAGATAAAAAAAAAAGCACTGCAGAAACTATACCCAGAACCACACAAAAATGAACACGCAACAGGAGTTGCTGTAAATTACGAAAACAAAAATGTCTACTTCGGCCGAGGATCGAACGTGGTAACTAATCAAACACGTCAGCATTATGGTGCTATATAACAGTAGACTATAATGCCCTCATCCTGTAACTTAGCCATACCCTAACGTACTGGTTTGTTCTATGGGTCTGATATCCTGTGCCAAGAGACCATTTGAACAGTAACACAAACCCTCCCCATCATTAATCCATCACGGATCTGGTCTCGTGGTGAAGGGGCATAAGTTCGACCATGGTTGCCACTAAATATATGATGTCGCTGTCACTAACCCGTGTTTCACTAACAATCGGTGCATTGCGATGCCCAAGAGATGTCGCTTCAATGTGTTAAGCATGTTGCAAACTAATGATAAATACAAAAATAATATGTATTTACAAATTATTAATCGTTGTAAGTGTACAAAATTATAAATTCAGAGAAAAAGACAGTGGCTTAACGCAGTGGCATCAAACTAAAAGAAACTCAATGTTTGCGAGGTGCGTGACCTTGTAAGATGCAAACAAAAGATAAATTCAAGCTTTTATTTCTAGGCTGAGCTGTCGACTAAATTTTGGAACTTGGTATAGGTGAGCAGTTATGGAAAACCTTGAAGAGTACTGTACTACGGCAAAGCCAAATTTAATAGGGGGTGGAAACTTTTTTTGCATACCCCTTTGCAACATATTTTTTAAGACTTAACATAATTTATACAGTTTCACAACGGATTTACGTTTATTATTTAAAGTTCACTGCACAGTGTTAAGAGTTGTGGTCAAGCTCTTAGATGAGCGGCCTGCCTGATCACAACTTCACTTATTTATCCAGGAAATGGGGGGCCGTGATCGCTGAAATTAGTTATGAAATCGCAACCACAGAAATCCCATTCACTGGCCAGTAAACGGGGACGACGCAGCCGATATAGGACAGTGTAGTCCGTGGGCGGTGTCTTTTGTCGTCGGGCCCCTGGAACGAGAAAACCACTGAAGATGGGTGTGTCCGGCCGTCGACTTACGCCATCTTGATCAGCCTCCGGAATCATGAACAAGGTGGGGACTCTCCAATTAGGCTTTACTCAGAACGTGGCTGGTTACATCTTTATAAAATAATATCATTTAATATTTCAGTATATTTGTATAGCTCCTATTCAATCATATTTATGTTGAAATAATACTGTACAACCTCAATGTTAAATAAACCTCTTTTATATAGTGTTAATTACATAACTCTTATCAATAACTTGTTACGACCCTATATCCCCGTTAAGGATAAATATCAACAAAATATCAAAATCAGAAATACAGGCAACTACTGCCGTAAAGCCTATTTGCTCCAATGATGAGTTTTGAAAAGTTGCACGTTTATCAGTTGTAATATTTTTTCCCGTTTTAGCTCAATGTTACAACTTATTTAAAACATTTTCCTCCGTTACACACGAAATATCATAAAGCAGTACTGCCCTAAAACCGTGGTTTTGAGTCCGCTTACCGCATGGCCGTCAATATATAAATATAAACACAATATAAATATAAAGTTGCAATTACAAGGCCTTTACACTTTCACTGTATTAAAATTGGCGGTTTTCGAAATTTCATTAATTTAAACCAATTCGCAATTATAATCAGTTAATGCATTAGGTTGAGTTTTCGTAACAAGAATGTTGGCATTCAACCAAATACATCGTTTTCCCCGACTCAAAATTTTAATTCATGACGCCAAACTGAACGATGTGATATAAAGTGTATTCGGCAAAAATTTCGTCGCAACGTTGAATTTCATAAGGTTGGCTCCACGACCACTTTCTGCATGAATATTAATGAAGAGGGACATGCCATCTTAGTCCTGTACATGTCTGCCGACAAAAAAAAATTGGCTCACGGCCACTGATGGCTTCTGGTGTCTAATGTAGTGGGTCGCTGCAAAGTTGAACCGTGTTCGTGGCGTCGGCACTTCTCGAAATTTCCCAAAATAATGTTGTTTTTTTTTTATATTTCTGCATCATATCCTTACACTTTAATTTCATTAACAGTGATTGAATATACTGTAAAAATAAATTAAAATATTTCCAATTCATTTTAGAACGACATTCCACCGTGCGTAAGTCAAACAGATTCATGCAATCGACCGTCAACAGGAACCACCCTTTCATTATTTGGGTGTCACAAGTGAAATGCGGAAGATATCACTATTGTACTAATGAACAAACTGAATTCAACGTCTTGAACCTGACATCGGCATTGGAATTGTTTACGTTTGGCATACCAAGACTACAACTCCGGCAAGTACAGTTTTGCATCGGGCTAACTGAGGGAATCGAGCCGGGAATCGAGCCGGCTTTGCCGTGATGGGAAACTAGCATCTCTGACCAGCTAATTGCCGCAATCCCCTACCGCTCAAGAGCTTCATGAGAGAGGCAATTTTAAGAGGTGATGGAAGGGGTGGGGAGGGTTTAGGGGGGTTTGAGCCCCCTCTCCACTTAAGAAACTTGCGTTTGGCTTGAAAAGTATCACACTGTTATTAGTGTAATATCAGCCAATTAATATACTTGGTGTGGTATTTGTTTTAGCGGGCTGATTGTGATTGTTCGCTTCATGTGTACAAGACTATTGATTACGACTATTCTACCGCTATTATTCATAAACTAATTACATACATACATATATATATATATATATTTTTTTTTTTTTGCTATGAATATTCTAGCCATGCAACGAAACAATTGGCCAGGGTAACTAAAAAAAATTGCCCTTTCAAATGGTTTAGATCCGCTAATGCGGGACGTAAGTAATTCGTAATAGGATGGATGGAAGAACAACTGGGTAGTCTATTCGCGGTTACGGTTACTTCACACTTTTTTTAAATCAAACCCTTGAAAAATTAGCCTATGTATGACGTGTTCGGGTCTTTTTTAAATATAAGGCCTACAAGCATTTGATACATGTGTTAACATAAAAGTTTTTTTTTTTACTTGAATTGAACTTTTATATATTCTATAATTAAATCATAATATTTCATTTATAATTAATATGAATATAACCGGGGGGGGGAGCTGTATTGGTAACGTATAGAAATAAATAGTTCTTATGCAAAATAATACTACATAAAGTGCGCAAGAATCCAGTGCGTTATCCCTTTGGTGTAATTTTCTATACTTGGATAAGTTTTGTTTGTACGAGGCGGAGGAATATCCTGGAAGTAGAACTTTAGCAAGGTTTCAGAAAAGTGAACAGCCTATATTGTGTTCATTGATGCTGTAATAATAGAATATTACATTGCTACCGGTTTTTTTTTTTTCCGCTGGCACTTGCGATGGACATGACTTTCCGATATGTAAACGAGACTACTTGTTTTCCAACAGTCGAGAAAACCTTCTTCGGGAAACTAAATTTAACAACTGGCACGTCCTTATAGCCAAAAACACATTTTCTTAGTATTATTCATAGTCACATTTTAATTGTTTCCATTATTTGCTACTAATGCATTTCTTTCCTTGACGCACGATTCTTCAACTATAAAATATTTTAGGATACACAACTCTGTTCGTCGTGTTTCATCATTATAATAAAAAGCAGTCAAGCAAAATTCATACGGTCAAAATATTTAGCTCATAATAAACAAACATAATCTGCAAGAACACGTCGTATTCACTGTGCAGCGCAGAAAGTGACATGTATGCAGCCGAAAACCTTTGTTATTTCCTAGCATAGAACAAACCTGTGACTGAAACTGCACGAGGAAAATAATCACCAGGTGGCCAAGCAATTTGCGTTTGGCAATTATTGAGATTATATTTGTACGATCCATAAGGATGAAATAAACGGTATGTGATATTAGTAAAAAATTCGACCAGATGAAGTTAAGAACACGCATAGGAGAAAATAGAACAAAACCAGCTCAAATTAAGAAATTATTTTCAGATTAGTGATCACATTAAAAAAAAAACTTGTCTGTACGTTCAGTGTGATAAAACTCACTGTAACGTCCTGAACTAAATAAATTTTTTATGGGTTAAAAATAATCTTAGAATAAATTTCCAACTGTGCTGCTAACAACATGCTCTTATTTTATAGCAATAAGAATCCCGATAACCCAAGTCTTAGTCAACACCACCAATGCATGCAGTGAAATTAACAGAGTTCACGAAAACTGACGTAATTTTCTCATCTTAGAATTTGTTGGAAAATAAGTCATTAATTAACTCAAATCGTCGTGTGATGTGGCATCTAAATGTTTAAATAGGGCGTCACTGATTTTTAAAGTCGTAATTCGGGTAAAGTCAGACAATAGGTAAAATCAGTTCACGAAATGGCATTTAGTAAAAACGATTGGATGGAATCAAAAACATCATTTAGTATTTAACTCTTACAGACCTTCATGCCGAAAGAAAGCAAGAGAGAGCAAAATCTTCGACCACGCTAAAACTATTTAATTTAAACGTGTCATTAAACGAACACCGAGCAATAAACATAAAACCAAAGATAACATATTGCACGACCAAGGAATTTAAAAAAAAGAATACACAGATTACCAAAAGTAACAAGTCTGACGAGACATGGCCCCTAGGTGCCAATACTAGCTCACACAAAAATTAATAAAATGTTTTCCACGGTAGCAATACTCTGGAAAACAAAGAGTACAAAATTCATGCTCCACAATACAGTGGTAGGTCACTGTAATTTACAAGTTGAAGACTATACAGTCAAGTCACATGCAATGTGCGGAACATATCTGAGCCTTAGGCAAAGGGCACGACCACCGGCCGGCCTTGTATACACGCGGAGAGTGGCGCGACTTGACGCGCCTCCAATGCCAGTTGTTCGGGGCTGGGGTGTGGCGGAAGGACCCCGCAAAGGGCAATATTTTTCCCACCACTCCGAGAGGCCGTTATTTTGACAGGAGCAATAAAGCCGTGGCACAATGGTTGGCTTGCAAGGGAGGGAACGGGAACAAGAGAAAGTAGTGAGTGACACAGCGCTCTGGGGAAGAGGAAGTTCAATAGATCTGGTGGCAATCCAGGCATATTTGGTGGCATTCCGAGTCATTTCCTCCGGAGGGGACGCCAAACGCACGCGCTCTATTGCTTGCTGGCGGCTCCCACCAAATCCCGCCAGCTGTATGTATGGACGTTCAGTACTGCGCCTCCAGCTCGAATTTTGTGCAGGGCACAACTTAAAAACTTACTACTATGGCCTTAAAGTAAATATGGTACTGTTTTAAAGGAACAATGATATTGCCGTATCACAAAAACAAAAGTTTAAAAGAAGAAAATATTATTACTGAGTAAATATATATGGTCTGTCTCATATAAGTTGGCGAGATTTTGACAGTCAGTGAGTGACAACTTGTCGTATACGTAACAAACAACGTGCCATTTACAAAATCCTGTATCAACTGATGCATGAACGAATGAAAATTAATATTACGTTGGTTATTCTGACTACAATGCCGACGCACATCAAACAAGCAGAAAATACGTGGATAAGAAAGAGTTCCTAGATAAATTCAATTTTATTTTACATGTTCACGAACAAGCTGTTATTAGTGTTACAAACTAAACTTCGTGCTTAAGTAGTAATTTCTGTGTGTTCAAAATGAAACAGACATTAAAATTAAATGCAACTTCAAACATTGGAAGATATTTTTATGTCGTACCGCCACTCTCCACACTTTCAATACATGCTTTATATTAATTCCAAAAGCCTACAGAAATATTGGAGGGTATAGTTAAATAATTTTTTCACATAATTTGACGAAATATATTTTTAACTCTTGTCGTTTTGAGCTAATAAAAGGAGAAAAGTAAACTTTTACAAAGATGGAATCAAGAGGTAGGTCAAAGTGCTGCTACCTGTTGAGGTAGTTAACAAGTCCTACCATGCCATCTGTTACAACACGCCCTTCCACGCTATATGTCAGTCAGATCCCGAACTACAACCAGTTTTTCCGCTAACCCAAAATTTTGTTGTTTTCGTGTTGTTACTATTCTGTGTTAATAAAGCTAAGAAAATGGGATGCACGTGAGTAGTTTTGAAGAATTCTTAGGTTATTCCACGCCACATATTTCTAACTCAAGCTATTTAGTATCAGTAATAGCAGAATAACTGCTTTGCCAAAGTCGTTGGTAAGTTGTTTGTTGGCGAATGAAAAGTGCGTTGTCAAGCAAGTTTCCCGTATTACTTTTATTTCCAGTCTTAAAATATTATCTGTAACATCCAAAGTATGATAAGAACTACAATTACCGTCTCGCAAATGTTAACCCAAATTCGTTGTCTGTAATAAATAAAAAAGAGTTAACAAATATTACATTTTTTGCAAGGTTTTCTATTTTTATTTTTATAACTTACGAATTTTTTTAGACAGATTTGAGTATATAAATACCTTAAAATTTGTTCAGCATTACAATGGAAAGCGGATTATCTGACAGCGTGTTAATAAAATTAATATACAGCCGCCACTTGACGCACCAGCTGATAGCGAAAGGAACATAAACGAAAAGTAAACATTGGTGCTACTTTCGTCGAACTGTCAAAATCTCGTCAACTTACATGAGAAGAGACCATAGACTAGTGTCGCCATGGGGTAGGAAAAATTCTGACCAGATTTGTTATTAGTTCTTGGGCTGATGCAGAGGAGCGCTAGTGTCCTCTACTGCGAGGTAGCAGTCAAAATACCTCGCCACCCGTGCGGTGTTGCCAGTTCCACAGCCGACAAAAATAGGTCAACACCCTGGTCTTGGCTCACCCACATGTTCGTTCACATTCCGCTAAAAGCGAGCCTGTCTCACACGAGTTAACAGATTTCGTTGCAGTTGTGAATACCCAACTCATGATTAACTAGTGGCGACCATGGCATGTGTTTCGTTTCTGTCGTCGAATTCTGTATTTGCCGAAATTTGCAGCGATATAAACTACTATTTGGTTTTATTTACTTCTGCGAAAATTAATTAGCATAAATATATAACGGGCATTGTTTTTAATTCTAATCTATTATTTCACTATGGTTAGGTGTTCATGATAAAATACGAGTACTGTTAGCACTTACAATTACAAATTTGATATTAATCATGAATGTCGTCATACATCATAGTAGCGTTTTCATTCCGTTCTTATGTGGAAGGAAATTGACAGGAAATGATTGTTCACTAGTCGAGAAATATATGTTAGACTCACGAAGGTCTACAGTGTGACTCAGTGTCTACAGTTTGGGGCTGTGATCTACTACAAAGGTGACTGTTCGTACAAATAATCAGTACGTAAAATTTTGCGATTCAAGTGTCATTAAGGATGTGTCCGAACATAGGAATGCACTTATGTATATAAGCATACTCCACTCGGCTCGATACTTGACATATTCCGACAAGTATACTTATTTGCATCCGTTACAGTAACTAGCCAGCCGATAGATTCTGAACAAGCATTTTGACGGAAAACAAATACTGAATCTGTGCTGGAACGCAGGCGCTTTTAAAATTGATCAACCCATTAGGAGCTGTAGCTGAAAAGAGCATGACAATGAAAATGTTGCTATTAATAAACAACAGACATTTTTTTCAAGAAAGGAATTAATAAGTATATGACGCAGTAAACGCAGTTACCTGTAAATTATTATTGCTACTTAAAAAATTGAGTTAAATTATTTTGTAACACTAATAATGGAATTAATAAAAATTAATTTTCTAATTCTGAAATAACGTTTACACCCATCCATGCCTTGCCTGTAAAAAATTGGCAGTGTTCTCACTGTCCTGTATATTAACTTTAAATTCATTGCCACGCCAGGTTTATAACGAATCACGAAGAAAACTGGTTGTGTTTATCTTGGCTCGTCTATATCATTAAAGTTTAAGAGTATACATTGTTATGAACTTTTCTCAGTTGTCTTTTTCGAAAGTTAATGCCTCCATACCACTATTTAGAAACAGAAATATTAGGAATAACAATTATGAACTACATATATATCGCTTTTCAAAATAGTAACCTATGGGCTGTAAGTGCGCGAGACGTACACACGTTCGTTTCCCCGTGTACTCGCGTATGTCATATCCCGAGACATGTGCAACTTTTACGTACTTAGACGAAAGCAAATGCTGTAGAAGTGTGCATCTCATTAAGCAGAAAACCTTACGCGTACTGAGGGAAAAGGGCATTGATGATCACGTATAAGGCTCAACTCTAACATATGTTTGTTTTAAGGCGACAATACAATTGTCGTCTCTGTAAGATCCATGTTTACAATAATGATCTGCATTAGTGGTTATTGTCAGGAAAGCTGGCAGCTATGTGTGTCTACAGTTACACGAGTGTAACACAGCACACCATTTTATATTCTACATTGAAACATTGAACTCGTAACAGTGCGAAAAACATTTATCAGTAATGTTAACACTAACGAACGCATGAACACTAGATATAAAGTTCATTTCATATAAGAAGGCCACATTCTGACAGTGAGTCGCAACTTGTGTATTAAAAACAAACAACATGCCATTTACAAAATCCTGTATCAGCTGATGCACGAACGAACATAAATTAATATTACGTTGGCTATTCTGAGAGCAGTGCCGACGCACATTAGACAAGCAGAAAATGCGGATAAGAAAGAGTTCGTAGATTAATTAATACATTTTATTTTACGTGGTCATAAAACAGCAGTTTTTAGTTTTAGAAATAAAACTTCGTGATAAAATAGTAATGTATAGGTGTTCAAAATGAGATGCACAATAAAACGATCCGTATCCAAATGTAACGAAAAAATAGAAACCTTTTTCAAGTTTCCAGACTCTCCAACCATGTGCTGCCATCTTGTGAGGCATAGGCGCACCATCTTTTACAACATGCCCTTCCACGCTATCTGTTATCCATATCGCAAACTACACCCAGAAACACATTGTAGTTTTATTGTTTTAAAAATAACGTATTTACGCGCATACACACATGGTTTTATTTTCCCGCGAGCTCTGTATAATTTTTAAAGTAAGATATATTTCGTGTACAGCTTTTACGAACGACCCTACACACGTCCACCAAGCTCCGTTTACGAATGCAGCGCCACCCAAGAATGAATGTCGTCATACATCATAGTAGCGTTTTCATTCCGTTCTTATGTGAAAGGAAATCGACAGGAAATGATTGTTCATTAGTCGAGAAATATATGTTAGAAGCACGAAGGTCTACAACAATGTGACTCAGTGTTTATAGATTTAAGCATTTAAATTTATTTTATAAAATGACGTTTCAGTGTTCAGTATAAAAAAAAGCTGACAAAAAAAACTAACTCTTTATAACTTGCACAGACAACTCACACAAAACACGTCCTGAGTGTTTCTACAAGTAGAGATCTGGACTTTCATTACTGCTACCCTTTTAGTATGAATGTTAAACGGGAGAGGGGAGGAGAGGCGACTTGCAAATTAAACCACCCTAATTTATATTTGAAAATGACCAAAACATCAATAGCTTACTCGGGATTAGAACTCATAACCGCATAAACCAAAGGCCTCGTCCACGTAGGTCACCTGTACAGGTGCAGATAGAACGTAAGGTGTAAATCAATCATGTTCATCCCCTTCTCCCCGGGCCATAATTTATATGAGGCGCCTACTACTCTTGTACACGTGTACAAGCGCGGGGCCGTGTGAGCGGTGCGGGGAATTCTGTCACCTTTGTGTTTGAGGGTGAAGACCCTTCAGTTGTTTTTGCTCGCAGCCCTCGATCCCAGAAGGGGCAGCCTGTGGATAACCTTGTCACGCCCTGAAACGACGTTCTCTTTTCTGGGGGTAACCTGAGGAGAAGGATAAAGATACGAAGGGGGCGGGGGAGGTGTCCCGTGGTGGTTCAAAGAGCACGACCAGGGGTGTAAACCATGTGGAACTGCAGTGCAATGTTTAATGACGAGAAGGATTTCTACTTCATAAAAACTAAAATGTTGCGAAATAAGCTTAAGATTCAAGACTTATTTATTTATATTTAATCTACCTTTAAAAGTAGAAACATTTAAAGGTCTGCCAATGTTTTAAAGTCTGCAACAATAGATCACTTTCTTAAAAAATTATAATGTGTGTAGCAATGAGTACTTTTTTTTTTTTTTTTTTTACTACCACCTTATTATGGGTATTTCATTACTCAGTGTTCACAATTTCGTACATCAAGACGTATTCATATTTGTATATTACTTTCATTTTAATATTGTCAGCTATAGAGAATATTTTATATTTTTTATTACTGTAATCATAACATGTATTACTGTACTTATTTTGCCAGAGTTTAAATAGTGTATACTCTGTACTAATGTAATTATGATGTACAATGTGCAATTTTTTTAATAGACTGTGTCTAATTGCTGAAACCATGTTTTTCAAGACGTGTTCTTCGTCCACTTGATCCATGAATTCGAAGTCTTACAAAGCAATTAAGGACAAAATCAGCGCTACCTGAACTGTGGTCACAATTCATAATTGGTCAATTTCATTTTCATGTGATGGAGCGGCAGTTGAAAGCCAGACAAAACCGCCTACAAAAACCACAAAGTTGTTCACGTCAAAAAAGAAGCTAGTCAAATACATGCAAGTATTTATCGCAAATTGACGCCAAGCCCTTCCCCGAAGAGTACCTGTGATAGCTGCGAAATGCGGACATACTTCATACTGAAATTCTACGTCCCGTTTAGTACACTAATATGCGTCTATTACGATTGATGACCGTATATTATATGCAATATGTGCACTTTATGGTAAGTATTTGCTTTTTCTACAGGCCTAATCGACTATAGGTACCGCATGTTTATGCCAGTATTTATCATGATTAGTGTTTCGAACTCAATGATCGTAATTATCGTTGAAAATGTCGAAGAGTTACAACCTCTTGTAAACGAGCGCAATTGTTAGAAATTACAAATTACTTAAACCTAATAACAAGGTCGATATCAGATCTCAAGAACTTTTACCTTCTTATCTATGCTTGGACAACAAACACCCATAGCAATTTTAAAATAACTACTACAAAGCACACACATACACAATATCCGTCACAGGTGAATATAGCCTCGCTAAATCAGGTTGTTGAGGTCAGAAAGACTCAACAGAATCCTACAGGTGAGAAACTATTACTATTTAAGTTTTGATACGGCAATATTTAAGGCGTATCTCAGTTTCTTAATTTGAATTACAACTTTTTAAAGCCTTCAAAATCTGATTTTTGTTTCCATCAAATTTTTACGGTGATCGATATTTAAATTACAGATGCATAAAACTAGGAGCGAATTACGATTACTGGTTATCAGCCGCCAGAGCGCATATACTTCAATTTTGCTCAATTTTGGAAAAAATTTAAATGTGTTTAACTGCTTGAGTCGTGTGTTTCAATTTTCACAGGAGCTGAGGGGCCTTAAAGTCCGCGCGTGCTAAGATTTTAAATAAGCTCCCGCCTATGCAATTTAATGCTCCTAGTCCAATGACCGATTTATGCCGCGAATAGCTTGTATCTACATTTATCTTTTATATCACCCTGGCAAAGACTTTACAGGACATTACACAAAGGGCGCTGTCATTGTAGAAGATTTGGCAGTCGTTCCGACACAGGGAAGTTGTTCAATTCGGATAACGCAACATAATGGTACAGTAACCAAACAGCTAAATTTTAAAACCCAGATCCACTGCACGAAACAGGAGATGAATACATGATAAGCCATATAAAAATGCAGGCCATCATACTGAATAAATGCATTTTATTACTTTCAATTTTACTAGAGATGTAATGCCGATACACTAATACAAAACTTTAAATAATATAAATAATAATGCTAATTTTGTACGATTTTTTAAAAATCTAATTATGTCAAATAGTCCACGAGAAGAAACCATGAAGAATGAATACTCGAAAATTCGCCACCATATGCAAACATTTCTAATAACTAAAAAAATTAGCTTGCAAATGCTGTAACATTTTGCCAACAAATATATATATTTTTTTGTTGGAAAGGATGAAAGGGAGGAAAGGAAACTGTACTTTACTAATGAACTCGACATTGGCGTTTAAAAATTAGCTGCAGGAGTAATACTTAAAATATATGGCATAAAAATCGCTACACAGTTTTCTTATCCAAATTCGCAGGCGAAGTTTTTGCCTTCCGCCCTCTACTAACAAAACTACCGAGAAACAAGTCAATCTGATACCCCCACCCTTTTTTTATTTACAACTCCGTTTAAATTACACCAATCGCTTTAATATTCACAATCAAATAAATGCCCTATATTTTAAGCTTGTACACGTTCAGCATTAGGGTGATATTGCATTAATAACAACTACATGTTTAGGACATGAAGTTAACGCTATTAAGAACTCTTATAATCAACAAATTTTTTTTAACCCTGCGTTTTATAATTTGCCTTTATAAAATGACGACACTTCTTCACTGTTCCCATTATTGCAAAAAACATAGTTACATTGACAAGGCTCATAATTTGTACAGCACTTGTTATAACATTTTACAACAGGCATCTCACATTTACATTAAGATAACAGGATTATAGTAACAACACAAAGTTGAAATATATAAAAAATAGCATTAAAAAACCATTTGCACAAGTACATTAGTACTACATTCTTGCCGGCCAGCTGAAATAGTTTTAAAATGTTAGTCTGAATTTCATATGCATCTTTCGGTTTTATTTAGTTATTACAGTCATGTTATTAGGCCTATTTCTTTAATTTAAAAAAATTATTAAAAACTTAATTTTTTCCCATTTTTTTCATGTTTTTCAGGAAATAAGTAATTAACCTAAACCAAACGTTGGGATATGAGACAGACACGCCACCGCAAGAGCGAATATGGTAACTAAATAGGACGGTGATCGTCAACAAGACGGGACACTTTTAAATCCAAGGGCCCGCGGTGGCTGAGCGGTTAGCCTGCTCACCTCCCACCTCGGCGAACCGGACTCAATCTCCGACAGGGTCACTCCCGGAGTTTCGCATGTGGAAATCGTGCCGGACGATGCCGCTGGTCGGCAGGTTTTCTCGAGGATTTCCCGTTTCCCCCGCCCGCTCATTTCGGCGCTGCTCCATATCCACCTCAATCATCCTCATCGGCTCTCAAGACCTCGATGTCAAGAGCCGCCTAAATCTCATCACTCACTCATTCATTTTGTATCAAACTTTCTGCAGTGAGATAGCACACGTGATTCGAGGTCAGCCTTTCGATGTCAGTTATTTTCATGCTGGAGTCGCCACTCACAGGAAAAAAAATTACTGCGCAAATTCTTTTGAAAGTTGGCTTAAATTATAATTTTAAGTAATATTAAAACAATAATTTTACTAAAACACACTCTTTAAACGCACTATAACTACACTTAAAAATTAGCAGAATCCTTCTAACAAATAAGGAAATACTGAGTCAGGACATATGACACCCGTCTCCGCCCACTCACATCGTGAAAAGCAGCAGACACCTCTTTCAAATATTAATGGACTAGACCTGTTCGCGCAAAACGCCACCACAGCGGCTCGCACCTAGCGGCACAGTTATTCGTCAAACTCGCATAGTGCTATGCCATCGTTTGTCATGGAAGTATATGAAAATGGCCGATTTACCCGCAAGGATGCGGGATGCGGAAACGAGTACACGCGGCCGCCATCTTGGATGACGTCATTTTCCCTCTTAAAAAATTAATAACTAGAATTTCCCTCAAAATTTCCCGAATTACCCTCAAAATCAGCTAAATTTCCCGCAAAAATTTTGCTTTGCTCAATGCGGCTGGCATTTGCGCAATTCGGCGGGATCCGGCGGAAATCGAGAAAATGCCAACCGGATTGTGCAATCATAGACACTTCACGCTCTGTCATTCTATGCCAGTACCATCCACCTCGTCTAAAGAATGTTCGAGTTCATTGACCCGTCATGCAACTTGATGCACTACCTTGTTAACAGCATATATTCTACGACCAATGTCAAGTACGCATATGCTAACGACAGCAATACCAATCACGCATTCATATATGCTAATTGTACATAAACTAATCGCACTTATGTTAATCGCGCGCACGCCAATCACAACGCCATCTTGTCTTCATCCCCGTCATCTTGGATTCCCGTCCACGCCTGCTCTATCCCTGAGTTTTCTCATATTCCTTCCAGTCTGATATTGTCTCTCTTGCCTTCTATCATTCCTTCTTGTCTCTCATCCCTATCCTCTTGCCTCGTATACCCTCCTAATTCCCGCACCAGCCACCAGACGTCTGCTGTAGGCGGCCATATTTATTCCCGCCCACGCCCGCTCTATCCATGATTTTCTCATATTCCTTCTTGTCTCCTTTTTTTCTCTCTTGCCTTCCATAATTCCTTCTTGTCTCCCACCCCTATCCTCTTTCTCTCTAGCTTTTTACCCCTCCATCATTAATTCCCGTGCCTGCCACCAGCCGTCTGCTGTAGACAGCCAAATAAATTCTCGCACCCGCCACCAGTGTGTGCTAAGTTCTATGGTTCGCAGCTAGGAGCGCTGGTATCGATGAGGCCATTTTGTGTGTTGCTAATCACGTCGTCTGCAGAGGCTCGCTGGCATCGGGGAGGTGAGATCAAACGGCGGGAGCGCCAGGAGCGCTGGAAATTATTTTTAGTTGTTTGTGAACTGAAAAAATGCAGGAAGCTTGCAGGATCGTTCCGACTACCCTTCGGTTGCCAGCCCGACGCCTATACCACAAGATTACTGTGACATCTGGAAATGAGGATGTTTAATGTCCAATACATATATAGTTATTACCATCCCGGCATTCGGAAAAAAATTGGAAAGGTCACGACTTTAAATAAAAATCATCATTGCATGGCTAGGAGAAGAACTAAAGTAAATACCCGCATCGGCCAACGCACTCCCCAAACAATAAACTGGTCATAGCGAAAAAAGAGGATGTACCATGTCGAATGTACACATAGGAAAAAAAACTGCAGGTACCACGGGCGCGAACGCACTCAAACACTCTCTCGCCTGTATATATGGAAAGTTATATATAAATATAATAATTAGCAACTGTACTATGCATATTCCGGTCCACATGAGCGCCGACTACATTGGCATATACCATGCAGCCATACATACACAATTGCACTGCGACGCAAATTCGCGGCGATCAATACCATAAGCCTACTTATAAGCATAGTTGACTGGAATTTCCCAACTCTCTAAGATGCAGTCACCAAATTCATAACATAGGCATCATCCCCATCGACGAAAATGACCGCAGGGGCAAGTATGGCCCAAGCCGAATTATAAGCATAGTTGGCTGTTATTACCGAACCGTTTAAGATGCAGTCGCCAAATTCATAACACAAGCATCACCCCAACGCAGAAAAGGACTGCAGGGCCAGTTAAGCATAGTTATAAGCATCGTTACCCACCATTTCCCACCCACCGAAGCTATAGGCACCAAATTAATATAATTAACATCACCTCTGATGAAGAAAAAGGCGATAGGGTCAAGTAAACTTTAAGGCATCTTATAAGCATAGTCGACAGCCATTTCCCGTCCACCGAAGCTATAGACGCCAAATTTATAACATAGACATCGCCGCCAACAACGAACAGGATGGTAGTGTCAAAGATGCCCTAAGCCCTCGTATAAGGCAACCCACCGAAGCTATAATCACCAAATTCATATCATAGACATCACCTCCGATGACAAACAGGGTGGAAGGGTCAAGTATACTTTAAGCCCTCTTAAAAGCACAGTTGGCTAACATTTCCTACCCACCGAAGCAACGGACTCCAAATACATATCACAAGTATCGCTCCCGAATTCGAACAGGATAGTGAGGTCAAGTATGCCTTAACCATTCTTATAAGCACAGGGGTCTGTCAATGCCTATCTGCTAAAGCAACAATCGTCACATTCATATCATAGGCATCACTTCCGACTACAGTCCAGGAGATGACAAGTAGGCCTAAAGTCCTGTTATAAGCATAGTTGGGCAGCATTTCCGAACCTTTGAAGTTCGGGAACATGTAACAGCCATCCACACATGTAAAGAAAATAAAGGTATTCATACAAGTGCTTCGCAAAGTTACTGTTGCATGTAGGAGTGTAGGGTCTGAAATAGCACGCACATGGAACTTTACAGATTCTCAGATAGCTCTGAGAAGGGTTATGCTGCAATGGTATATGTTAAAGTCATTCCTGCTAGTGGTCCAGTGAAGATGCTGCACATGATAATCACAGTTAGCATATGGGCAAGTCTTGTAAGCAATGGTAAATTAACAGTTACTATCTTCATGTCGTATGGCATTAAAGGTATTAGTAAATGTCTTGTCATAAACCTTACATAGTCCCTGATGAGTAACACCAACTTCCAGAGTCAGCAAGTATTCATGACATCCTCGACGATGCAGCTGGTGTTACATAGAGCAAGCCTACAAACACCAACTCCGTCTTCATTTTGTAATAGCCTACACCAACTCAATAGATGAATATAGTCGTGACGACCTGCGTTCCACAGCACCTGTCAAACAAGTGACCTTTGTTTACATGATGAATGCCTATATACTGATAACACTTCATGTCAGACAGTTTGTGTTGCCCGTCTCGAATTGCCTCTATAGATTTCTAATGTCTGTGTAGCTCTATAACAGCAATATGAGGTATAATCAGGCTGATCGCTGTCTAGCATACTAAGTCGTAAATCAGACCACCCCAATCTTGTTTACAGTTGTTCATATTTCGGTGTTGGATGCACCTTTTTTCTCTTGCTACTTCAGCACACTTCTGACGTACATTTCACCAACTCCTAGAATGTGGTATGTCCGTAACAGTAGCACGGTCTTGAAAACACTAAACATGGGAGACAGTCGAGAATCTCTTCGTCCTGTTGCAGTTAAGTAGGTGGATGTTTTTAGGCACATCATATTTCATGTCGTGCATACGTCAGAAGAAATGATTTAGGCAGGTATGCGAGATCAGTTTCTTTGTCGAGTGCTGCGAGTGATTTAAACTTTCCATATGCCACAACGGCAGATAAAATTTTCTGACCACCAGAACAGCACACTACCTTTTTCACTGTGCACTCACGACGAGAGAAAGAAGTTTTTAAAAATAATTCCCTGAGCTTCTGGCGGCCACCGTTGGAACTCACCACCCCGATGCTAGCGCGCCCCTGCAGGAGACGTGATTACCAACACACAAAATGGCCACACCGATACGAGCGCTCCTAGCTGAGAACTGTAGAACTTAACACACACTGGTGGCGGGCACGAGAATTACTTTGGCTACTTACAGCAGATGACTGGCGGCAAATGCAGAAATTAATTATGGAGGGCGTAAAAAGCAACATATAGAGGATAGAGACAAGAAGGATTGATAGAAGGCAAGAGAGACAAAATCAGACAAGAAGGATTATGAGAAAACCAAGGGATAGAGCAGGCGTGGGCGGGAATCCAAGAAGATGGGGATGAATGCAAGATAGCGGGGTGGTTGGCATGTGCGCGATTAGCGTAAGTACGATTAGTTTATGTACAATTAGCATATATGCATGCGTGATTGGTATTGCTGTCCTTAGCATATGCGTACTTGACATAGGTCGTAGAATATATGCTGTTAACAAGGTAGTGCATATGGTTGCATGAAAGGGCAATGAACTCGAACATTCTGCAGACAAGGCGGATTGTGCTGGCATAGAATGACAGAGCGTGAAGTACTTGTAAATTATTGCAAGATCCGGCTGGCATTTGCTAGATTTCAGACGGATCCCGCTACATTACGCAAATGCCAGCCGCATTGTGTAAAACACGTTTTTTGCTGGTTTTGAAGGAAATTCGGGAAATTTTGAGAATTCTCACGATTTTAGCCGTTTTTAGGGGGGAAGGGAAAATTTAAGGGGGAAAAGAGGGAAAGTGACGTAATCCAAGATGGCGGCCGTGTGTCCTCGTGTCCGCATCCCGCATCGTTCCCGTAGAATCAGCCATTTCCGTCTGAGGCGCTTGTTAAGGTTAGTTGCCTCGGACATTGGAACAGACCTTCGTTTAAAATGCGGGGCGCAGTGGGTAGACTGTGGAAGACCCTGCAGGTCAAGAAGAAAACGTCTGTAACAAGCCACCCTCTACTATGTAGAGGGCCAGTTTTTTTGTGACCGCACAGTAGGAACAGGGTAGGGAGGTTTGAATGATGAGGGCAGGTGGTGTGGAGGAGGGAATGGTGTTGGGAGGGTCGCTGTGGCGAGGGGCTGTTATACCTGACAGAACACACGCAGACAGGGCCTGTGTAAACACTAGAGTCCTTGAGGGGTGGTACAGGGGGTGGACACGGGCCACCTGTTAGCGTGAGAACACCTCCCACAAGAGAGTGGCATACATGGACAACACTGATTCGCACCCACTGGAGTTGCCAACTGTACTTCCTGCTCATCCGACTTCCATGTACCGTGTCGAACAAGGTGTCGCAGAACTGACGTATTCGAAGGTCGTGAGTTCGATACCGACTGAATGCCCGGTGGTTGGCATTAGATAAGACGGGACAGGGGGAGAGAGGGGAGTCCATTTTCCATTCCCACTCCAGGAATATACCGAGATCTGGCAGCTGAACCCCGTGTATAATTTTTTACGCAACTAATAACGCGTTCCCACAAAATGGTTCTACGATAAAACCACGCGTCATACGAAATCGGAATGGAACTTGGAAGACATCACGTAGTCTATATCCTCAAAAACGGACTTTTACGACTGTTGTATCTCAGAACATGCTAATCGGCAACATGCGAAACTAGGAAAGAAACTTGCAGTGAAATTTGCTTAAGACTTTCTGCCAATGAAATAACAGTCCCTACTTTAAATCCCGTCATTACCCCGCACAGAGTACTTGCTCGTGCGCGTAGTGTCGCTCTTATCGCCCCTTCACAAAGGCTGAAATCAGCTTCTGGTAGGCGGCCGTAACTTCCAAATTACCCTCTCATTAGATATTATCCTTGACTAACATCCGTACGTTAAAGAAGGAACATTCCCTTATTCATATTCTCTGACTGAATACATACACCTACGGCATAACCGAATATACAAGACAGTTTGAATGCTAACAGACAATAATAAAAAAATTAATTCGGTACCCTTACGGTTCGCAGGCGGGCAAAAAAAAACTATGTGATATTTTTTCTGATTTGTTTATTATATGACTTGCATAATAGTCTACATCAAAAGTCAACTACACCCAACGCCTCTCTTGTGCAGTATTTCTTATACAATCTATGAGAAAGTAGCTAATTAAAAAATAATAAGGATGGTACATCACGCAAAGAAACCAACTCGTTCTGGTGGCCTTAACTGAGTACCGGAAGGAATGGTTTTAGAACCATTCACGTCGTGAATCAGAATTTTCATTTAACATGTTGTAACAGCATAATTTACGGATAATTTTGTTAGGGTAACATATTAATTAAAACTGGGGCATTCGGCGCCAAAAACTTGTATGTGGTGAGCACATGGAGCGCAGACGCAACTAGAGAAGGGCAATGCGTTTCTAATTTGAGAATCTTTATGTCGATGACCAGTCAGCAGACGTAGGTTGAGAGTAGATAACTACGTGAAGGCATGCGTGGAAGCAAAATACAAGCACCATCTTAAGGGAAACTCGAACGACAGTTCTACATTCGAGTTATTTCCAACAGTCTATAGAAAAAAAAGGGGGAAATGAACATCCACATCTGGTTCCCGCCTGAGTGGCGCTAATCGGAGCCGGCTGTCCTACCCCAGAGACAGACCTGACGCCCCGGGTGTGGATACGTTTGATGAGGTGAGGCGAGATAGGGTGTGGAAAAGCAGCGGAATGAAGACGAGGGAGGAAACGGAAGAACCCCGAGAAAACCCCACATGACGACAGTGTCCATCACACACTCCCCATGAGAACCACCAGCCCGAAAATATCCCGCCCGCCGGGGCCAGAGATCGAACCGGGGACCTCGGAAGTAGGTCAATAACTACCCAACTGAGCTAACCGTGGGTCCACAAAATATGGAAATTGAAAATAAAATTAATGGATAACTAGGCACTGCAAGAACCCACGAGGCATCACAAACAGAAACCGTTAGACATCCGCAATAACCTTTTGGTTTGTTTCCACAAAGAGCTCTGACTCGATCATATCGTGACGTGTAATAGTGGATGCTGTACGATGATCGCAGGCGAAGTGGAATACAAAACCAAAGATGACGCAACTTAAATTCCATTAACTTTCGTATATTACTGCCCAGAAACTGACGAAATGCGCCAGTATTTTTCTGAACAGCAGCCATCAATTGGTCAACAGGACGGATCTCACTGCTGTGTAGCGGATTTCTTGGTCCTCAAGAGATGTTACAGCTGTCAGGGTTATAGCAAGTATTTATGTAAAGTGTGTTCTCGCCTCAAATCCAATCCAAATTGTTATGTTAGTGTTGCTGGCAAAAAAATCAGTCTAATTCTGGGACTAGGCTACTGGATAGTACGCAGCTAGCATGCGCATTCTACCCTATGTTCCCTCCACTTTTGCACCGCATGAAATGATTAATCGACTTGCGAGTGAGAGAGTTAAGGAAGACACGTGCAAGCAGTGTAGTTGCTGGTCACGGTGGGCGAACCAGTAGCCCGTCGCCTTGGGAAGTGCAGGCACGCCCCAGCGACGAGCAGCTCGCTTGGGCGGCTATTGTATAGTACGCAGCTAGCATGCGCACTCTACCCCTATGTTCCCTCCAATGTTGCACCGCATGAAACGATTAATCGACTTGCTAATGAGAGAGTTAAGGAAGGTACGTGCAAGCAGTGCAGTTGCTGGTCACGGTGGGCGAACCAGTAGCCCGTCGCCTTGGGAAGTGCAGGCACGCCCCAGCGACGAGCAGCTCGCTTGGGTGGAGCACTCCTGGCAGCCATGATCCCGGCAGTAAATCACTGTCCCCGCGCCCGCAGATAACGCAGGCAGGCAGGCAGCAGCCTCGCGTCAGCGTCTGGCCCTCCGCTGGTCTCGCTACACTAGCCCGGGCTCCGGGTGAACACCAGTTGCGGTCAGCCGTCGCCACGTCTTCCCATAATCACATGCTACAAATAGGGGTGATTTTCTCGTAGTACCATTCGGATTGTAGTTCACCTCGGATCAAACTGGGACAGTGATTTTTACCAGGTGGTTGCTATCTTTATGACTAGTCTGATACGAATTTATTTGCTTTGTTGTGAGACTATTGGTTATTGGTGAGTGTGGTCGTGTTTGCGGAATTGTAAGCACATAAAGAAAGAATGAGCTGAGAATAGTAGAANCATGGAAGGTTGGTTCAACGACGTAAGGCTATCAGTCTACGGGAAGGCTCTTTCTGTGTTGCTATAAGCTCCCTAGGGTGTTGTTCAGACGTCTCGGAACTTCCGCGTGCTAGCTCGCAATACAGACCACGTTCCCATTGAGACAAAATGTCGACTGGTATATCTATAACGCACTCTGGTACACCGAGGAAGCCGGCCTGGAAAAGCAAAGGTGACATTTGCGGGTGCATGGGTGGACCGCGAAATACAGCTCGCTGAGCTGCCTGATCCAGAATTAGACATCGAAGGCTCAACGTATTACAATTAGCATCTGCTTGATTCTGAGAAAAACTGGTGTCAGGTTTTGTGTCCCACTGACTCCGAAGATAAACAGATGAATGTCCCATCACTTGGTGTATGGACAGGGCATTTACAGTCAAAGCTGCAACTGAGAAAATTCTGTCAAATAGTGACGACTTTTGCTTATTATAAAAAAGCAGAGAATGGAACTGCGACACATCTGTGTGTCAAAGTCATCTCTGCTAGAGCGACGGCATTATTGGAGCACCTGTGCGACTACTAGACCGGTAAAATTCAAAAATCAATAAGAAAGCAGGCTATCTTGTTCTGCCACGTGTGCAAGAACTGCGTGATATCATGTTGTTCCGCAACGCGAAACTCAGTGGCCGACTTAGCACTTTCTACGAGGTGCATTCGGAATTTAAAAATGAAAAGGCGAGCGACATTTGCATGTGTATCAAAGGTTCCTAGTATATTGAACGAAAAGGAGACCCGAAAGATGGTGACCAGAAGGTGGTATCGTACACAAAACATGGTTATCGCGTATTCAGCAGACATTGGGGAGTGACACTACCAGAAAGATCCTGTCAAAAAAGGCATATATTTTACTGGCATGCACAGTCGCAAAGTGGGGCGTCTTCATTGAAAGTGATGAGACGAGAACTGAGAAGCTGGATTTAACGTTTGAGGATTCTAAGTGCAGAGGGCCTACGAGTCATTGTATATGACATGCCCAGAAAGCTCGATACTGATGCCTTCCTTTATAAGTTATATGAGCAGAATATGGAGTTGATGGTTGGACTATCGAAGGAGGAATGAAAAGAAGGTATACAAGTGGAACTTCAGACTGGGCCAAGAGAGGTGAATGAGGAACCTACTGACAGGGTCAACTTAGTGGTAGAATGTCACTGGGGATCAGACCAAATATGTGTTAATTGTATGCGCGATAAAAAGACACACAATCATCGTATGAACTCCAGAGACTGTCCAATCTAATAGGGAGCGCTCTCTGTGGAGGGTAGATTATGGATAGGAGTGTTCCAAGCCTAAGATGTGGGCAACTTAACTTTCAAAGGTAACCAGTAGTGATGAGTGAGCTGACACAGATAGCACACGAATAGTCTTTGCACCTTGCGCTGATGTAAGAACCATATGTTTTCCACTGTCAAGTTTCCAGTCTTAAAGGACTGGTGCTAAAGCCCAGTGAATCATAAGTATATGGATCCCTTCGGATACGGTGCATGCGATGATGCTTACTGGTGTTTCTACATCACATCTGTGCACAAGTTATGTATAATGGCTTGGAAATGTATGTGGTTTCTTCATTCTTCCAATATGCTGACACTATTCAAGTCCACTTAGCACAGTGGGATAGGATATTGCGTGCTCCGAGAGGAAAGCCTGCAATAATTGGTGCAGACGATAATACAAAATTTGGAGTGAAATTCCCCTTAAAAAGATAATAGAGGAGTGAAGCTCGACCACTACTTAGCGGCCTATCAGCGGCTAATGTCCCTCGAACATTGTTGCCCACGAGAGTGAATTAGTTATTGATGTCACCTAGATGACAGGATGCACCACCGATAAGATACATAATTGGGATGTAATCGTTGATAGTTCAGATGCTCACTGGCATGTATTTTTCAATGTTTTCTCTGAAGCCAGGGGTGCAGGAACAAACTAAGACCAATATACTACATTAAAAAACTGATGTTCATCTAAATGCAGTCTCTTCTCAGCGTCATAATAGCCACCTGTGAGGAGACATCCAGAAAGACTTAATCCAAGTCAATGACTCCAAGTCGACCCACCCTTGATTGGATGGTGACCTAGAAACTGACCGGAGAGAACCGAGATCTCTCCGAAGAAAGATAAAGGATATGTTTAATGATAGGGAATGTATTTAGATTATAACTGTATACAGGAAGAAATGAAAAGCAAACAGGGAGGAAGCAGATGAAGGCCAAAAGGGTGAAATCTTGGCAAGCACAGGAGCAAATACAGGAAACTACGACATTTGGGACCTTTAATGACTGCCAGTGGCATAGCATCATAAGACGCCCAGACACCTGGTGTTCCCTTAAAAAATATTTAACAATTATGTTAATACATTTTCTGATAGCATCAGCCATTTGTAAACTTTCTGCAACATATGCGTCCAACATTTAGGGAGTAACAGCAGCTTTTTCGTTGTTCTGTTTCGCCGTCATTGTACCTACCCCGAACCTGGGCGGTGAGCCATACGCCACGGCCAGCCAGTGTATCGTGAAGTTATGTTTGTTGGCGAGGGACAGACAGCAGGACAGTGTGATGGGGGACAACCGGCGTAAACTAAACATTTCTTTGCTGATATCGGGGTACATGCAGAGTTCAAGAAGACATTCGTCTATCTCTCCATCTATAACCACCCCTCAACACCATCTACACACACCCCCTCAACAAAATCTACACCCACCCCTAACTCCATCTACATCTACCCCATCAACTCCATGTACATTTACCTCTTCAACTATATATATATATCTACCTATACATCTCTACCTACCTACATATATATATATATATATCTTCCTACCTCTATATATATTTCGCTATCTACCTATATAGATTTTATGCCAGGGAACGGTAGTGAAGATATCCCATTTCCTTCCGTAGTATTAAAAACACTAGTCAATGAACAAAACGAGAAAGATGTGTCGCAGCTCAGTGATAATATTTGTCATTTTTCGTTTGTAGTTTGGCCAAATTAGATAGGAATCGTAGCGCGTTTAACAGCTGGAACTGTTTTATTATACTAGCTTAGGTGCTACTAGATTTATAGTTTTTAATTGATTATTATCTGAAATACTTTGCGGTTATTTAACAAGAAATTAATTTTTTGCCTTTGTCATTGTTTCCAAAATACTGAAATTAAAGTTTAGAAAAATCAATTTGATTAAGTTACTCAATACAATATTTGTAATCGTTAGTACTGATATATGTTACTTTCCCGCTGTCCCCAGCACCAACCCACTCACAATTCTAGTGATTTCAGTACGCACTATAGAGTTCACCCTCCCTTCCCCTTCCTTCTCTGGGCACTGAATCGTCGGGAAAGGGGATGGTCCAGGAACCAATTGTCAGTTTCTGAGAGAAAGATAGTTTTCACCTGTTTTTCTTAATGTATGTTGAAAGTAATTCTGTTGCCTTGCATGCTGCTTTTGTGCTATTTGTAATGTCGACTTAAATTGTTATTAGAAAAATGTGAAATAGGAAAATTATTTATATCCTCTAGAAGTGAAACCCTTTTCGCTGAGAACCTGAGTGGCAATAATTAATTTTACATATCCTTTGGTCGTGTGTTTAAGTATGATTACATGAAATTTGAGTAAGTGGGGAGAAAGAGACATGGATGCATGTAAACAATTATAACATTTTTATCCACCTCTTCTAACCAGACTGTAACCTGCCAGGCTTCTGATGGCCCTTCTCGGTTACTTCCAACTGTTATGAAACCCTGCTCAAGTTATATTTTTGGGTTGTTCCTCCCCCTATTGATAACACAGCTTAACCAAGCCTAGAATATTACACCAAAGGGACACCACGCCGCATTCTTACGCACTCAGTTGAATAATATTTGACATTTACACTATTTCTCATTATAGTCGGTCTCACTCTTCGATTGCAGCATAGAGTGCATGACGCGCGCTGTTTCCAGATGGCTAGCGATTATAAACAGCCAAGAAGATATGCTCTGTTGACAGAATAAGTGCATACGTACATAATAATAATAATAATAATGGCGTGTGGGGAGCGCACCCAGGGCAAGGCGACACCCTCCGAGTGACGGTCTTTCCAGCTGGGACCCGTAGGTGACCATCATCCCCGGGCACGACAGAAGTGAGACCCTAGAATGGAGCGGCGCTGGAATGCAAGGGCGGGGGAAGCGGGAGTACCCCGAGAAAACCCGCCGGCAAGCGGCATCGTCCAGCACGATTCCCACATGCGAAAATCCGGGAGTGAACCCACCGGGAATTGAACCCGGATCGCCGTGGTGGGAGGCGAGCGCCCTGGACACTACGCCACCGCTGCCCCCTGCATACGTACAAAAATATATAACAAAAATTGTCAAATTGTATAGTAGTGTATAAATATAAAATTGTTTGATTAGCTACCCACTGCAATATAAGAGTGAGACGCACTAAAGGTATTACCACCACACCTATTATCTCACTGTTTTTATTCGTATTGAATATAAATTAAAGAATTTATAAATATAACACAAGTAAAGGTTCAATATGACAAGAAATAAGATACATTTATGTTAACAAAAGTATAAAACGCTTGCGATATGACATATTTAGGAAACAGTCAAACACGCCATACATTACGTGTTGTTTCTAAGGTTGGATTTTAAAAAATCTGAACAAACCACGAATAGACTATATCTGAAAACCAGGCTAGGTTTGACACCGAAGAAACATGCAAATTATGCTAAAACCAGTTACCTTTTACAAACAACCCCCTTTGATACACGTCTGGATAGTCTGGGTAGTTAAAAGAAGCGCCTGTACTAACAGGTGTTCCCATTTCGAACGAATGTGCTCCACCACTGATATCTGGTATGCACTGATAAAATAAAACTGCTGCTAAATATACCTAAGCTCAGTGTGGA
This sequence comes from Clitarchus hookeri, assembly GCA_002778355.1. NCBI lineage: Eukaryota > Metazoa > Arthropoda > Insecta > Phasmatodea > Phasmatidae > Clitarchus > Clitarchus hookeri. The sequence continues at coordinate 240,690 of NQII01002064.1, forward strand.
CTGCAGATACCTCTGGAATACGAGGGGTAATATCGACGCGCTGCTGAATACTGTAGCACGATGATAATTCAGAGCATTAGGGCCTGATCTACGAGTTTAAACAAGAAAACGTGAATATCCTCCTATGATGAAAAATACACCACCATCCATGATATAGAAGTNGATCTACGAGTTTAAACAAGAAAACGTGAATATCCTCCTATGATGAAAAATACACCACCATCCATGATATAGAAGTTGAATAAAGTGGTGACCAACCTCAGGTTTAATAAGGATTTTTGGAGTTGACCAACTGTGTTTAGAGCTCTTAATTGTGTACTCACGCATAAAAACGCCATGTTCAAACTTGTCAATAAAACCCTAGAGCCGGAAATTTTCCCTAATTCATGGAAAAATGGCATTGCTATAACTCTTGATATTTCATAATGCCTGGTAGCCCCACATAATATGGCNTCCCTAATTCATGGAAAAATGGCATTGCTATAACTCTTGATATTTCATAATGCCTGGTAGCCCCACATAATATGGCAACTGAAATGCTTGGATTGCCCTGCCAACCTGTATCATTTAAAATTGCCTTTCTTTGATAATCGTTTATGCACCTGTAAAGTGGGGGACTCGAAGAGTGGAAAGGCGATTAAAGACTGTCCTCAAGGATCTGTTGGGGTCCTGTACTATAGAGTGTGATCTTTGATGGGCTATTAACACAGCCAAGGTAGGTGCATGGTCTAGGATTGTTAAATTTCAGTTTGCAGTTGCAAAAACCAATGTAATAATACTCAAAGGGGAACTGTAAAAAAGCCTTTACTACGATTTGAAGGAAGACCTCGGAAGTTTTTTTTTTCTATTAAATGCCTACATGTGATTATCTAAGAACACCTGTGATTCCATGAGCCCGGGAGGTATCTGGCAAACAAGGCAGTGGTGACATTTCAAAATGTTATATCTGCAGCTCCGGCAGCTTGGGGACGTAACTATCGCACATTTACAGTAATTTGTAAGACAGTATTTGTTGCCATACTAAACATACGGTGCAACTGCTTTATTTCAAATAGCAGCACAGACCAACATGAAAAGGATATAGCTCAAAGCACAGAGAATAGCTCTACTGNATATAGCTCAAAGCACAGAGAATAGCTCTACTGGTTATAGTCCGGGCCTGTATGACTGTATCTCATGATTTGTTGCATGTTCTGAATGGAGCCATATCGACCTGATTATTCATGAGAGGGGACTTTTATGGACTGATTTAAGAGGTAAGAAAACTACCAGTGAAGAGCGGAGTTGAGTTGAGAGATTTGGGCAACTCATAAAAACGAGGTCTTGAGAGCCGATGAGGGTTAAATGATGTGAGAATGGAGCTGCGCCGGAATGCAATGGCGGAGAAAATGGGATATCCCTGAGAACACCCACCAACCAGCGGCATCATCCAGCGCGATTCCCACTTGCGAAAATCCGGAGTGACCCGGCTAACTGCTCAGCCACCTCGGCCCCGTGTGGATAGCGGAGAATAGTGCATGACAAAACACTGCATAAGTGGCAGGAAAGGTGGGATGGCTCGGAGAAAGGTATTCTGCTCAGTGTCAAAACGTTGATGATAATGGCATCTGAATATAATAATGGTCACTTATTCCGAGACGGTTGCCACGCACAGGCACCTGGGGCTGTATGGCCATCTCTGCACAGGGTTCCAGTGACATAAGATGATATAATTATGGTCAGGTGCATGTTGACTGGACATTGGATGGGGACGTCTTGAAAGCATGCATTATTTGTATAGCAGTGTTCTCTATGCACAATCAATCGCAGAACAGGTGCGCTGGATATCATGGCTGTCTGTGTCTCCATACTAATGATTATGTTTCAAAATATTAAAGCATAATTAAAATTTGATCACACCATAAATATTAAACAGGCATACGTAATGTGAATAGTACCGTATAATAAAAATCTTAAAACATATATTTATCAGACACTACTAACATTTCTTAGTTACATAAAGTAAGAAAAATTAAATGTTCACAAGATAATAATAGTATGTAGAAACATTATTTGTGGAATTTGAAATTACATAGTCTCAGACCCACGAAAAATTACCGCAGCATTCCACACAAACATCAATTAACTATAAACGGTCGAGCGCTTAGCCTGAATTTCGGTGTTGGGGAAAATGAATATCCTTCTTTTATGTCACCCAAGCACCAACTGTTTAAGGCCATTGTTTACGGGGATCAAGAGATGCCCGATCACAGCGGGTAAATTTAGACTAACACGACAGTTGGCCACATTCGAATCCGTAAGTGTGACACTCCCGTGCACTTTCCTCCCTGAAAACACTCTGAGACCCTCGCACGCAGAACACCTTGGTCTGGCCAGAGTGCACCGTCCTTAGGTATTTTGCCGCCACTCCTGCTGACTGCCCAGGTAAGCGTTGCCGCTCACTGCATCACCCCTTCTTAGAGCGAAGGGAAACCCTTCGGGTCTGCTCCAACTTGGAGCCAACCACTGCCACCACGAGTCCGACACAATGATCGGTCAAAGAAAAGAACTTCCTGTAGGGCAAACCGATCACCCGTGGTACTAAAGTTTCCATGGCACTTGTGGGTTAACCGACCGATCTTTCGATCCCCTCCCCGTCCTGTGCGGGTGTTGGCAAATAACCACAACACCTAGATGGTCAACCAAAAAGGCGGTGGGGAAGCGAGCTTCCGAACAAACGGCCATCTTTCTTGAGATAGAAAAGCACGTCTGTTGCAGAATGATGTCCGCCAGCACAATTGCGTGCAACTGCGACACACCTTGATTGGTCCGGAACAGCGGAACTTCAAATTAACGGCACCGACAAGCGGCACTCGTTCTACCCTCTCCCTGAACCCTGGAGGTTCACCACACTAGCCGCAAACTCGGGAGCTCCCGCTGACACCACTCACAACATGCCTCTGCCATACGTTGACCTTTGTAGACATCTGTATTTCATGCAGGAAAGTCATGATACTGCCTTTTAATACAGTCTATAAAATTTACATGTGAAGCGACCATTTCTTTTTCGTTTAAAGGATGCTTCTGCAAAAAACTAATTACTTAAAACTACATAGTATTTCCATTTCAAAGGATTTAAAATGCACCTACAAATTACCCATATTCATATAAACGACACCTAGGTACTTACATATATCTATAAAGATTGTAACAGAATATGATCGACAAACTGTGGTTGACATTCGTGTCATGCAAAAATTAGTTATGTATTAAATTGGCTCTTGAGGAAGTTAAGCCCTTGGCTGTAGCGGAGAAAAAAAAAAGTATAATGCTGATATTACAATGAAATATATTCAAAATGAAACACAGGGTGCTTAGATGTTGTATAACTAAGTAAGTTCTCCAACAATTACAAAACCTGCCCAATTCTTCAAATTATTTAGTGGAAACATTTATGAATGCCGTTCTGATTATGGCCTAAATCTAGATTTCGTGATGCTTGAAGGTAACTGGTTTCCCAATTAAGCTCTTAAGTACGAAAAAGGCCGCATTGTGCTAGCACCGTAAAAACTCACTGTCAACGAGGGATCCTGGAACACAGAAAAAAAAAGTACAATGCCAGGCAGGTTAGGCAACACTGAACACACTCTGGGTCAGTACTGATCAATTAATAGCCCACAGGCAACTTGCGGACTGCCAGTCTGTCAGACTGGCCGGCGAACAAAATATTTTTATCAGCAATTTTTTTAATATTTACTTTTTAATACAATTACTTAATTTAACGTTAACTTTAACTATCACTAACGTTAAATTTGTAATGGAATTATATATCATTTTATTTATTACAACTTCACGTAAACTAACTTATGGTAAGTCAAGACTGTAAACCGTGAAACGTTGTAATCATTTGCACGTGGCCCGATGGGAAAAATTATTGTACAGCCCTACAGGTAAAAGGTATGGTGAAGGATCACAGGGCACATCTTATATGCGCCAACTTTATAAAAATGCACGCCGCGGACTGCAAATGAATCACGCACGACTCGGTCATTTCATTTTAATTTCATTGGCTTTTTAACGTCCACGCTCACTTTTATACCGACAAAGTAATCTGGACATGAAACACGAAACAGCGCGATCCGAAAGTAACATATTGACAACCTCGACCACAAAGGATACCAAGACAGATCAGTATGCGTTGACGCAGGTCTCGCCGACTGATGCATACGTTTAAACACGCCAGGAATGCGGCAATGCACAGCTCGTACTGAGGTTGAGGGATGACCTTCGAACAGTTCGAATTATCAGTATAATGTCATGGTTTGTAATTTATTTCCGGATTTCATAGCGTGCGCATGGGGATCTTACGATGCCCGGAGATGGCGGTTTCCCACTATTTCTGCACCGAAAACCACACCATTCGGACGGCGTAACCTTATGCTACATTAAATTAAGTCAAATTGGCTTCCAATGCAGCACTGCATCTGACTGTACAACATTAATCACTCATTAAAAAGCAGTATTTACACACAGTACTGATTTTATCTGAACTATTTACATTGTACACTATAAAATACGGGATGCCCCAAATTAATTTGTATACTCTTTGAACTGGAATAACAGAGAAACCATTAAATAAAATCTGATGAGACTGGTTGTTTTTGATGCAATAACAACGTTGGGCATGTGCGAATATTAATAACAGTTACAAATGTTCAAAATGTCCACCATCAGCATCAACGCTGTAGAACAGAACGACAAACAGTAGCTGCAGCTTCCATGGGAGTGGATTTACTGGAGTACGTAATCGCGTCTCGCATATGGCATCCAGTGTCCGTGGCTTTATAGCTTACACAGTTTTCTTTAGAGTTCCTAACAGGTAAAAACCTAACGGCTTGTGGATATCTGAGTGGATACTCAACACCTCGTCAGCCTATCCACCTCCCAACAAATGTTTCATCTAGGAGCGGTCCAGCGGTCTGCTCCATGGTAACTTGGCGGTGCACTACTGCACCGTCCTGCTTAAAAAAAAAAAACAGTCTGGGTAGAACAGCATTATCGCCTGTCACCATTCTGGCAAAGAAGTAAGGTCCCACAATCTTCACCAAACTGTTAACCTAGGAAGATTAACTGCTTGTTTTACTGACACCTGACTCACGTGTTCGACTTCCAGGCGGAATGTGTGAATGTGTGCAATACAGCCCCCACACTTCCTTCGTCCGTTGTCGTTTTCTTCCTGACGCACCATCCTTTCTTCACACACACACACACACACAAACAGTTCCATCCCTCCCAAACTTGTCATATAAGCGTGATATTGTTGGACGCGACGGTAGCACAGTATCAAATTCTGCCCTTCATATTCTCTGCGCATCAATCATGTTCTCACATTTCCAATAACACTTTCAAATCCACGTACGTTGCTAGAAAGAAAACTTTGTCACTTCTGCCATTTCCTCTACAATTATAATGCTGCCTCTCATGACTGCAAACGGAACTGGCAATAGCACAATGGCTACACGCGCTCGCACACACCCAACGTTATCCTAATAGCGTCAAATACACCCAGACCCATTACATTGTCTGTAATAGTTTCTCCGTTATTGATGTAGTAAAAACCGTGTAAACATTAATTTGGGGCATCCGATATTTTCCTACACCTTACTTATGTAAATGAATATAAAGAGCAACTAATGTGTGTGTTTTTATTTAAAAACGAGTGTATTTTCATTTCAAATGCTCCAAAAAGCACATTAAAAAAACTTTATCGTAAAGAAAAATTAGTAAAATAATATTTGCAAGTATTTTTAATAATTTATTTTATGCACATACATTTCATCCACGAAAGTTACCTTTTTTTATAACTGATATAGATGTGCATAAAATATATTACTAAACATACTTGAACAAATTACCGATACTGTTTTTTATAAGTCTTTCTTAATAAAAACGTTTTTTTATGAAAAATTTACTTTTTAAAGTATCCAGATAGAAATACGCTCAAATTTTAAAACCAAAACAGACTAATTAATTGATTTTTTTTTAACATTTAAATAACTGAGTTCTAAAAAAGCATTTTACAGTGTTACAATATATATTATTCTTTCTAATGCAACATTAATCGTGGATTTCTGAAATTTAATAGTGTGTGTACTACTTTTAATGAGTTGTGCAGTCGGGTGCAGTGCTCCATTGAAAGCCAATTTGGAAGTCGCTCTCCAACCTTGAGAATCATCAGTCGAACAATCCCCGGCACACTGCCGTATGCGTCCCGAGTTAACACCCGGGTCCGCAAACCAGCTACCCCATTCACCCAACTTGCTGCCTCGAATATTCTAGCACGACCACATGCATTTATAACTCTGCGCATAAATTAATAAATAACGCCAGCGGGAGCCATTAAATAGCAACACTTTGAAGATTATTAATAATTTTGTACACGTGGATTTTTAATTTATCATACCAGAATCAATAACTGTCGTAAAGAAAACTCCAATATATTTCAACGAAACGCCACGAAATGTGTAAAAATATTTGTTGTTAATTTCTACACAAATAAATTCGGGTTCACGACAAGAACGACTAGGTATGCTAATCAACGCGAGACTTCATTAAGTTTCCAACAGGTATTACATACAGGCTCCGAATATTTTCCAGAAACTGGCATTCAAATTTATTCATGTATTCAAATTGGCAATCTTGTTTTCCTTTAACACCAATGTCCTTCAATGGCGGCGCGATAATTAATGAGCGTCCAAGTTCCAACACATTCTCAACATGAACGCGAACGCATAAATTCAAGAAGTTTCAACAACTTACTGGCAGCAGACTTGAAACATAAAAAAATGATTACGTTCGATGGAAATTTGAGCTCTGATGATTATAGATGCATAGTAAGTGTGACGCTCCCCGCGTCCATGCATTTTTTGCCGTCAGAACACACGCGCTAGCGAAGCCTGCCGGTGGTCAACACCAATAAATATTAAGGGTGGCGGACGTGTCCAAATAAAGGATCCCGCGCCTCACAGCTGCAAAGACGGGCCACCCAAGTTTTCTGCACGTGCAGACGGCATCCGGAGGCAACGGAAGCCACCAGGGCACGAACACAGCTGCACTGGGCAGC
>NQII01002064.1:248266-279057 GCA_002778355.1 Clitarchus hookeri
CAGTCAGCGGACGGGCGTCGACGAGCGCGGAGCGGGTCGCCAACGACGGGCAGCCGACGAGAGTCCGAAGACGCGGCGCGATTCCGGAAGAGCCAACCGACATCAGACGCAGAGGCCTGCCAGTTCCAGTTCACCAGATCTCAACTGCAGGACCAGCTACCAGCACAACAGGACAGATAAGTACAGTCATCCAGCGTGTGTGAAGGACCCTGAGTGGTGTTCCGCGAGTGCTACGAATATCTAGAATCACCCAGCAAGTACGAAGCAGATTATCCCCCCCCCCACGACGCGAACTATACGTAATCTACGTACAGGAACGGGAGGGAGTTGTCTCGAGAACTTGTGTGGCAATTAACTTGTTTTAAAGCAATAATAAAACTAGAGATTTTTCTTGAACTCTTAATCATTACAGTGTATTGATTTATTAGGAAATTGGACCTTTAGAGAACAGTGTCAATCACCTTCCTCCAAAACCACAGCTCTGGGAGTTCTCAAGTGCACTGCATTAATACTGCTCCGCCGAAATTCATTTAATGTGGAAAAATAACAAGTTTAAAATAAACGGCTGAAAATTATTCGGTAGACAAACTTTCCTTCCCAAGTATACAGCTACAACTATCACGGTTTTGATCAGAAACTAGTAGCTGGATCAGCCGCAAATTACGGCACATTTTGTTATCATGCGAATTAAGGTACACAAAATACTATGAAAAAAGTAAATCTTAAAAAATTTAGGTGCTGATATATAAAGCGCCACTTCTCATGTATGGGAAGGGTGAAGGATAATTATTCAGCCAAAACAGGTTTACAACTCCTACGTACATATGTGGTGATGTGCAACTACAAATGAACTGACAACCGTTTGCAAACAAAAAAAAAAGTAAACTACTATATACGCATTAGCAAACATTATAGCCTACAAAGAAAATTAAAACGTTTATAATCTGGGATATTTACATAATGAACGCTGATAGAATTATCTAGGTACCTCTGTGTTTTGTTCAGACTCTAGATTACGTAATTATTTTCTCTTACAGAATTTCAAACATTCTTTATATTGGCTTAGCGGTTTTTAATCTATTACTTCTGGTACTTCAAAATTTACAATTAGGGCCAATAATAATAATATGACTGGAAATAATGAATATGTTTACGAATTTGATTTTTTGTTATAACTTCTGGATATGAAGACCAACGCCAGGAACAATGTCAAAGAATCTCAAATATGAATACTGAAGACATCAAGATAAACAAACTGGCATTAGTAACTAATAGGAAAATAATGCACCAANGGGGGGGGGGGGTGCCAATAGTTTTGACACTAATAATCCAGTAATTCATTTTCAGTATAAGCTAAACCTAGTACGATTTTTAAAGCAACTTTTGGCATCAGGGAGTATGCCAAATTAATGCTCGTGGTAGTATTTTTTCCTGAAATTGCGACATTAAACCGGAAGTAATGACTAGATATCCATGGAGACTGTGCCTTGATTTAAACAGTCAATCCTCCAAAAAAATTAGAAAGCGAATGACACACTGAACTACGACGCATGGGCCTATTTAATGATTCCATAGATTGTTAAAGGATAGTGTACACAATACAGTTATAATGCCCTGTTGTTCAGGGAGGAAATGGAAAGAAAGCGCGAAAACTCCCAGAAAATCTCTAAACTTGGAGTCATCGTCACAATATCTACCCAAAACGTTTCCACTGCACCAAGTCGTGGCCGGTTATCGAGCCGAGGATCTTAAAGTTGGGGAAGCTCTTTGAGAAGAAATATAGTCCATTTGGGGTGGTTTCAATCGTTTGCGAAATGTTTTCTCCAATTTCGTATTATAAATATTTGGGGGTAGGGAGCTATAAGGATAATTTTATATTTATCTTGTGCAATACAGCACAAATATTCAGTTTAAAATTTCGCGATACTGAAAAGCATATTATTATAGCGTAGACAAGTCTACTATTCTAATAGGTGACTTTTAGGCTTGAATTCGTGCACTAAGGTGGCTTTCCACGCAGCCTGTGCGTAGCCAAAAAGAGCCAAAAGAATGTTTTTAACAGTCTTCAAGCAAAATAGAATTGTTGGTGATTTGCAAACCAGGCTGAAAGTGTTTAGCAGACGTCAGAGAAGATTAACTTATAAGTTTACTTCTGGAAATAAGACTCTCTGGTAAGGGTAACCAAATTGAACCGTCAGCGTTAATTACCTCGTTAGGAGAGGGTTAATGTTTCGTAAGTTTTTGTTTATTAATTTATTTTCACTTACGCAACTGCAAGGGTTTACTTAAAAAATTATAAACTAAAAAAACGTCTCGGTGCCTCTACCACCCACAAAAATAACTATTTCTTATGACTCAGAGTGAAAACATTATGTCACAGTAATAGGATTACCTAGCACTATAATATACTCCTAAATTATAGAATACAAACAAGATAGCACAAGTTTACTCTGAATACGGCGTCGAAACTGGCTTCGTGAAAGCGGATGCGTGCTAATTCTAGAGCTAGTGAAGAGATTTGGTCATCGAGGTCTTGAGAGCCGATGAGGGTGAAGCGAGGTGAGTATGGAGCAGCGCCGGAGATCTCTGAGAAAACCCGCCGACCAGCGGCATCTTTTGGCACGATTCCCACGTGCGAAAATCCAGGAGCGGCCCCGCCGGGAATCGAACCCGGTTCGCCTAGGTGGGGGACGAGTAGTCTAACCACTACAGATTCTGATTTTAGAGACATGTTGCATATATAGTGCAATTTACAGTTACCTAATATTTAACGATAATACGTAAGATCGCCAAACCCCATGAATGAGTGCCAAACTGGAACAAACGTTTTTGTTGTCAGGTACGCACAGCGGAACTGTGAGACTGCCTTAGGCGAGACGATTACGTCAGTAGGTGAGTCTGTTCTCCTCTACTTTCCTTTCAGGCCAATCGGCCAGCGTATCAGGCAGCATCTTACACAAGTGACCTTGAAACTCCGGGCGGGACGATATTCTGGGCGGTGATTGATCTCGTGCCGCCAGCACATCGAAACGAGTCGTCGATGACGCGCTCCAGACAGACGTTTCTTCCAGGAGGAATGAATAACATGCATCAGCACTGCCCTTCTGAAGTACATTTCATCCATTTATATGAAGAGTTCAGCTTCGGTCAACGACTTTCTTAGTTGATAACTGACGGAAAAATTGCAAGGGAACTGAACAGTATGCCACCCGTGGCCGTAATTTCTGAGAAGGCAAACTTCACCAAAAGAGAAGCAAGAAATGATGCTAGTCAAAAAAGAGGCCTTTAACATAGCGATAGAAACCATACGATTACAGATTTTTCCGACATAAAATGTAGTCTACTAGGCGTTCAACATTCGTCGTCAAGCCATTCTCGCTTTCTCTAAATACTCTCCTGCACCCGATCCAGCAAATTCTTCCATGTACTAGATACCTATAAGCATTCATCCCTTTCCTTAGACCTTTTGCAGAACTTTGGCACTACCGAGGCCAATCAGCATATTGTGACGGTGCGCGTTTATTAATTCTCGAATCATTTAGTAGAGTATGATTACCGGTAGCCTACTAATAATTTCTAAAAAAATCACACGAAACATGTTCTATGCTGTTAAAGACAAACTTAAAAATATCATATGACAGACGTAATGGTACAAAAATTGAAAAAATTCAAAATGGCGACTTCTTCCTTACCAGCTACGCGCTAAAATAAAAGTGCAAATCACTTTTTTTTTTACAGATTTTCCTGCAAAAAAATACGAAATAAAAAGCATGACAACTGACAAGTCCACGGTCGCCTGACTTAGTTTCCTCCATTTCTGCCGGCGTNTTGAAAAAATTCAAAATGGCGACTTCTTCCTTACCAGCTACGCGCTAAAATAAAAGTGCAAATCACTTTTTTTTTTTACAGATTTTCCTGCAAAAAAATACGAAATAAAAAGCATGACAACTGACAAGTCCACGGTCGCCTGACTTAGTTTCCTCCATTTCTGCCGGCCTTTAGATGTTCAACATTCGTCATCATATTCTCGCTTTCTCTATATCCTCCTAGACCCGATCCAGCAACTTCTTCCGTGTACTACCCATTACCATTCATCACCTTCCTTCGACATTTCTGCTCTATTTGGCACTTTGCCTTCCTCCATTCTCATCACGTGCTTGAACAGCCGAAATGTTTTCCTTTCCTTTATCTCTTCCAATGGGTGAACTGCATAACGCTCTCCGACTTCCTCATAACTAAGTCACACTTATTAGGCTACTATAGTTTATTCACGCTATCTTCACACTTTCTGGATAAAACATTTGAAAAATCATCCCATTTATGACATGCTTGGTTATTTCCTAAATAAACAATGCGTATCACAAGTTTTTATACTTCCGTTAACATTCAAATGCCTTATCTCATTAAATAAAACTTTCCCATGCATTTTGTTTATAAATTATAACATTTATTTCATAATCAATATGCAATGAAACAGTGAGAAAAGAAGTATGTTAGTCATGGCTTTTAAGAAATAGTTCCAATGTAAATGATTACTACATTATGTCTTTTTACGTTATTTGTAAAATAAACGCTTCTTGATTGCCATATTTAGGTTTTCAGAAATGCATTGTTGGAAATACAGTTTACTGTAAATGTGGTTTTGATTGTCTAATGGAAAAGCCTGGAAGAAACCGGCGCGGCGTTTCAATACATGTTTTGCTTTGATTGTCTAATGGAAAAGCCTGGAAGAAACCGGCGCGGCGTTTCAGTACGTGTTTTGCTAACACATGACTGAAAGATTCTAAAACTTTAGCAGGATTTCAGAAAACTTGGCAGTAACCATGAATAAACTAAACTATTAGTATTTATAAGCCAATATTATTTTCCAAGACTTTTATGATTCTCGTTTTTTGCTCAAGATATTTCGTTCATTTCAAACTAATAAACCCAAATTTACACACTTAACTAAAAATAATCAGTACTATATAAATTATTCATAAAATTGAACATTCTTTTAAAATAGTGGTATTTTCATTAAACTTGAAGATAACACGTATAAACCAAAATCTTTTATGTTAAAACGTTCTTTGTGAAACTGAAATTAGCCATAAATATAGGAAGTTTAAGTTCCTTTTGATGTCAGATCTTACTTTACCCAATAACTAACAAATTTCAAAGTAATCCCAAACGTACTGATCTAAATTTCGAATAACTCTTAATACTAAAACCAAAGAACCATCGAAATTATTCTTTTTTAATGCTGGTCATAAAATATGACGAATGCTCCTAATTTGTTAAAATATTCGCAGTCTAAGAGTGTGTTATATCAACTAAACGCATTCCTGACTTCCGAATGATGTCACCAATTTCCCTTATTTGCACGTGCTGCATCTTTCAGCAAGACATGCTGTTCTTTCTACTCTCAGACACGTAGGCGAACCTACAGACTGACAAGGACAACTCCAACTGGCAGTGGCTGTGTTTCTTTTCCAAGAAACGCACTAAACATGCACATCACATCGCATTCCTTGGCGAAATGCACCATCTGATCTGCCGACACTGCAACCACAGCTACGATCTGTGAACTGATGAGAATCCCCCCACTCGATTTCCCTCCCGATATGTTACGTAAGCAGCCTGTATGCTTCGATGGATAGTATAGCAACTGCAGGTTTCACAAGTAGGAGAATGTTAAAAACCAGATCAAAATGCAACACAGAAACAGAAGAGCACATTAGATTTAATTGTGAAAACAATATGTAAATAATGCTGCAAGCCAGCTCCTCCCTCCCCCCCTTTTTTCCCCTCTCTTATCATCCGGGCCTTTACTTTGTCCATTGCGAGGTGGCAGCAAGATAAACATTGCCAATGACGAAGTCAAAAACCATTGGCTGGCTAGACGGTCCACACTACGACTGCGGCAGAAAGTAATTCCTACGGTATTCTCCAATTATTTTTTGAGCTCAAACATATTAATTAAAATGTATTATGTGTGTTCTTTAAGGTCTTTGCGTACCAAGCCTGCAGTCAAGAATTTTAAATGGGGAATCAATGTTAAAGGAAGTCCTTCTCAATGCATCAGTTTTAAAGATAACCGTTTCCAACAAAAATACACTCAACACAACTTTCTCAGAGAATACTGCTACGTTAAGAAATTTTCGTATTTTTATTCATTTATCTTTTTTTTTCTAAAACGTAATTTTAATGTTAAATTTTAGAAAAATTATTAAAAAAACACAAAAATTGGCAGGACTTTTTAACGTGCCAGTATTTCTTAAGTTTACAGTGCATGTTATTAAAAACAATCTTTGACAATAGAAATTGTTGATGTATTTAGAAGGAATTTCTTTAAAAGCTTGGTAAGCAGCGCCCTTAATGCTCTATATAATATTAAAATAATCGGTGCAAATTGCTGTAGTATATTTCCTNATTTTTTGAGCTCAAACATATTAATTAAAATGTATTATGTGTGTTCTTTAAGGTCTTTGCGTACCAAGCCTGCAGCCAAGAATTTTAAATTGGGAATCAATGTTAAAGAAATTCCTTCTCAATGCATCAGTTTTAAAGATAACAGTTTCCAACAAACATATACTCAACACAACTTTCTCAGAGAATACTGCTACGTTAAGAAATTTTCGTATTTTTATTAATTTATCTTTTTTTTCTAAAACGTAATTTTAATGTTAAATTTTAGAAAAATTATTAAAAAACACAAAAATTGGCAAGACTTTTTAACGTGCCAGTATTTCTTAAGAAATGTCACGTACAATAATTTTTGTTAGAAACTGTTATCTTTAACATGATGTATTTAGAAGGAATTTCTTTAAAACTGATTCCTCATTTTAACTCTTGAGGCTGCAAGCTTGGTAAGCAGCGCCCTTAATGCTCTATATAATATTAAAATAATCGGTGCAAATTGCTGTAGTATATTTCCTCGCAGCTTTGATGTTTCTTTTCGGGGTAAAACCGCATATGTAACCAGTGTGCAAGACGATGAACGCGGCGGATTCGGGCTGAAGCGTCGAAAAAACACAAAAAAATAAAGTATTTACAAAACCCAAAAGAAACATGATTAACATCTGTAAGCTTTTGGTAAATAATTTTTTTTAATTACAAATACATTACCAAAATAAAATTATTTTTATATGTAATATAAAAGACGGTGGATTTAACAGGGAAAAGTTGTATGAAACATATTTGTAAGCAGGTATTATTTTCGAACTAACGACAGTTCGATTTTTAAAAAATATTGCCAGCCAAAACTTGCAGTTTAGACATCAACATGGCGGCTGTTTTGCAGGCGTGAGGACGATTCATCTGTGCAACANTCAACATGGCGGCTGTTTTGCAGGCGTGAGGACGATTCATCTGTGCAACAAATTTCGCATGAGCGCTAGACTTTGGAGCAAACATGGCGTATATTCCTGTAACATCATCCTTTAAAAATATAATATGGTTGTTTTGTACACATTCCCGAACATTTCACGGGGCCGCGGTGGTGTAGTGGTTAGACTACTCACCTCCCACCAAGGCAAACCGGGTTCGATTCCCAGCGGGGTCGCTCCCGGATTTTCGCATGTGGGGGCGCTGGTCGGCGGGTTTTCTCGGGGATCTCCCGTTTCCCCCGCCCTTTCATTCCGACGCCGCTCCATACTCACATCACTTCACCCTCATCGGCTCTCAAGACCTCGATGTTAAGAGGGACCCAAATCTCTCCACCCCTAACACGTCACCTACGTTCCTGGTGCTTCGAGAAGCTGCTACTGTCTAGTATGTAGTATTTTTCTTTACCCGATCATGTCTGCCTCTACTCACGTATAAATTATGTTAGTCCACATGCCTCGTGTTTCATGTTAATAATTTAATTTAAGTAGTCTACGTTTTGTATGATCTCATCAAATTGTTTTAAGTACGAACAATAACTAAAAAAAACATAATTAGGAAAGTTATTTTCTTTTAATTAATATTAAACCGATTTTGGAAAATGGATTTCAAAGTATCAGCACACAAAAATGGGCCCTTTGGAACGTTTTTAGTTAAATCCATCAGTGGTGNTGGAAAATGGATTTCAAAGTATCAGCACACAAAAATGGGCCCTTTGGAACGTTTTTAGTTAAATCCATCAGTGGTGGAAGTGACGGAGACGTGATGACTGCTGATTATTCATGCTGCATCTACGCGGACAGACGGAGGAGTTATACAAGCGACATGATGAGGGCATTCTTGGTTGACGTGAGACAACGCGGAGGAGAAAAGATGTGAGGTAGCTTTAACGCGCTTCATTGGAAACTCANGCATTCTTGGTTGACGTGAGACAACGCGGAGGAGAAAAGATGTGAGGTAGCTTTAACGCGCTTCATTGGAAACTCACCTGGCGGCGATTAACACTTTCCAGAAGGTCGGCGATGGCCTCAACTCTGCAGAAACCTCTTGG
Source organism: Clitarchus hookeri (assembly GCA_002778355.1). Classification (NCBI taxonomy): domain Eukaryota; kingdom Metazoa; phylum Arthropoda; class Insecta; order Phasmatodea; family Phasmatidae; genus Clitarchus; species Clitarchus hookeri. The sequence goes on from NQII01002064.1 coordinate 256,683, forward strand.
TGATCTCTAGGCTTACGGCCGGGATTATGATGACTTCACGTTTCACGTAACACGTTACGAGTAACACGTTTATGTAAGTTGGTTACACCTTGCCCAATGTGTTTCAAGGAGATCTATCGCCGATCGTTTCACGCGATGGAAAAGCTTGTCAACGTCTAACTTTAGCGTGATACGTGACTAACACCACGCGATCTCGCTAGCCAATAGCAATACGGACGATGTTGTGTTATCGTTGTTTTTCATGGGTTATTTTCGCGATGTCTTCTGCTCACTTTTTTAATTAATGTACCGCATATATCATTTTCTCCCAGGTATGAGGTCGAAAGAGTAATAAAAGTTAGGCTAGAATTGTTTTTTTTTTCTGGTCACTAGTTCGTAAATATTTGAGGAGCTTTACATTGCTGCAGTTCACTTTCTCAAAGGTGTAAAAATGCTTGCATGAAAGGCAGAATGTTTACCATTAAGTTTGCAGTTTTTAGTAGGCGTACTTTATAAAAAAACAATCTAATTTTCTTAGCAGTTGAAAGTTTATTACATACAATTTATCCCTACACACACGAAAAAAAAAAAACACATCTACATATCCCCGAGACACTGGTGGCATACTGTTCAGTTCCATTGCAATTTTTCCGTCAGGTATCAACTAATAAAGTTGTTGACCGAAGCTGAACTCGTCATATAGATGGATGAAATATACTTCAGAAGGGCAGTGCTGATGCATATTATTCATTGCAGAATGTTTGAAACACACATTTGTCTATGAATCTATTAAACGCGCGTTCTAGACTACTGTTCTACGAAAAGATACACTTTTCGACCAGCCAGTAAAGTGCTTTTAAGACACCACACACATTGAAAACGCCATCTTAGAACACACCCAAACATAGCTTAAAACCACTTTTACAAATTGAATTACACAAAATATACGCGTCAGGAGCATACAAATATACTCTAGGGTCCTGCATTGAACCTTGGCTCAGATTTACCACCAATAAAATAATGGAGTCATCGCTTTTAGTCCGATAGGTACACGCAGCAGGGTGAAAACACTGCATGCCAGTTGAGAGCACGCAGTAGCGGCGATGGCGCACTTGATGCGCGAGGCAGTGTCACCCTTATCGCTCCCACGCTTCTCAGGCTCAAACGTGGGAAAATAACTGCAGGCAGGCGGGCGTCTTAAGATGAAGCCAGCAGCGCGCGCGACTGCGGCTGGCGAAGGGTCCCTGACCATCACCATTACACGCGAGTCGCAGCTGAACACCTGCCTCGTACACAGCTCCTCCCACTGACCTGCGATCGCTGGAAGGACGGCCTCTTCTCGGCGGCAAATTGCCTTGCACGCACCAGACAATGAGCAGGCAGCACGCGAGCGGCGCCCTGCAGGAGGAGGGAGGGGTCACGACCTCAGCCCGCCGGCTCCGCGTGATAAGGATCCCGTCGTAAAAGCAGACTGTTCCTCTGGCCACAGTGCTGCTCGGCTTATCGTGCACTTTGCGCACCACAACTGAGTGAGTGGGCTTGGATAAAACAGTTCCTTTAACAACGTATCAAAGCTGCCTTAAAAAAACACGTACGAACCGTCGCTGAAAAAATTTCAACTCAGTGATTCAGGGTAGCCTGCATTGCACATGCACATATACATAAACACATATGTACACATGCATGCATCATAAACACACATGTACACATGCGTGCATCCATATACACATACATACACACACGCGCCGTGCACAAGCTCGTAAAACTGGAATCAGAAGTTTTCTCCCCGGAAGAAGTGAAGTTTTAAGGTAAAAGGGCCACTGATAAAGCATTCTTACATATTTACGTTTGTGGTTATAACAACGTGGAGACATGTGGGTTGTTTACCATTTACACTACGTATATACTTTTTTCCGACATTACGTTATCACGAAACCAATACAAACTCATCACCGACAGCAGATGGACACAATGATGGACAAAGAAAGGTGACACGCCGATGTCCTGCGCGTCTTGTGCGCAGAAAGCCTGGCTACGCAAGTTGTCGCCTACCCCACTCCCCGAAGTATACACGGCAAACATATGATGATACAATATGCTCAGGCCAAAAGTCTCACGTATGTGCTAACAACTTCGTACGTTCCCGTAAACGTTTTTTTTTTTTAAATTCTGTACATTTACCCTTTTTAAAATTTTGCTGCACTAAAATAATTTAAAGCGTGGAGGTTGATGAGGTCACAATTCATTGCAGAGAAATTAGTGGTGCAAGTAATGTAAACACCTTTTCCAAACAATACTAAAGCAAACAAACTATGTAGTAGTAGTAATATACGACAAAAAAGCAAGTTAATACGAGTCTATAATTTTTCTGCAAGTTATAATGAAACACCCCAAAAGAATGGCAAAAATGTACATAACCATCGTACCATAACAGTGTCATAATGAAATTTTGTGCAGTTTTGAGCAGGCGTTTATTTTGAAGAACTATGTACATGGTACTCGCACACTAGATCCTACGTCCGCCATAACATATTACAAAATTAATACATATGGTATTCCAGCAGAATGTTCCACCTACCAATCGCTTAATCCATTGGCAAACAAGGGGAGTTTAGGCCCAATGTTCAAGAATGTATCTCTACTAGGCCTAAGCAGTTTGTGTGATTTATACACACAGAAGGCTGAGTAGTTCTAGCAAAATGCCTATCCTGAGATATTTAATACGGTTATCATTTCAATTACCAACAAAAACATACTTTCCTGCAAAAAGGAATTTTCTAATCCCTGCCTTCTTTGTCATTCAGCATTTCCGACGTCTGCCGTTGATTATATGGATTTCTCATAATTGCTACGGTAACACAATATTTCACTCAAGTACAAAATATACTAAAGCAGTTGAACCTTGGTTCTAGCATAGCAACTTAAGAACTGAAATTCACAAAAAAAAAGTGAGTATGAGGTGACATGAAAATGATAAGCCTATCGCACGCAGGCCAAGCTGCATTCTGCTAATGCATTTCAGGAGTCAATATTAATTGCCCATTTCACATTGGCTGGTAGGAATGAGTTTCTGATGCCACACAACATATACTGTCCACAATTGGTTAATTAACATTTATCCACAATGAACGCGGTAGGAATTTGTGGCCGTAAACTATTTTAAAAAATTACTTTCTTTAACGGGACATTTCTCGAGTTTCGCTTAACCAATGATTTATTATGTATAATAATAAGCTAACATTTTCTTAATTTGAGTGCCTTTTTATAACGCTTTCAAGCGTTTATGTGCCACCAAAACTGTATCCGTGCAACCATGTAAAGTGGTGCAACAATAAAATGGAATGTTCTGCAGTAGTCAGCAGGCATATCGTTACAAACATTAAATCAAATATTTAATCATATTCTGTAGAAAAATTTTCAAGAGGGGAAATGTTTCTGACACAATATTCTTGTTTATGTCTGGTAGGTTTAAGTGTTAACATCAGCAAACGGGTTCATTTTCTGCTTCGTTTCAGGCCATAAATTTACTGTCGTCTGTTTGTTACAGATATGTTACTCATCAATATAGTGCGATGTTTCCCCATTTTCATGAAATTTAGCACCACTGTTACCAAAACAATGTGCAACATAAAATCCACTATTACGTACCTGGTAGAATGTATGGTAAAGTCATTACTTATTTCAAAATTTTCGTGGCATGCATACGTACACAGAAAAAAGTCTATGTTGCTGCAACAAAAAAAAACCGTTGACGCATTTCTTTAATCGTTTATGTTGTAGTAACATTAATAATGTTGTGACAGAGTTAATTAATGTTAACCATTTACAAAGTCTAATATTCCTGTAATGCAAACATACTGTTGAAGTGTTAATATTAACAAAGCCTCTAAGTAATGTTGCCGCAACCAAAAGTTGTATTACGCTAAAATTAACAGGAAGAACAAATATTTTTTGTTACTGCGACATTAAATAAACGCCCAACCAACACAAGGTTACAATGACTTGGCGTTGTAAAAATGGCGGATAGTAGTGAACAGCGATGACCTCGTAAAATGAAACCACTGTAATTAAATTTTAAAGCACAGTATGAAAACTAAATGTAGCCTAGACCAGCTCTCAAGCCTTGCAAAGCAGTTTACGTGTGCCAAATATGCATATATTTCTAAGAGCATTAAGTACTTCCACATAACGAAAGAGAACTGCAGTTTGTCGTTTGAATTTTATTCAATACCTCCAATATAAAACAAAATCAGATATGTTTCGGTAGAGCAGTTGGTAGGGCGCCAGGTTCCGTTATGTGATATGCGTCTAGCACTCAGGGCATGGGTTCGATTCACCTACCTGCCGTCATTTTTTTATTAGTTAGTAATATTTATTTTTGTGACAAAATAATTGTACTTAATTTGTTTTACACTGCAATGTTTATTTAAAGCAAAAAGGCTACAATCAAAGTTTTAACACAAATGTTAACATCAATGCAACAGAAAATTTGTTTTTCCGCAACACAGAACGTGTCTTGCCGCAACATAAACACCGTCTTAATGTTGCCAGTATAGTAAGGAGGTAATGTCACAAAAGTACTTAATGTTACAGTAACATTATAGCTTAACATTATATTACACTAACAGCAACATTAGTTACTAACGGCTGGCTCATTGATAACAAAAATTAATGTTCTAGTAACATTAATACTGTTGCCACAACATTAAACTTTTTTTCTGCGTAAGCACTGCGATAAACACGTTTACACCTTGTGTAATTTTTAGTTTATATAAAAACTGCCTTAGTTGTCTTTCTAACAGAATTAGGTATACATCTTCGACCACACACTATGCACTGTAGACAACGGCGATTACAGACAAAATAATCACCCGAATAGTTTGGTAGCACTTAATATTTACAAAATAAAAACTCAATTTAACATTTATAAGAACAGGAAACTGACCAAATATTCTGAATCGTTCACGTAACTTACTTTATATGTATTTATTTCGGGTTATTCACTTCTTCAATGGAATGTTTCCATTTATAAAATATATTATTTTGTGAATACGTAAAAAATTATATAACTTTATAATTGTAATAATTTATTATTAATATCAATAACTATAGTAATCTTATAAATAAGTGAAACCAGCCCTAAGATGAAAATGTACCCTAACCGGCCTTGTGCATTTTTCTATTTTTTTTTGTCGCAATATAAATTTTTTTCAGAAATTTTGGTTTTTGTTTTATTATTTCTCAGATATTCAGTTTAAATATATCTCAGGAAATGACATCTCAAAACTTTCACTATGTAGTACACAGGTCTGAAAATTAAGTTTTCTCGTAGGCCTACATAAAGTTTGGTACTGAAATAGACCCTCACTTTGGTATATTTAATATATCGTAAAACGGTCTTGCTAAATAATCGCATTTCGTTGGTAGAGGGTATATAAAAAAACAATGTCGTGACTTTCAGTCAATTAATTTTTCGAAAAAGGTACTGGAAATACATCGAAAATAGAACCCTCACAAAATACTTTCGCGTAGGTAATATTCAGCCACTCTCCCTATCATATGAACTAAGAACGGCTTCCTGTTTCGACGTCATTAATATTTATATATTGTATCCAAAATTAAATTTATTATAATGGACACGCGTGACGCACTGCTTCAGCTACAGTTTAAAACTAGAATTTATTCCCTTTATTGATTATATTTCTATATGCTACTCGCCTCTCACCTAGGCGAACAGAGTTCGATTCCTGGCGGGGCCGTCCCCGGATTTTCGCATGTGGGAATCGTGCCGGACGATGCCGCTGGTCGGCAGGTTTTCGGGTACCTCCCGTTTCCCCCGCCCTTTCATTCCGGCGCTGCTCCATACTCACCTCGCTTCACTCTCATCGGCTATCAAGACCTCGATGTTAAGAGTCGCCCAAATATCTTCACTAACATTCATTATTCCACCCAACTCCTCCATAAATTGCCAAAAAAAACAAAAATGGCTCTAGGACAGTTTTTTACTGAGGGTTTGAACACCACCGATGACGCACTATAGTCGCTGTGCCTCAGTAGCGCAGGACTGGAAAGCGAAAACATGTTGATATTAACTGTTTTTGAGAAGGANATGTTAAGAGTCGCCCAAATATCTTCACTAACATTCATTATTCCACCCAACTCCTCCATAAATTGCCAAAAAAAAAAAAAGGCTCTAGGACAGTTTTTTACTGAGGGTTTGAACACCACCGATGACACACTATAGTCGCTGTGCCTCAGTAGCGCAGGACTGGAAAGCGAAAACATGTTGATATTAACTGTTTTTGAGAAGGANCACTATAGTCGCTGTGCCTCAGTAGCGCAGGACTGGAAAGCGAAAACATGTTGATATTAACTGTTTTTGAGAAGGATGATGCTAAATGTCTTTTGTGTGTGTGAACCATGTCGATTTAAAATACGTCTGCGTGAATCCGACATTATTAATTATTGAAATCCGTATGTTGCCGGATAGTGGTAGTGAACACAACAGTTTAATTTGTATACATTTTTTTTTACAATCAGTAACTAATAACTTAAGTAGCCCGCCTTAAAAGGAAATACTTCGTATTCTTGTTACCCTCTCACCCCTCCGCTGACGAGGAGTCAACCAATTTGCTGGTACGCATAAAAAATAAAAAAAAACTTCACACCTCAACGAATGTAATTTTATATATATATATATGTGTGTGTGTGTGTGTGTGTNAGGCGGCGCCAGGCTCCTCCGTTGCCCGGACACCAGGCGCAATAAACCGCTCGGCGCTGGTGACACTCCAGTCGCCAATGAACACCACTATACCTGCTATAGTCCGCTGCACGTTATACCCACGTCTCTACACCTCATGTTATTTCACTGACTATTTGCCGTGCCCGTTCTCACGCAGGTGCGATATAATATGTAAAATATGTTTATATATATATTGTTACGCGCTCGTTGCTTCGTATCCCGCGCGAGGGAGTTGAAGTGGAGGACAGCAGTTATGATAAAGGACGCCGCCGCCGCACATGTCGATCAACTTCTCGCAGCTCGCGCCTCGCTGACCCTGAGAAACTCATATTTCTCCATTTATCACGCAGGAACGTCGTCGTTACCACCATTACTTTTCCCAGAATATCTTTGATTGCCGAGAACGTTATCTAGACGGTACCTACCTCAAGTATAAATACCACATGCGCGTCTCCGAGGGGAGAGTGATTACGAGGGGAGAGGTTGGCGTCTCGTGCGACCTTAAGCGACAGCTGGGCGATTCCGGAGCGGCGAAGGATGACTGCAGCGATCTGCGAGAGAGCGTCGACGGAGCTTGTGTGCAGTGAAGGTGGGACTGATCTGTAGGACTGTGGGCGTGAGCGAAAATACATTCGGGACGATGGAAATAGACAGTTTTGACTAAACGTGTGGAAATAATTGGAGCAGTTTAAGGGACTTTAGCAAGAGGTAAAGACTGTGATAAAGACATTAGTTGAAATGGCGATAGTAATTAAATATTGCATCCAATAAGAATAACAAGAGTTAATAGGACGCTCAGACTGGTAAATAACAGATGTTTGACTGTTTGTAGCATTGAGAATAAATATAATTAATTAATTTAGTTTTTTTATTTTTATTAAGACCTCCATCACTCACGAACTAGGATAAGCTCTTCAGGTGTCCCATGTAAAAATATATAATAACGAATATATATATATATGNCCATCACTCACGAACTAGGATAAGCTCTTCAGGTGTCCCATGTAAAAATATATAATAACGAATATATATATATATGGAATAAATATAAAATGGAATATATATACATATAATGGAATATATATGATATTAAATATATATATATGTATGTAAAATATGAAATATCACGGCTGCAACCTTTCATTTTGAAGTTGTAACATCACACATTTAACATCAAGTGTAATCATAAATTTAAAAAATCAGAGGAGAAAAAACTTTAAAAGGATGTTTAATGTACATGCATTTAACCATAAATTTAATAGCTAAATGCTATAAATTTTTCAGCATTAGCGTAGAACTTGCAATTAAATTACAACTGTTCAACCTATTCTAGCAGCTGGCATACCATTCTGGCTCCATTCCACAATGGTCATTCATATCGTTTTCCCTAGCCAACACCACAAGCTGACCTGTTCACTCATCGCAAATTTTCAGTAATGCTCTGCATCCTTTTGCAGCTATCGTGTAGATAACTTCATGTTATGCATTCTACAACAACCTGAAAATTCGAGGACTTTACAAGACCAAGCATAATTTAAGGACTATTTAAGACACACACATCGTGGCTTGCACTAATTATTAAGTATTTGTTTGACTTGTTAGTAATTAATTTCTTAGTAATTATTACCTTTTAGGAATTATGGGCCTACATTACTTTAGTTGTATTCCAAGAGACATGTTTCCTGTTAGCTGAAAATAATGCGCACAAAAATGTGAGTTTAGGTAGATTTTAAAAATATTTCTTATTACTATCATTACAACAAAACCCGTAGTTCTTATCACGTGTTTCACTCGTGCGTGAAATACTATGTAGCTTAGAATAGTACTTCAAAAGTCATTACCATGCACAACCTAAATGTGTTTACTCATTACGAACGTCCCAAGATAACACTTCATATTCCACGAAAGCTTCAAAAACTTCGCAATATAACATGTCCAGCACACGGATTTACTCCCGAATGTACATTGACACATGTGCACACGTTTTGCGTGGAAAAGTACAGTGTTCTCTAAAATTGGGCTTCTCAATAAAAAAAAAGAACCAGGTATCACTAACTGTATTTATTTTCGATATAAATGCACGCTTTCCTCTGAACATTGTATTCTTCGTGGCTGAGAAGGTAAACTTCAGCTTCACCGCACACTTCTCAACATTCCGTGCAACTTACGCTTCCTCAAGCCGCATTCGGTAGCCTATGTGAAGTTGTTAATACGATCACGTCAGGACCTTTTGTAATTCAGAGACGCTACGGAAGTCGCCTCTGCTTAATTACTGACACAACGCTGCGTTGCACAAAATACNCATATTCCACGAAAGCTTCAAAAACTTCGCAATATAACATGTCCAGCACACGGATTTACTCCCGAATGTACATTGGCACATGTGCACACGTTTTGCGTGGAAAAGTACACTGTTCTCTGAAATTGGGCTTCTCAATAAAAAAAAAAAAAAAGAACCAGGTATCACTAACTGTATTTACTTTCGATATAAATGCACGCTTTCCTCTGAACATTGTATTCTTCGTGGCTGAGAAGGTAAACTTCAGCTTCACCGCACACTTCTCAACATTCCGTGCAACTTACGCTTCCTCAAGCCACATTCGGTAGCCTATGTGAAGTTGTTAATACGATCACGTCAGAACCTTTTGTAATTCAGAGACGCTACGGAAGTCGCCTCTGCTTAATTACTGACACAACGCTGCGTTGCACAAAATACGCTACGACCGTGTGAACACATTAAACAGGATGTATGAAAAATACTTACTAAGNGTTAAGACAAACAGTGGGGACGGGTTCCTCTCCCCGAAACAAGGAAAAAACGTCATACAGACACATTTCCGGAAATGCTTCGTTTTTGAGTTATTATTGAAAGTTTATCCTAGATGGTAATGTGTTGCCATATACGTGTTTACATTTTACGTTTGTTTACATGTCTCATTTGTTTACATTTATCACTTAGTTGATATCTACCATAACAAATGGATAGGTAGGGGATTACTGGTTCCATGGCCTGCATGTTCACCCGACCTCAATCCTTTGGATTTTTATCTGTGGTCTGTGGGGACACGTAAAATAATTAGTTTATGCAACGGAAATTATAAATGCAGAGACGCTTCATCAAAGTATGGCAGACTGCGAAACTTTTCGACACCGCAGAGGTTATGAAAGGGTGCGACAGTCCATAATCCGACGAGTTCATGCGTGTGTAGAATAAAGAGGGGAACATTTCGAAAACTTCCTATGAGCTGATAATTTCAAACACGTAAAGTTTTGTGTCTCAATGTCTCAAAACCAAGCTGTTTACCGACATGTTTTTGACGGTTTTTCTTGTTTTGGTGAGAAGAACCAGCCCCCAACGTTTGTCCAAGTATTTTTGATACGCCTTGCATTTCTGCCATTATTCCCGAATTTAATTATCAGACAAAACATTTATAAGATTATGTACTTGAGCATAAACTGTACACGAATGTTGTCACAGCTGCTTCAAAAGGGAATAAATTCTTATTTGCCTCGCATTGTTTTACTAACATCAAACATGACTACTCAAAACTGCAAAACTGTTAAGCGACGTAATTATTTTTTCCCAATGTTTAATTCCTTTTCGTTTTAAGGAGTTGTCAGCCCTTCACCGTGCATTATTCTATGGAGTGGCAGTCAACTTGGCTTTTTAACGCACCAAAATTTGCACGTAAACGATGACATGATGCATTAGCAACCGTAGTTTTACTATAGGTCGAGGTCGACTGAACACTTTCGGAATCAACCTTTGGAAAAAGACCCTGCCTCTAACTGCACGTATTTTAATGTAAACACTTGCCGACATGCTCCATGCAAAGTTCGCAGTAACAACGCACGAAAACTAACCCCATGAACTAAAGTCATACTGAAAGAATTTGTGGACATTAATTTGAATAATTTAGTTTTTGTTTTTTTATGTTTATAGAAACAAGAGTTCGTGTATTGTGAACTTATTTCCATTCCGATAATAAGCTTGCGTAGAGGATTGGTGATAGTGTAATGGACCTATTAACACAAATCCCCCACGGCTAAGCCAGTAACCATTGATAAAGTTTTTTGTTAAATTATTTTCAAGTTTTCTCTTCCAAGAATGATATTTGAGGTACAAATACTTACGAATTTAACGGGAGGACTGTGGTATTACATGTACTTGTGGCTTATGTCCGGTATCTGTCTTGGANTGGTATTACATGTACTTGTGGCTTATGTCCGGTATCTGTCTTGGATGCGAAATGTCAAAATAGACTTCCCTGACGTGCATCGCATGGTTTCGGACATACATCAATCGTGTAATGACGAACATAAATCATATTCTTAATAAATACAATAATTTTCCTATTAGATATAAACACAAAAACAACCACCCTTTTAAACTAATTAAACTGTCATTCAATCGTGCGAGGTACCCGCTTAAGGAACGAAGAAACGCACATTCATCTTATATAATATGCNAATTAAACTGTCATTCAATCGTGCGAGGTACCCGCTTAAGGAACGAAGAAACGCACATTCATCTTATATAATATGCTACACTCTCGAAACCTTCTTCCAAGATGGTTACAAGAGGAAGTACTTTTGGGATTCAAAAACACCTAAGTGATTTCAATTTACTGGGGACATTCCAAGGCGTAAACTGTTATGTAATTTCCCAAAATCCCGCGAATTACAAATAAAAGAAACGTTGGAACACGAATAGAGGCTGCTTACCTTCGAGCTAACCACGCTGCAATTCCATGTCTTGAAGTTATCGTGGCGTGAGTCTACCGTGCTTCACAAAGACACTTCTTTGTGCACGCCCGAGACCGCACGAAGAAATTATCCACTACTGTCACTATTCACAAAGAGAGAACGACTAACACGAGGCAAGAAACATTTAACATGTAGAAGAAAGACTGGCACCGAATGCCCTTACGAAGTAAGTCACTTAAAAAAAAAGGAAATAGGAATCACATTCTTAACATCCCTCCCCCAATAAGAAAAATTACGACGATGAACTCCACAATTTTTTTTGTGGTCGAATTTCACTCTCCTACGAGCTACTTATGGTGGGGGTTTTTTTTACTCCGCGCAGTCTTCGCTTGTCATCTTGCTATCCGGCTTCTAAATGTACGCGGCCGCAGACCGAGAGTTCAAGGCCAAGTGTATTTTTCCCAGCCGAGGAGAATGAGAGTTGTTCCGTGGCTCGTCACGCTGTTAACTCCATCTTCATCATCACAATCCTGTTTGACATCGTCCGCATCAGCACTGAAACAAAAAATACGAAAGTATGTGTTAAGGATGGCCGACGTATTGCAATTTCTGTCTTATTATCGCTTACTGCTGTCAACAGGACCAGAGACACCACATACATTAACTCAACTTAATAGTTACAGTTAAACATATTAGAATGTTAATAGTTTTAATAAAATACGAAATGTAAAATTACGTGTTGGCTGCTTATGTACATGGAGATCACAAGCCTCTGAAAGTTTATGGGAGATCTATATTCCACAAAATAACAAATTAAGACGGATTAAGGTAAAATATAGTTCATCCATTTATAATCTCCCCCCCCCCCAAATCGTTAATCATAAATAGCAGCAAACGACCAATATTTAATTCGTTTTCCCGCCTCTCAGGAAATGGTGCGTTCCCAAACTCAGATGAAAAATCCAGCCTCGCAAGTTAATCGGTTAAGCATTAAGCATGTAAGGGTCAAACTTGGACCTGAATGCTAGGAGAGCCTAGACCAGCATAGGCTACGTACTATGGATACGAAACAAGGTGAACTTAGCAGCACTTTCACACAAGTTAATTAAAATGCAATGCCATGCACATTCACTAGTAAGCAATTATTTTCATTTGGAAATAACCAGGGTTGAGATGATTTAAATCACCTGATTTTAATCAGTGATTTAAATCGCGATTAAAACCAAGTGATTTTTTAAAATAATATTGTTGATTTAAATCAATACCTTTTTTAATGAAACAAAATCGACCAAAAAGTGTCAAGGGACTTCCCCGACATAAACTACGGCGCACACATACGAGCAATGCTATGTTTATCTACACAGTTCGGGTATTCCCCGAAATGTAAACTCACGACTTAATGTGTTTTCGCCCGGTCATTCGTAATTGATTAGTGAAAGCGTGAATACAGCAAAATGGCTGGAAGAAAAAAAGATGCTGTATGGGTTTATTTTGATGAAAAAAAGTCTGTTTGCGGAAAGTTGAACAAAGCTGTGTGTAAAAGTTGTAATAAGGAGTTAATGGGTTTAGTAGCGAGAATGAAAAAACATTTAGAAATATGTGTGGCAGAAAAGGATCGCAATCAGAACATCGACTCAGACGACGTCGGCGGCAGTGCCACCGCGAGCGCGGGTAACTTACTATATTTTTTATTAACAGTACTATAATTTTTGTTTGTCATACATTTTTATAACTTATGTAGTTATGTGGTGTTATTTATTTTATATCTTACAATATCCGGCAGGATATCACGCCGTTTTCTTTGGCGGTAACGGATACCGCACGTTCATATGAGATCAGGCCTTGTTGTTGGTAGAAAACTTACCAGGACATTTATTTACAAGACATATTATTATAGACATGTTTGTTTTTATGTTTGTTTTAGGAGTAAACGAAAATGCTTGTGCCTCGGTGTCTTCTGCGTCTGCTAGTTCCTTACCAAATCAGAGCGCTGGTTTAGGCCGAAAAAAACTAGATGACTACGTTGTAAAAACAGATGCCACGCAGAAACATCTTTTGGATTTGCAAGTAGCGAAGTATTTTTATGCAACTAATACCTCATTTCTGCACGCGGAGCACGAAGAGTTCAAGAAATTGATAAGTATGTTACGGCCAGGTTACGTTCCTGCAAATCGATTTGATATTGGTGGCAAGCTGCTCGATGAAATTTTCAAGGACGAACAAAACAAAAGTAGATCAGATTTAGAGAATAAAACTGTAACCTTGTCAATTTATGGGTGGTCTAACATACGAAACGACCCTATCATTTGCACGTGTGTCTCGACGAATGATGGTAAAACTGTCCTGGTTGATACCATTGATACGGCAGACCACAGTCACACTGCCGACTACTTAGAAACTGTGGCACATGAAAGTATACAAAAAGCAGAAAAACTTTTTAACTGTAAAGTTAGAAGTGTTATATCGGATAATGCAGCTAACATGGCAAAAATGCGTAAGCAGCTTCAAACAAACATTGCTGACGATAATGGCGCGGAAGTTAATTTACCTATAGTTACCTACGGATGTTCTGCGCATATTCTTAACCTATTGGCTAAAGATTTAGAAATTCCAGATGCTACAACACATGTTCTGAAAATTATCAAGTACTTCAGAAACAATAATGGTTTACAAATAAGCTTGCCGATCTGACTTCACTACACGACGAAGGCATCGACGGTCCCCATCTATCAATTTTCGTGGCTTCCTTCGTCAAAGTTGGGATTTTTTAGTTTTTGACTTGTGATCTCCCCAGAAGCATAGGTGTATCCTCCATTTTGATTATAAATAATTTCTAATCCCGCAAATAGCCTCAATAAGATGCTCCATATTGATTATCAATAATTTCTAATCTCGCAAATAGCCCCAATAAGATGAATAATAATTTACTGACAGCATTTACTTTTTTAAAATTTAATATTTCTTCTATCTTCCTTGCCTGGGTGTAATATGAAAGCTATATTTGCAGCAGTTTATACCTGTTGTCTTGTAATGTCGTTCGTTGTGGCTTGGCAACCCTCGCCACAAATCTGATTAATTCGTTTTCTCATATTGCAAAATACCTTCTGGTTCTACCTATACACATCTCAAGAATCCCACAACGATACATCGACTCTGATCCATGCCAACAAGCTACTTTTCACCTGCCTGCTTAGAAGTTGTCTTTATCGCAGTCAATTTATCGTCAATTCGCTGACTCTCGCAAGCTCTTCCAACGACGTCTCATCAAAATGCCTCCTACTGGCACGACTGTTTAAACATTTCACTCCAATATATTACATACTAGACCTATGCTCATTGCTTGTATCTGACCACAAGAGTTAGTCCTCTGTCACTCTTCGGTTTAACACAACCCATTGCCATTGGCATGATTCCCGGTGATAATGTGATCAATAGATTACAAAGACATACTCATGTGGCGAGGAGATCTAACCACTGACAGCTCAAATCCAACCCCCAGTAAAACTCAATATTTTGACTGCCGAGTCTCAAGGGTCTGTCTTCTTTAGCCTCTATGCATACCTATGGAATTCAAAACCCTAACTTTGAATTAATTTTAACATCGTCTTTGTAAAATATGCAATCTCCCATTTCTGTGCTAAAGGCTTAGGGTATGAAAATTGTAAGTTTTCTTCTCCGTTAGAAACAATTAGATTTGTAATTAATACTGGTTAAAAGTTTGGCCCATATTTTATGCGTAACCAGAGAGTGCACGAATATATTTGTATTCGAATTTGCTGTTAGTATCTAAGGTTTTATTCTGGGGAGGGAAGGGCGGCTCCAGAAAATAATCTTTAGTGTCATCAATGAGCCGAAAGTACAACGAAATTTTTTTAACACTTAGCATTTTCCTTTGCCAACTGTGTATACACATAACGCATGTTTGACAACTCCTTGAGTTTTATAACCTCGGTTTTCAGAATTAGCCATCAGTATCATATCTTGCAGATTTATGCTAGCTGTGGTAACCACTCCCACTACTCTCACGACCATACACCTAGCCAAGGGTATGTACGACCTCTCTCGGATGCTATGTCGTGCATAACAAATACGTTAACAACGTAAAATAATAACCGTAAGAACTGTCTTCAACATAGACATTGTTAAAAAGTCATAAAACGGACCTAAATATGGTATGAAATATGCTAAAACTGAAAACACATATAATTTTGCTACTACTACAGGCGCTGCGAAAACTTCCCGAGAGAGGGAAAGAGAGAAAGCGAGACAAGCTCCGCTTCGCCTATTGAATTTTCTTCCTCGGACGAAAAATAAACACCATGTCACTAGAGTCTACGTCTCATAATTTGCGCTGATAACAATGAAATATGTTTCCTTCAGTGATACCTAAAAATTCAAATATATCAAAACGCAAAGTTTAATTTATAAATAGCATACCAAAAAAACTTGACTAAAAAAATATTTATCTGTGAACTATTTCTTACTAGCCGTTGCCAACATATAGCTGCTCTCTTTGTTTTTAATTCATATTAAATACGAAATAATTATTACAAGTTATAGAAGACACTAAGTTAAAGTTTCATTTATTCCAGAATAGAATACTTTAAAGTTAATGACAGTGTTATATAGGTGATATAGAAGTTATTGAAAAAACAGGTTGACCTGTTACTCCTAGGATGATTTTTCAAAGGTTCGTTTCAAAACATCCTTAGAAACCGTGAATGTACTATAGGAAAGTTCCACCATTAATCTTCTGTAATTTTCGAATTCGTGTTTTGATATGGGAATTGTTTTATTATTTACATTCTTATCGAAAAAAGCAGGAGGCCAAGAGACAAGCTAACATGTCACTGCTAGAGCCTCCCACTATCTCTCACATCCCCATGTACCCTCAGCGTTTGCTCCGCATAAAATCATGCCAAATGTTGTAGCCAACACCTAGAATGACAGCTTACAGAGCAGCTTTCAACATAAAGTATAGCAGGTTATGATTATTGAAGTAATGTTCACGACTAATGAGATGAATTGTAGCTTTAGCCAATACAGAGGAGGTCTGGATTTTCACCGTATCATTTTTAAGAGTGTATATCGACTAAGAATTCCGGTGTGCTGTCGAAAGACTAATCATCATCATCATCAGTAATCAAGACTCCCTTCGACAAACGGGTAAGAAACACCACCAAATAGCATTAGCATCAAATACCGGGGATTATATTAAAGTGTGAGGACTGTGCAATGTACCCCGCATCATTTTCACTTCAGGAGCCGGTATCCAACCTTGGTGCAATGCTAACCAGAGGTATGTACCTTATTTGGGCTCGGAAACACTGGTACTGGACACTGGACGATTTTTAATATGTTGCTTGTTCTGACGAATCATGTATCCTTCATATTAGGACAGATGTAAGAGTCCATGCATGGAGAAACTCAATGAATCCATAGATTCTGTCAAGTGTGAAGGAATGAACCAGGAAATGGAGACTCAAATTGTTATGGGATGTGTTCACATGGACACATTAGAACCTCTTGTACATCTACAAACATCCGTAACTATTGCATGTTATGGAAACCTCCTCTGGGATGTGTTACACCTATTCATATTCTGCATTCATCGTGTCTGGTTTCACATATTCCAACAGGACAAAATTCCACCACCATATTCAGTTACCAAATTATGGTAGGAGGAACACTCATTCGAGTTTTAGTTGTGGCATCCACACCCTCATCATATTTATGTAGTTCTATGATCCGAGGTGGACCTACACAGTATCAGACAGGCATCCCAGTTTTTCTGACTCTTCATTGTATATGATTATCAATATTTGTTTACATGAAATTAGATCTCTGGCCTTGTTGTCAGAGTACAAGTCAAGAGGCCAAAAGAATCAATTTTGTCTTACAGCAGACAGAATGGCAATGGAAAGTTTCTGGTTGTAGCCAGATTTGTTGGATTTGTCATCCAAAGACACAGACAATTGGATGTGTTTCAAACGATGTTAGGAAATATTTTTGAATTTTTGAATTAAGATATAAGACAAAACTAGAGCTAGTTTTAAACTTTGCTGGCGAGGTGGATTACAATTGTACAACTATTTCAGTTTATATGATGCGAAGGGGCTGAATTATCAATGTTCTGGACAGCTTTGAGCCATATTCTACACTGAAGAAAAACTAGATAGTTTTGTGTTTAAGAAAAGTGGTGAAAACAAACAGATACCAACCTACGATCCCAGAGCAAGAAAAGTTTATTCAGCTCAGTCATTTTCCTCACGACAATCCTTATCCACTGCAGCGCCCAAAGTTGCGAGTAACCACAGTGTCGTAATAGTGTTTAAGTGCATAATCTTAGAAACTCTCGTCCCTGTAATAAAATTTGTGCGAAGTGCCACAAGTTGTCACTTTCAAGTCTAAAGGTAGATAGGGTGCAAAGATCAAGGTAATAAAAATGGTAGGTCTCCCATCACTTCTGCTCACGATTGATGAGAGTGAACGTAGTGATAACCATGTTTGTGTAAGATCCGTTAGTAGCTGTGAAAGCCATTAAGGCATGGCATTAAAAATCATAATCAATAAGCTAAAATAATATGTTTTTAATACCGAATTTAGGACCTTAATATTAGTATTGTCAGTGGTTATGAAAATACAGTTGCTGCTGGGTATAGAGAAAATGAAGGAAACAAATGCAGATACATTATCTTAGGCAAATAGCTCTAAAATTTATAAATTTGATACAGTGGCTACTTTAACATGGAAGATATTTTATAAGCATCTATAACAGGTTGAAGAACCCATATCAGTTACTATTTAATACCCCAAGAGAAATCAAATTTAATTCCAATTATAATGTAAGCTACTTTACTATTTAATACCCCAAGAGAAACCAAATTTAATCCCAATAATAATCTAAGCTGCCCTTGGTAAGATGCAACTGTATTTTGTCCCTGCTGTGTTAGAATGTACACGAGACAAACTTACAGCTAGGATTATCATGGAGACTGTGTAAACCTCTGCTCAGATAAGCGGCACGAGTGTCACGAGACAGTGGTCTGGACATATCAGGCAGACCTAACAGACAACTAAAGTGCCTTCACTTACGCAATGTCTGCCTGAAAGGGATAAAAAGGTAATAAAGTGATAAGAACTTTGTGATGACGATTCCCACAATTCAGAATCCAAAAGAAATAATAATAATGTGTTGCAAAAAGTGTAGTCCATTCCTAACCTCGTCATCATGAATGTTTGTGAAGTAAATTATAACTATCAGCAAATGTTTTATTGATTTGTTAACTAGTGGTAAAGGGCTGTGAACACAATTCGACGGATCTCTACACGATGTTCGTAATCGCCTTTGAGTGCGACGATTCACATGGTAAAGAGACATAAGTTAGTATACAGTTATATGTTTGATGTTCTACATTGCTTTCCTTGCTCCATTCGACTCGAGCGAGCCAATCAGTGTGTCAAGGGCGAGTGGTAACCCGGGAATTGTGAAGAGATTTACAAATAAATGTAACGCTACAACCGCGATAAGCCCCTCGCTACTCGTGCACTCCTATCCTATAGCGGACTGAAATTCTGGGGTAATCGTTGTAAGAATGTTCTGGTCATCGCCCTAACATCTCGCAGCGTGAATCGGGGTGCGGGGAACTTACTAGATCGGACCAGCGAGACTATTTAAGCCGCGACGGACCTCCGAGCCGACAGTCTTGAGTTTAGAGGATTGCACGGGCTTAAGAGCCACATGTGCGAAGACAGCAAAGCGAAGAGCCAAAGAAGCGACAAGTAGCGACGAGAGCGACCAGTGGGAGTGAAGTCTGCGGACTGCGACCATCGGTACAGTAGGGAGTGAGATTGATAGGCGGGACTAGACTATTGTACTGAATGTATGAGTGACAGACATGTGGAATGATGCAAGAGACAAATTGTATACGTGTAAATAATGAGTGTGAATTAAATGACTGTAACCAATACAGACACAGTGATATATGACTTTAATTAATGTTCAGATAGACATTAAATACCACGCTCACTGAAAACAACAAGAGTAAGAGTGGAGGTATTGTTTAATGTTGTAGATAATAGCTGTGAGAACATTATAGCTGTATAAATAAATTAAAAATTAAATTTACTTCTTTAATTTAATAAGACCTAGATTCCACACGAAATCGGTTACATCCCTCTGGCGTCTTGTAACATTGGTGTATGAAGTGGGATGGAGGCATTCAATTGTAAATTAAGTTAGGCAATAGCCTAGTCATTAATGATATTAAGACAAATTAATTAATTTTAACAGCTAAAGGCCAAAAAATTAAAACCGCTTTGTACAACCATTGCTGTAAATGTTAATTAGAATAAGTCGGCAGAACTGAAAACACTGTGAACATTAATTGAGGGGTTAAGTAGTCAGTGAGCGCAAGTGTAAATAGCTTGAGAGAAGATGTAAATAATGAAATGAAAATGTAAATTGCCAGATAACTAATGTAAGTGATTTCGTAGACAGGAAAACTGACACAGTAAATGAAAATATAGATAGGAAAATAAAAGAAACCAGAGAGTTAGTTACAACGAGAAATGACAGAGTTGACAAGAAATTCACAATGTAACCGAAGTTGTGGACAGTGTCAGCGGAAGGATGGCCACTATTGAGAACAAAATGAGTGCAACATAGACGGAAAGGCAGAAATTTCTTCAGCAGCGAAGTTCATCACTACACTGGCAGCAGAAAAAAGTGGGGATGCATTGCAGATCGTAACCAACAGAGCAACCTCGCAGAAAAACTGCCAGCTCTGCGACATTAGTGTCGCGCAGCCAGTAGTGGGGAAGGGGGTCACAATTAAGCCCGCATCGTAAGATGGTCGGACTCCTTGGCGGGAGTACCATCACTAGTCCGAAATAGTCGCCAACACTGAATGGTTGGTCAGACAAACTGTGGGATTACTACCTCGCTATTGTACTGAGATACCTTGTACTTAGAATACTTCAGATTTCTGCCAGAACGACAGTGACTGGAGTATCCCACACTGGTGTCGGCCTTGGAACTACGATACGGTGATCGATACCTTCGACATGCCCAACTGCCAAACCGCACCCAGCGACCAGGGGTGACACTGCAGGAGCTAAGGCAAGACGTTATGCAGCAGTCCCACCTAAATATGGAATGGTGCCACGAGGAGGCGTGCAACGTCATCGTAGTCGGCTTCTTCGTCGAAGTCATCGCCGGCAGAGGTAGGAAAGTGGTACGTCTGGCTGCACCCCACACCATGCAGGACGCCCTGGCCCGAGCACTGGAGGTGGAGTCAGCACGACAGCAGTCAGCACGACAAGAGTCAGCGCGACAAGAGTCAGCGCGACAAGAGTCAGCGCGACAAGAGTCAGCGCGACAAGAGTCAGCGCGACAAGAGTCCGCACCCCTATGTCCGATAAGGCAGCAACGCTGAACAAGACGAAAATGACAGCATTAAGAAGACACTAAAAGAGATGCAGACGAGTTATGGGGAACATCGCTTCCAAGGTCCGCACTACAGAGCTTCGCCACCCACCCCCACAAACGGCCAGAGTGTTGGTCATGTGGACACCCGGGGCACCTGAAAACCTACTGCCCACAACAGCAGCAGCAACAGAAGCAACTGTATGTAAATATAAAATGATCCTCTAGAGATACATCATTCTCATTTGACATGGGGTTTAGGGCCATTCCACGAGATCCGGGTGTGACATTTGCTAACATTAAACCAATAAAATAAAATGTGTAAAAGTAATGTGTCTGAACTATTAGTATTTATAATGTTACCGAAACATCAACAAACACCTGCCAACTTTTCAGAATAAAAGTTACCATAGTTTTTCAGGAAAAAATAAGCATGTGTGTTTCCGGGTGTGACATGGAAAGAGCCAGCTTTCTAAAGAAGGCCAACACAAACAGAAAATTCTG
The DNA here is from genome assembly GCA_002778355.1 of Clitarchus hookeri. Lineage (NCBI taxonomy): Eukaryota > Metazoa > Arthropoda > Insecta > Phasmatodea > Phasmatidae > Clitarchus > Clitarchus hookeri. The sequence continues at coordinate 278,042 of NQII01002064.1, forward strand.
TGAACTGGGTTGAATTAGTAATCTAATATAATTTTTATGTTACTGTAGAAAGTTCGGTATAATAAAAGGACCAGCTAGAAGTTTAAAATATGTTAACCTTTTTGATTCTGTACATTTCCCAAAAAATTCCGGGTGTGACACATGAAAGTTCCGGGTGTGACTGAGAGCAATACAAATAAGATATTGGAGGATTTTCTTCAAAATTTTACAATGAAAGTTACTTAAACTTAAACGTATACTAAATCATGAAATGTTATAATCATTTTTAACATTAAACATTTATTAATAAAACATATGGTATTACACAAATTTGACACAATTTTACAGTTTAAAAAATAAACGACATTTTTAAATACTGTAATATGAATTACTAAACTAGCGTACTGTTGTGAACAATATGTAACATGCTTACAACAATCACGACAAAAAATTACAAAACATCACGCAGAAAATGATGACTGAGTGTCTAAGGGTAATTTTCCGAAACACTTGTCAAATTCGTACAGCATGCGATCTCCGTGAAGTCTAATGTCTGGCGGAGATACAATACCAGATATCTGCGACACTGCTACGTAAGATACATCTAATTCGTCAGTTCTATACAGTCTACCTGTTTCACCAGACTTTCAAAAACATTACTTGTGCATCTCCTTCTTCGGTAACATTTGTTTGGCAAATGCCCAAGTAGACCACTTCCTATATTTACCACTGGCACTATCTAATTCTACTTTAACAAAAACTCCACGTGAAAGATTACTCTGAGAAAAAGCTACTTTAGGAATGGGAGTGGAACGAGGAGTTTACCTGTTTTCCTAGGTTTCTGAATCTGTGTAAATGTATTGAACAAACAATTTTTTTTTGGAGGATTAGAGTTATAAGAATAATGACTTTCAATTTTTAACGTGCCAAGTATAGGTTAGTAATAAAATAATAATTCAGAGTGAGTTGGAACACAATATTACACATACTTGTCTCAGGTTCACACAGCTTAGCAAATATTTTAATACTACTAACTT
>NQII01002064.1:279262-290736 GCA_002778355.1 Clitarchus hookeri
TGCAAAAATGATGAAGCATTAAGTTAGAGAATGTATCTTGTATCTGATCAGGAGTACTATATTTTTAATGGCAAACAATAAAAGCATATATGGCCTAACCAATAATAGTGTCAAACACACAATAATTTTGCCACACCCGAAACTCTTGTTTAAAGTATTAAACTTAATTTTATTAGTCTGAAATATGAACTGAGCTATAACATGGTCTGTTAAACTGACTTTCACAAAATAGCAAATTAACTGAAAATTTGAACTGTAAAATATGTAAACTAATTGTCAGACTTTGTTCCGGGTGTGACACAGAACACGTTCATTTTCACGTAGCTGTAAATACTAAACTACTTACTTGAATCTACTCATGTTGCCAGGAACACAAAATCCAACATTCTCTTAACCTCAATAAATGATTTTGGAGGGAAACAATTTAATACTGAAAATATGGCAGAGCTACCAAAAGAACCATGATTTCCTTTAAAACAGGCCTACAGCACACACAGTATTTACATGTCAAAGACAGTTGGATTCCAAAATCAGTAAAAAAGAATTCAGTTTCGTAAAATATACACATCTGTCTTGACTTAACAGCAATAAAAAATTAATTTTTTTACACCTTAGGCTCATTTCACATGGAATGGCACGTTAAAATCGATATTTTTTCGAAAAGTTTAAATTTGTAACCTAAACTCTGGTGTGGGAGATGCTAAAAATATGAAACTTGCACGAACTAAGGGCCTGTATGATACCTATCCACTGTAAAAAATTTTAAGTTCTAGACTTCACTGGTTTAATATGAATAAAATTTCAAAATGTGGAAAAAATATATTACATTTATGGCATTGCTGTAATAAGGTGCACAACTGTTAATAAAATCTTAAAGGGCAGTAAACAGTTAACAATTATATAGATCAAATAACAATTGATTAAGATACATGAGGTGTGGATTCTGAAGTCAAAAACTTTTAAAATAAATTTACTCAAACTTTTTTAGGGATTTGTGCTGATGTGCTTGTACAAAGCTGAAAATTTCATTACACAGTTACTCAGAAATGTGATAGCTGTTCCTTCCAGTTTGACGCGCAAGTTCTAGGGGCGTTTAATTTCTTATTACTTTTGACAGTGGGACCCAACATTCTTCTGCTGATTTACGGAAAGATGTCCTTGGACCTAGTGGCAGGAAGAAAGTAACATGAACATCTTCATTTTCTTAACTCACTTCAGTGACCTGAGCCGGATACCACTTTTCATCTTATATGCAAACAATGCTAGCATTAACTTGCACATCAAGGGAGCCACTAGAGAAATTTGCCAAGAGAAAATTGCTGGAGGTTTTATAGCAGGTTAGTGTGTCAGTGCCAAAAGGCACAAGCTTGAGTCTTTCCCTTGTTTGAGGAATACCNAATTTCATTACACAGTTACTCAGAAATGTGATAGCTGTTCCTTCCAGTTTGACGCGCAAGTTCTAGGGGCGTTTACTTTCTTATTACTTTTGACAGTGGGACCCAACATTCTTCTGCTGATTTACCGAAAGATGTCCTTGGACCTAGTGGCTGGAAGAAAGTAACATGAACATCTTCATTTTCTTAACTCACTTCAGTGACCTGAGCCGGATACCACTTTTCATCTTATATGCAAACAATGCTAGCATTAACTTGCACATCAAGGGAGCCACTAGAGAAATTTGCCAAGAGAAAATTGCTTGGAGGTTTTATAGCAGGTTAGTGTGTCAGTGCCAAAAGGCACAAGCTTGAGTCTTTCCCTTGTTTGAGGAATACCTTTATACATTTGAAATCTTTTCTTCAGATGTAGCTCATTCCTTTCAATTTCGTCAGTAGATACGTACAAGTATGTGATACCTTTAATGTTTTCTATAGGAGCAGAGAAGTGAGTCCATTATCTTTTTTTAAATCTCCCACAGGCAAACTCATTTCCTTTCCTATATTCCTCCAGGCGTCCTCTCTTAAATCTGTGTTTGTATAATTATTATCCTTCGAGTTCCATAGAAGCCTATGACTACCATACATCTCAATCAATTTCAAAGGGAATAACACGACGCACACGAACAAAAAGCTGCGAACACACTTGCGTGGCGTGCCGCGCGAGGCGCAGTTGTGGATACAGACGTGTAGCGTGCGAGAGGCAGCAAGCCTTAGAGCACGACACAAAACCGACAACTGACGACTCGGCCCGAGGCTGCTTAGGGCGCGGCAGTGAGCGAGCGCGCGGCGGGATGCCTCGCCTCTTCCCACGGCCGGTCTGGACGCGGCTAATGGGAAAACTTGTGACACCAAGTGAAAAGAGGAAACGGGAAGAGAGTGTGCTCGGTAAGTGTGGCGATTTGGTGAAAACTGTAGTGCGTGCTAAAGTTCATTCGTTTTTCTTACGTAATGAGGCTCCAAAGTTAGTGCTGTAATTAAAGCTGACGATTTGCCAGATTTTAACAACACGACTCTTTACAAATTACTAATCGAAATCTGATTTGAATTTGTGAAAATAAATTTTAAAAGTGTTATTTTGGGCAGGGATGATAGAGCGTGTTGGCGTTGGGATTACCTCCGTAAAATACGGCAATATCGTAACGTAGGATGCTCGATTTATTATCTCAACGAAACTGGGTTAATGAAGGTCATGCAACCTCAAAAGTTTGGGCCGATACAACGGTTAAGACTAAGTAACAAGTTTTCTTGTCAGGCCCCAGTACAGGCGTATAAAAAAAACCCGCAGGTAAGGGTAAACGGCTAATTGTATTGCATATTGGAATTGACAGTGGTTTTGTTGAAGACGGCCTCTCGGTTTTGAATCGAAAAGAAAAAAAAAATCTTATTACGAAGACATGAACGGTGAAACGTTTCAGTCGTGGTTTGTGAAAATACTTCCTAAACTTTCCTACAACAGTGTCGGATAATGCTCCCTATCACAGTGTTAAACTTGAACGTGTGCCAACAAAAATTGTGGAGAAAACCAGATATTATTTCGTGGTTAACATCAAAGACATTGACGTTGATGAAAGTATGTTGTGAACATAGTAGACAGCCGTAGTGATAGGTCGTACAGCTTCCGCCATATAGTAACGGACAAAATATTTATAAACGCAGCAGAAAGCTCTACAGAAGAATTTGGAAGTCGAGCCTCGTTCGCAGTGACTAGAATTGCAAGTAAATAATCTTAATACTTATGTCACGGTACGAGCGCATGTATGAGATCTACGTTCATGAAATCGCACTGTAGCGACACGCTCCTGCAGCAAACAAACATTGCTGTTCGCGGCGGAAAGATACGGTTGTATTTGTTTACATCGCGACTAAAATAAGGGTGAAGGCACTATAGTTATACTTACTTTGCAGCAGGCGGAGGAACAGTCCGAAAGTAGAACTCTACCAGGTCTCCAGAAAAGTGAAGTTGCTATGAACGGACTGTACGAAGTGAAGCCCGGACGGAGAAGCAGGGCACGCGGCTCCGTGGACAAACGTGCCCTGGCGCACGCACCGGGGCGCTAACAAGGAGGCAACAAGATGACGGCCTCAGATAGCCGGCAGGGCTGCGCTCACGCAATCCAATGAGAGCCCAGGCCAGCGGGCCGCTGCTTCGCGTGATTGGCGCTGGCGGCCCGCGACGGCCACCTCCGCTGATAAGCTGATTTATTTACGTGAGCATCCCCTACACTGCGGGTCATCCTAGCTGGAGCGCTAATTAGGATGAAAGGTGGCCACATCTGGATTTATTTACTTTGGGGCGATTATCCGTCGCCACACAAAACTATAAAAGAAAGGACGCCAAAATTGTGTATCCACAAATTTAATATATTTCACCTATTATAAGTTAACTAGTAACAGTGTCCCAAACCTTCAAGAGTGCTGGTCACAAAAAAAATGAATTACTTTTATCTTTATGCCAAATACTGTTCAACCTATAGACGTTACTTACAAGTACTCTTTCCTCGCTTAAAAAAATATATCCATTTCAAAATTACAATTTTTTGGGAAGTACAAATAAAAAAACACTCGCCGAAATGAGATAATTCACACTGAAATAAAATTACACGTGTTACTTCAATAAATCAGTAAAATAACGCTATGAAATAATTTAAGATTTTTCAAAAATTGGTTTTCTCTGGGATCTCCTGTTCCTCCCTTTCTTTCATTCCGGCGCTGCTCCATACTCACCTCGCTTCACCCTTATGTTTAGGGGGATCAGACCCCGCCATATTGGATTTTATTCTCGGCTACTAACCGCAAACGTGGATTTGGATGGATTTTTTCCGACCACATGACATAGGGTATAACTTATTGCGTTTCCTGAAATCTGTTCTGTTCGACTGCCGTAGCTATTGTGACATGTGTAGTTGTTCTCACAAAATAATCAATTATTTTACCTCGGCTATTACAAGTTACCAAATATAAAATGCAGAGAAGTTGTAACAATTCAAGAACATTAAGGAAGGTATTATTCGTGCTTTGTCCTGCCAAAAATTATAGTGCACCTCCTGAATTCAAATTTATGGCGGAAAAATATATAAATAATTCGATAGGGACTGGCCCCCTTAAGAGCCGCCCAAATCTCTTCACTCACTCACCAAAACTATACGAGCAAAATAATTTTTTTTTGTGCTAGGAAACAGTACTTACAATTAATGTCTACGAATTGAACTGTATTTCGTACAAATAAAAACTATTTCATGAATTGTTTTGGTGACCAGTGCCCGTAAAGGCTCGGCTTCACCTATTATGCAGAAATTCTTCGTTTTCGTGTCATAATTTCAGTTTCACAAGTATTATTGAAAACGTTTGGTTATACAAAATTTACAATTTACTAGTTGTTTACTACTTTTGTATCTAATTTTTACTGTGTGTTATTTTCTGTTTGCAAAAGGCAGGAACTTATTGATAAAATATAAATATGTTCCTGATTTTTTTGCAACTAGCAGATAACACACAATCAAAATCACGCACAAAAATATTAAAACAACACAATAATAATTAAGCGCAAAAATATCAAACAACTACTAAATTGTAAATTTTCTATAATTATACATTGTCAGTAAATACTCTGAATCTCAAATTATGACAAGAAGACTTTATGCATAATAGGTGAAGCAGAGCCTTAAGGACTCTCTATTCCCACCAAGCCTGCAGCTATGGGGAATCAATGTTAAAGAAATCCCTTCACAATTCATAAATTTTAAAGATAAAATTTAAAAAAAACTATTTAACGCAACTTTTTCAGAGAATACTGCCACGTTAAAAAAAAATTTCCTAAAGTACTTATTTATTCACCATTTTTTTAAATTCAGATTTTAATGATAAAATTTGGAAAACCATTATTAAACGTAAAATTTATAAAGAAAAATTAACGTGCCAGTATTCCTTAAGAAAATCCACGTGTAAAACTTGTTGTTCGAAACGATATTTTTTAATTTGATGAATTGAGAAAGAATTTCGAAGTTTCAAAAATTCTGGGGAGCCATCTATCACTGGGTTTCACACATAATTCTCAGATAAGTGACAACCTTGAAGAAAAACTATAAGAGCCAATGCTGCTAGGAGAATCGGCAACCGTAAACGGTTCTGTATAATGTATCCATGACGCCACTTGTCAACTGTAAGTATTTTTCAAAGAGATACTCTGTAGTAAATAAAATTTCGCCATATGACATTGTCGGTTGGGAAAGGGGGTTAAATAAAGTTCATCAAAACATCAACTGCCAAGGTATAATAGAAAACTAAAGACTGTTCCGATATTTTGAGTACTTTGAAAGCCCTCCTAAGTTTTTACATCTACATGTTCAATCGTTAGCAGCCACAAGTTTATTTGTTACTTTTTTAAATCACGGTAAATTGCACAATATAAAAAGTGACTATCGGAAATATGTTTATTTCTCGTAATTATTTAGCTAAATTCAATAAATATTGTTTTTAATTCGTAGCACGCAGTTCACTTATTTAATCAGTAAATAAGTTATGTTTTGTTTCACTGAAACAACGTGAGGTTTTCGATTGATTCTAAGTAGAGCCATTTCACTGATTCAATTTAATTGCGAATCAGTGTTTCCCACTGATTCGGATTTAGTGTGTACATACGTAAAGATTTTTGGGTCTTTTTTGGCGTTTTTGTAAGTCTGAGACACTGTTTCGGCATTATACCAAAACTATTGGACGGATTTCGATGATATTTTCGCAATACAAGGTACGTCTCAAACCAGCTTAAATGCTAAGAATTCATCACCAAGCTATATCACCAGAGAGTTCAGTAATAGAAACTAAACTATTATTTCCCTTAAATTTTTTGTTTCTTGTTCGGAACATATTTAGGCTACATAAGAATACACACACACACACACACACACACACACACACAGATATATATATATATATATATATATATATGTATGTATAAGGCTTTGTTGAATATCAGTCCGCCGCAACAAATTTAGTGACAAATTTAAACTCCAAGCAGTTGAAACAGCAGGTAGCGAATTTGTATTTAATATGCCAAACAAAAATTTCAGTCACAAATTTATACACCCAGCGGGTAAAGCCTCGATTAACAGTTAATTTAGTAAAATAAAAATAAATAGCACTTGAATTTTAAGAGTTTCAGAAAATCAATGCTACATGCTTTCCAGTCGTATTTTACAAAAGTAATGCGAAAAAAAATAAGGTAAGTGCAAATGGCGACCATCTCTCCCATTATACCCAAAACATCCAGAACACTACATTAGAGCTAGCAATACCTATAAAAGCCCGAAAAATGTTGTATTATCCAATATGAGAAAAAATCATAAAGACTACCTACAAATGTTCAGCTACAGTATATCTACGAAATAATCCAGCAGTAAACCGAGTCAGCTACGCATTTCCTTGTTACACTCATGAGTAATTTCGGAGATAAGTAATATGTGAATAAACTGAGCTAACCTAATATTTATATCCCAACTTACTGAAGTCAGATTCAATGCTTTTATAACTAAAACTAACCGTGACATTATTTAAGAACCACTAACTGAAAAACACGGGAAAGTACTAAAACTAGAATGGGTCGCATACAAGTAGTGACGATCGAAACAGAAGTCGCATACGCGCACCAGCAATTCATTGCGGAATTTTATACGAACTTTATTTAAAATAAGGCTTATTACTGTAACACACAATGTAAACTATTATTTTTGTTTACATTCTTACAAGGCAATTAAAAAATATACGATTGAGTACATTGGCTCAATGTTTATTGAAATTCACTGATTTCCATAAAAATGTTGGTACCCTTCAAAAAAATTTTGCAACAGTGAAAGTTGTTAAAAGGCGCATCGACGGATGATAACTTCTCTCTGTGTGTGGCGTGCTCCAAGATGCAGGGTGGACGGCACGGCGAACTGCAGGTAATTTGGGCTTTTTATTTTTATACTTCTTAGTCCGATTCTGTTGGGAGAAACGAACACGCGAAAATACACGGCTGCCCGTTCTTGACAACCCCGACAGGCCACAAGAACAAAGTAATGTTTGATTGGCTGACAAGACAACAAGAGCCAGCAGCTTCCTTGCAAACCGTAACACTAATATGTAAGAGCTTCACTGGAGAACCATATCTCTAACAGAAGTATTTTCAGACGCCTAAAAAGGTAAATATGCACCCNGTACAGGATGAGTATAAAAGAATACCCCAACTTTGAAGGTCTATAATATTAAAACCAAACAACCTACAACCTTGGTTGACCAATCAAATGAACCGTGGAACTGTGAAGTTTGTTTACCATACATTTATAAATGTTCAATGTGACCACCATGAGCGGCCTAAACGACATCTACGCGATAATCGAACTCGTTCCACATTAGCTTGGAGAGCTGCATCAAACCAGTCATTTTGACTGGTTACCCAAACAACAAATGCGTCTCAATACAAAGCTAGGCGACAACGTCATTTCCCTAGTACATGCAGTGTACCGCCTACATAATACTGTAACACCTCCTATCTAATGGCAACCGACCATCAAGAATTCTATACGTTATGCCTGAAAGGACGAATGCCTTGCGAGGAACCATGCTTTGGAGAGTGTACATCAATGAACATACTGCCTTCGCTAAGCAGGATGGTGCACATGTATCTACAGTTCTACACCCCCCTCCTACAAAGTAGGGTCCATTGTAAATAAGCAACAACATGTATGGTATTATCATACCTGGATACTTCAGGACATCTACTACAGGCACAGCGGCAGGCGAAAGTCGGTGAGATGTAATATAACTCTGTACCATATATGAAGGCCACATTCTTGACAGTTGAAGATCGCCGCGCCAATGTTTACTTTACGCTATTTATCAATTCGCCATCAACTGGGTGCGACGAGTCAGCGCGTCCAGTAGGTGCTGCTTCGTGCGGCAATTGCTGAACTACTTGGGTGGCGCGGCAGGCGGCGAGTGTGTTTGGAGGGCAAGTGTAGGTTCGTTCGTAAACGCTGTACACGAAATGTGTGTTACTTTAAAAATTATGTAGAGCTCGCGAAAAATAAAACTATTGGTATACGTTCGTAAATTTATTATATAAAGCAAACGAAAGCTATTCTCTTCTGGCTTGTTATACTTCGAAAATAACCTCACAGATGGCGCGCACGACATTTCAGCGCGTGCTCTGAGCCGCATTTTTTTCTCAAGAGGTAGCGTGTTTGTGAAGTTTACTGTTGTTCTATTACTGGCTCGTAACGAAAGGAATTTGAAATATTTTTCGTAAGATTATTAGAAAAAATAATCCAACAATATCATGCAATATTTCTGTATGCTTCTGGAAATAATATCAAACGTGTGAGGAAAGCCGGGTTGGAGAGGGGGGGGATAAGATGTGAAAAAAGTTTTTGAAATTGCGTTTCTATTGGATATGGGTCGTTTTAATGTGACTTTAATTTTGAACACCTATACATTTCTACTTTAGCACGAAGTTTAGTTTTCAACACTAAAAACAGCTGTTTTATGACTACGTAAAATAAAATGTATTAATTAAATCTGGAACTCTTTTTTTATCGCGTATTTTCGACTGGTCGAATGTGCGTCAGCAGTGCACTCAGAATAGCCAACATAATATTAACTTTTGTTCGTTCGTGCATCAGCTGATACCGGATTTTGTAAATTGTGCCGTTGTTTGTTTTGAATACACCAAGTGGCCACTCACTGACTGTCAGAATGTGGCCTCCTTATAGGAAATGAACTATACCACATGCGGTCAAATGGGATGCAGCATTGTGTAATATTTAGCGATTTCAGGTGGCGAATCCTGCCTGATGTGTTTCTGTTACCATAACTCAACTCTTGTGAGCGCATAACACACTTCCCTTTGTTATGAGACTCCTCATAATACTCCCAGACCCATGATTTCCACTTCTTTGAAGTCATTATTCCTGAAAATGAACGAGTGTGAAACAATACCAGTATTGATGAACTAAACTTTTAACGCTATCGCGTGAAATAATATTTCAGCGGCACCTGCCATGCTTCGATTTAATTATACTGTATGTCACGAATATTACCCGTACAACTCACAGGGTGTGCTTCGTAATACAATACCGGTCCCACGGGTCACACACAAATGCAATACTTCCATTTACATGCACTAACTCGTTTCACCGTTATACAGACTGTCAGCCTAACTCTACTACAATATTTTCCAACAGTCTACACTTACTTTAGTAACTAATGTGAGTGGTGATGGTTACATCGTGGAGTTACGAATTTTACTGCACATATTATCTTCTCGCACACGAACGCACATCTACCTTCTTCTCTTCAATAGACTACAGCAGTGGCGCCAACTTAAATTAGATGTTGGGGAGGGTCAAGAATTAAATTAAAATGTATTTGTTATGAAATATCAAAGATCTCCCCAATAAAGCGGGGGATTCGAAGGGTGTTCCCCTGGGAAAATTTGTATTTCAATATGCAAAATGGTGCTATTTAAGCATTTCTTCATACCTAGACATTAAATATACCGCTCATAGAAATTGTGATATTTTAAAGGTGAAATTTATTTGGGTGATACCATTATCAATCCCAGGGCCTTGCCCACTCAAAATCAGTATTAATATCAGGTTAAATATTATATAAATGTTATATACTGCTATTCAATCCATCTATAATAGTACCTTAACCGAAGCACATTTATAGAATTGTTTTCTAGGAATGACATAGGCCTGCATGATTTGAAGGAGGGAACAAAGCCAATATTTGTGTGGCCATTATTCTGCATGTATTAAAAATTTTCACATCTCAATATGACAAAATTAGCACTACGATAGAACTTTCTTCAAATATGACACAAATACCTTATAGAAGGAATGTCCTATTTCTTTGCTAAACCACCAAATGTAGCGCATTAACAGTTCATGTGGAAATGCAGTTCGCTGAAGTAATATCCACTTTCTTGTCCCATTTATAGCTATAAAGTCATCTGTTACCCCATCAGATCTAATGCCACAGCAGCCTCCTTGTGGATATGTCAAATGCTCACAGAATTTACTGTTCCATCATTGCACGCAAGTGAATCTTAAAATCAGAGAAATACCTCTCTGCTGCTGTTGCTATTGACACGGGAATTGTCACAATTTTAAAAAACTTGAGTTCCGAGATCACGTAAGTGATCGGTTCTTCTACATTAGCAAGTCATGAAACATCCCTCTGTGAAGCAAAAAGACTATCAGGGTCGACATCATCTTTGTAGAATTGCACAATTACCTTTTCTATGGTTGCATCACTCCCAAGCGGAAACTGCTCCACTTCCAGCAAAAAAAAATTGTTCACTGATATTTCAAAACAGGAAATTAAACTAGTTACAGTTCTATCAATTATTTCGAAGAATAGACACCAGTACCTTTGCTCCATTGAATAAAACTGCTCTGTTGAGTTATCTAGATTCCCCAAATATTTTTCCTCCTGGGTAAAGTAGGTGACTGTATTTATGTTGTTTTTCTCTCTTGTTTCAGGCTAGATTTCTTATAAACTTCCTCTGATAAATCTAGTGCTTGCTTTCATGGTCATTTTCTATGAGCCTCTTCTAAGTGAAGCAATTTCTTTTGCAGAGTACAATTTTCAGGGTCTACGTGACCACCTAATTTGACAATAACAGTCTCAAAAATGAGGCAGCTTTAGATTATGTTTCGGTAGAATCATTACTTGAAATGGCTATAAAAATTTCCATAGAATCTGTATAATTTGAAAGGATAGATGAAAGTAACATCTTACTGTCAATGTTGTTGAACATAAAGGCAATACTTACATTACACTACAGACATCTGGAAGTTGCCTGAAACAAATACATGTCCACTTATAAATAAAAAGATTTCATAAACTGTCTGAATTGGAATTTATTATTAGACAAAGGAAACAGTAGTGTTCTACAACATTTGTTGGCAAATTATTATATATAAATAATGTTCATATACATGAGAATTTTGGAGAATCAAAATGGCCCTCCGCCCCTCCTGGGTAAACTTTGGGTGG
>NQII01002064.1:290769-336146 GCA_002778355.1 Clitarchus hookeri
GGCCCGGGAAATCGGCGCCACTGGACTACGTGTAACTATGTACCGAGTATAGCGGCGTCCGCGGCAGCGCTCGAGCAACGAATTACCGTATCTGCCGCACAGGTTACATTATAGGCGACGACTAACTCTCGACCATTTTCTAGAGCCTGTGTTCTTGGCCAATCTCGACACCTCTCGTGCTTCTCGGGCTCAATATCCCTTTCCTACTTAACAGGTCGTTAGGGAGGTGGGAAGTATTATTAAATTACTTTAACACTACCGAGATCCCACCATCTGGAAGGACCAGTCGCATGAGATTCCTTTAGGTGTTCTCCCAATTCTGATACAACACACCATTTCCCAGGGCTAGAGGATTCCACTTTGCCCAATATGCTTTGATTACAACTCTAAGAGTACATATTTCCTCCCATTTTGGTGAATGGTCCACTTCTTTCCACTTCCAGTATGAAACACAAAGTAAGGTGAATTTTTCCCCCACCCCCAATATCTTATAACTTCATGAAGACAACCCATCACCAATAACGAATTCTCACATCCTGTAGATGAGAATCCTTACTGTTGTTTCTCTCCTCCTAGTCCTCGTAACAGTGCCGGGCAACAGGGACGTTCCATGGCCTTCGAGATAGTGCTTCTGTACTGCTGTTAAGACAGCCCACGCCTGTACTTTATGAACTTCGAAACTATAGCCCTAAGGGTGCTTTACCCATCGGGCATTGGCTTCCAGATATTAAAGCGCAGTAACCACTATACTGTAGCATAATCGGTTCATAGAATAAAAAACGTTCCAAATACACTAAGTACTGGTGTGTGAACTTACCTTCACAACCGAAAGATCAATTATGAGTGACAGAGTGCACCAATACCTACATCTCTTGCACATTTAAGATGAACTCACCCTTGCTGCTAGAGAATTTCACACTAGGGACATCACAATTTGTTGTAATTCTTCCAGAAGCAGCTTCAAGCTCAGGGATCTAAAAGAATTTTCTTTTTGACTCAGTAAAATTATGCCATGGCTTGGCAATCATAGTACACCAACATAAATGCCAGTGTAATATCTGCACTGACATAGGACACTCTGCACTTGAATCTTGCTGGTTTGTTGAGACCAACTGCTAACTTAAGTTGATCCTTATCTTCCCAGCATGTTTATATCCCATGGGCATACACACACCCAAGTAGATAAATTTTGTAATGACAGAGTAGATACTTCTTCAAAATTAATTGCAAGCTTGTTGTAGCCTCCTTCTGACACTCAAAATTAATATACATTAGGTGCTCTATTTCCTGCGATGGCTATATCGTCTAGATAAATGTGACAGACATCTAAAAGGTACAAGGCAATCAAAGGCAGCATGAGCATAGCATAATACAAAATACATAACTGTGAACTGCTAAGTTCCTTTCCATTCAATTGGGCATAGAAGGCAGTAATCTCCAAATCCACCTAGACAACTTGATATTGCCAGAACCCACTTTCTACATCCAACATCGAAAATCATTGTGCCTCTGCTAGGCTATCCAATCTATAGTCTATTCTAACCAGCGAAGAGAGTATCTTGTCATTCAGTTTGCTGGCAGTATTTTACACAAAATCAATTCGCTAGTATAGTAAATAAATGAAAATATAAACATTTAACTAAGTTATTTGAAAATGTGTCTATTGAGATTTTGATGGAAACCTTTTACATAAAGCTGTTGTTTAAAATAAACGCTTTACAACATTTTTCAGTTTGTCAAACCAGAAAAACTTTTATTTTTTAACAGACAAAAGTGTCACATTAACTTCTCCTATGGCTATTATATTACAGGTTTGTTATTAAATTACATGTTGTCATTCTTAACGTGGCTTCTGAGTTAAAGATTAACACTGTTTGAATAAGTTCTAGTTCGTTGGTGAACATATTTATTCACAAGTGAATTACCAAACATACTAGAATACATTGATCATCAAAAGAATAGTCGCACCTACAAAGTGTGGGATTGCAATGCTATTCGGAAGGAAGGAAAAAGTTACCAAGAACAAGAAATGATCGTATGAGCAATATTTACTACTGGTACAGTAAAATTAGATGAAAACCTAAACATCCAAAAAAAAAAGTTATCTCCAGTGCCAAATTGTTTTATACCCTCCCCGTTGTTAGTAGTAAAAAGTTACAGCGTCGGGTTTTGGGGGGAGGGGGATGTAAAGGTGGTGAAATAGCCATTTTTCACCGTTTTTAGCAAATATCTCGGAAACTATGAGGTTTAGAGCAAACGTTACCCCATACAAAAATGATCTACATTAAATTTTGAACACAAATGGTCATATACATGATTACGCCCAAGTGAACGGTTTCGGAGATATAGTGGGGGTAAAATGCCCATTTTTTAATTTGCTTGAAATGTCAAAAAAAAAAAAAAAAAAAAACTATATCTCCCATTTGTCAATTGCCACAATATACTGTTCTGCTATTTTTCCATCATAGGTATTTTACCGTAAATATGTCAAATATATCATGTTCCCCGCATTTGACAATAGGCACCTATTATACTCTTTTCCCCAAATTTACCAAACCTGTATTCCATTTGCTTTTTTATGTCAGATCAACCCTATACTTCGTCCATATCTCGTTGAAAAGAGAATTTCATGAATAGGAAGATCATGTAAAAAAAACCAAATATAAAAAAGAAGAATGCTTTATTAAGAAAAGGAGAAGATTAATACAAATCTCTGAAAGTAATGTTGCAGGTAGGTCAATATTTTATTCTCAGTCAGCCGCCAATAGTTCATCTAGTGTGGTGGTAGGAAAGGAATCATCTTCCTCTTCGTCCAGTTGAAGATCATCATCCATATCACCGTCAATGATTAGCGTGTCTTTGTTGACGCATCCAAGTTCTGATCAATTGCTGCACATGTTTGAGTTTGAACGCATTCGTCTTTGCAGGTGCAAACGATGAGGGAGAGCAAGTCTTCGGGAGCAGCAGGATGTGTAGTTGTAATAGGACGAAGATAACCACCTATTTTTTTCCAACCCCACTTCAATGGATCTTTCTGCTCATTGAGCCATTCATGCACTTAGTGATAAGCTCTAAAAAAAAAGAGTGTTGTTTGGCAGCTGTTGAAGTAGGGGGAAGTGCAGCGAACTTGAAGATGGAGTGCAGAGGCTGTTTTGCGATCGTTTGCAAATAACATTGGTGGCGTACAGAATCCAAATCGTCGATGTTTTGAGATCCAAACATGGAAAGGAGAAAATGTTTTCCCGCATCAGCAACAGCATTTGGGTCTGCGTTTGGGTCATTAAATGTAAGAAGCTTTGTGTGAAGTGCCTTGTTGGCTTGAACTTTTTTGAAAGGCGCTATTTTTCCCTTGTTGTAAATTGCTGAAATGGTGTCACATCCTGTGAAAGCATATACAGCCAAGAGAACATGTTTCATTTCCCCGATGCCTCGCTGAATGTAAGAAATGGAGTGCTCTTTTTCCTGTTGAGTACCTTTCTTTGGTATAACCATTTTCAATTGGTTGTTGGCTGGCGCATGAGCAATCAACCAGAATAGTAAGTTAGTGTCGTTTCCAATCACTGCAGTGACTCCAAGTCCTTTCTCATCTTCATCAATTGGTGTGCGAACTATCATTGTGTCAGCATCACCTGTGCTTGATGTACTTTGCAACCAGCTCTTTGCAAGTGCACTGTGAGGAGAGAAATCAGTTCCATTTTGTTTTTACCATTAGCTAGAAATTCAGATTGCCCAAGAGTGGCATTAATCGCATCTTCTACTTTCACTTCAACATGAGTAGTAGTTCGTGATCTGCGCAGGTGCTCTTCATATTTTGTGCTCTGTTCTTCCTCATATCCATTAAAAACAACAGTAGCTTGTCCATAGTGAGTAATGATGTAGCTGGTGTATTGCTGACAATGTTTGAAGGTAGTTGGGCGTTGCCAGACTACACGGTGCCCTCCATCAATGACGTATGACACATACCCTGGATCTGATGTGTCGGATGGTTCATTTGCTTCAGGCACCAAAACTGACACCATTTATGATTTGCTTCCCTTCCTCATCAAACCAGATTCATCAAAAAGATATGGAGGATAAGCACATAATTCAAATTTGAAGATGTTTGCCAGCTGCTCATTACTTCTTACTGTACACACCACACCATTCAGTGTAAAAGGGTGTTAGGGTTTACACATACAGTATCATTACGAATTGTTACTGATTTGGTGATGGTGGCTAGAGACTTCACGGCTAACTTTCTCTTTAAGCGTATGTCACTGAATGCTTTCGTCTCGATATCTGTCAATGCTCCTAATCCAATTTCAAATGCTTCATCACAATTCACCTTTTCATCTGCCACAACCCCTGTTGACAAGGAAGACAGTTCAGGCGGTTTTGAGAAGGGGTTGTGTTCCTCAAGCCATGAAATGAAAGTTTGCAAGTCTTTGGAATTCCGCTTCTGATTTGTCTCTCGCAGCTCTACATGTTGCTCTGAACAGACGCTGCGAACTCCCGCAAATTCTTCCATCGCTTCAACTACTCGGGAACAGGTTGGCGCGGAGTTAATCCATGTTGCAATAGTTGTCGCTGTGATTCCTCTCCCTCCAGTCAATCCTCCACTGCTACTCAAAGATCTCATGAGAACCTGCTGGTCAGGGGAACAAGCTCACCACCTTTTTCACAACAAGGTTTTAAGACACACTCCGCCATCCCGACACACGTCCCATTGTAAACGTCACAGTTACTGTAGTTTTGTACACTCAAACCACAATAACAGTTGAACTTCACGAGGAATGAAGAAGAAAAACTTCACTTAACACGAGCGCGTAAGGCAGACGCTATCGAACTAACAGGCGCTCCAGGCAGGTGGTCGACCGGCCCTCTCCTACCCGTCTTCCACCCTGTGACCTTGTATCTACCGAACCCTCTTGAATAGAAACGAGCCCTTCAAGATAATCCTTCCTAGACGACTACAATACTACTCAATTGCAACCTTACTTCATGAAACGCAAAATAACGATTTCACACTGCGTCACAGCTTTTTTTTACATTATCTGAGAAATTATGCAATTTTTAATCCCTCCATGTCTCCGTAACCGTTCACTTTAGCTAAATAATGCGTATGACCATTTTTATTCAAAATTTAATGTAGATCATTTTTGTATGGGGTAACGTTTTCTGTAAACCTCATAGTTTCCGAGATATTTGCTAAAACTGTGAAAAATGGCTATTTCACCCTCTTTACACCCCCCTCCCACAAAAACCCGACGTTAGAAGTTGTGTAACTTTTTACTACTGACTACGGGGAGGGTATAGAACAATTTGGCGCTGGAGAGAACTTTTTTTTTCTTTTTGGGATGTTTAGGTTCGACCGATTTTTGGGCTAGTTTTACTGTACTATACACCACACACACGTCACTGCGTACGAGGTCGGGCCGCCATGTTTGCGGACATATTCCATCAAACGTCGCGGTATGGAGTTGTTGAGGTCCCAAAGGTGTCGTCCGATGATTCATCCCATGCAGATTTAATTTCGCTCGCAGTTCCTGCATATTTTGTGGTAGGGTTGGAGTCTCGATAGAGTGGCCAATAGCATCCCAAACATTTTCGATTGGGGATAGGTCTTGCGATACGGCTGGCCATAACAGAGTATCCATGGCTTCAAGGCGCGCGCCCTTATGAGACGGCAGCGTATGACGAGCGTAGTTCTTATAGAACGAAGCAATGGCGTGAGCATTCGCAAACGGCAGGGGTAATGGTTGCAGGACCTCATGAACCTAGGCTACTGTTGGGTTAAGTGTCCGTGATAAAAACCACCAGTGATAGGGCATCGTACGAAATCGCACCACACACCATGACGCCAAGTCGTATGAACATTTGACAACAAACTCTTCAGCTTGGCACTGCCCACGTTGCTTCCACATGCAGATGCGTCGGTCGTCGCCACCAAGACAAAAGCGGGACTAATCACTGAAAATTACCCGCTTCCATTCTCTTTGTCGGTCGAATTCTATCCCATCCTGTAAGTTACTTTTCTCGCAAATGAAATGCCGAGAAAGTGTTGTGAACCTGGTTGCCGTAGAACTTATGCCTCAGAAACTAGTTCCGGCTAGGCAAACTGAACAGAATTTTTCACATATACACTATGAAAAGCAAGTGAATAAAAGTTGGTAACATTCATTTGCGACTAAGCTATCTTTAAGATTGTTAACAGTGTTAGTCACCCTGTGACTAATATCTATATGAGCATTGTATTATCAAAATCAGTCCATTTCTCAGGGTACAGTTATAAAACTGCATGGCTCGATCATAATTTACCAAGTATCCCTCGTTGAATCATTACACAGCAAAAATTGCTCGGGATATTTTTTAACTTGCTTTTGTGGCAGCTTACCTTTCGCATAAATCGCTTTAAAATTGTTTTTGAGGTTTTTCTCTGCTAGGGATTTTCAATAGCTTTTCAGCCTTTATTTGCATTCCAGTTACCAACGTTAGGATGTTTCGACTCTACACAGCATTTCGAACTGTACTCTCTGTCTCATGTAACTTGGCAAGATATTGACAATTCGACGAAAGTAGCGCCAATGTTTACTTTTCGTTTATGTATCCTTTCCCATCAGCTGGTGCATCGAGTGGCGGCTGTATATTTATTTTATTAACACGCTGTCAGCTAACCCACTTTCCATTGTAATGCTAAACAAGTTTTAATGTATTCATAGACCAACATCTGTCTAAAAAAATTCTTAAGATATAAAAGGAAAAATAGAAAACCTTGCAAAAAATGTAATATTTGATAACTCTTTTTTATTTATTACAGACAACGAATTTGGGTTAACATTTGCGTGACTGTAATTGTAGTTCTTATCACACTTTGGATGTCACAGCTAATATGTTAAGACTGGAATTAATAGTAATTCGGGGAACTTTCTTGACAACGCACTTTTCATTCGCCAACAAACAACCTACCAACGACATTTGCAAAGCAGTTGTTCTGCTATTACTGATACTAAACAGCTCGAGTTAGAAACATGTGGCGTCGAATAACATAATAATTGCTTCAAAACTACCCACACGCATCCCACTTTCTTCGTTTTATTAATACAGTATAGTAAAACACGAAAACAACAAGAATATGGGTTTGCGGGAGAACTTGGCGTGTAATGGACATAGGCGCAACGAAAACGATTACCGGCCAAATATAAATGACTAGTAATGAAAATCACTGTACACTGAAATACAAATGTTACTTAAATATTATACAGAGCTCGCGGACAAATAAAACTATTGGTATCTGTTCGTAAATTTATTTTACACAAGAAAATTATATTTTTTTCTGACTGGTTCGGTAGGTAGTTTACAGATGGCGTGTTGTAACAGATGATGTGGCAGACGGTGTTGTGAGCCGAGCGTTCCTCAACAGGTAGCAGCAAGTTAACCTGCCTCTTGATTCCATCTTTGTAAAAGTTCACTTTTCTCCTGTTACTGGCTAAAAACGACAAGAGTTTAAAATATATTTCATCAAATCATTAAAAAAAATAATCCAACAATACCCTGCGATAATTCTGTAGGCTTTTGGAATTATGAAGCATGTCTGGAAGGTGTGGAGTGTGGGGGTACGACGTAAAAATAACTCCCAATGTTTGAAGTCGCATTTCATTTGAATACTGACCGTTTAAAAATACATTTCATTTTGAACACCTATACATTTCTACTTTAGCACGAAGTTTAGTTTGTAACACTAATAACAGCAGGTTTGTGATCACGTTAAATAAAATGTATTAATTCACCTAAGAACTCTTTCTTATCCGCGTATTTTCTGCCTATCTGATGTGCGCCGGTAGTGCACTCAGAATAGCCAATGTAATGTCATTCGTTCATGCACCAGCTGATACACGATTTTTAAAATGGCACATTGTTTATTTTTTATACGTCAAGTTGCCATTGAACTTTGCTACAGACTTTCCACAAATAAAATAATAGGGTCACCGTTTTAAGCCAAACAGAGGTACATGCAGCACAACGAGAACACTGCACTCCAGTTCAGAGCCTTCCCGTAGTGGCGATGGCGCACTTTATGCGCGTAACAGTGTCGCCCTTATCGCTCCTGCACTTCTCGGCAACGAACTTGGAAGACATCTTTAAGTAAACGGGCCCCTTAAAGATATCAGGAGGCACCGTATGTTTCTATAATTTGTACTCGCGAAAATATATTATTGCTAGATGAAATAACAGGAAATGGATAACAATTTGGGATACAACTTAACCGTCAAATACTGCAATGCAAGAAACGACTGGCATAATTGTTGATTTCAGCGTATTTTAGTTTGAACTATTCCTGCGATAATTTTGCTTTCCAAGGCCTAAACTGACGTCAATCTAAGCAATTTTTTTTATTTATACTGCGTAGTAGATTGATATCTACTACGCAGTAGCTTGCGCAACATCATAAAGAAGAGGGCTGTCACTTGATTAGAGCATGAGAGGTGGGGATGTAACCGAGCAGATTAAAGCCTGCCAGAAACAAAACAGAAAACATTGTCCATGGTGACCACGTTTCGCTCATTCCCCTACTATCGACGAGAATACACCACTATCGCATCTTTCACTACTATCGCTACACAGATACAGTTATTTCTTATATAGATGCTTTGGACTGTGTAAACAAATTTACCCTCGCACATATTGAATAAGTTGATATTCCCCTATCAATTAGTAGGAAGGATTCCGTGCTTTGTTCTCAGGTTACTAGCTCCTCTGGGTAGCAGGGTTGTTTGTAACCGTCGTCCAGGCTCGCAGATATGGCACGCACACTATACTGCTAGAAACAGGCACGTGTCCAAGAGTGTAAAGGGGCGTGGGGTTGAGGTACAACTCCCACAACCAACCCAACGAAATCACAACCGACCTTGGAATACCCTGTCTATGAGTTACAAGATATTTAAAGTTATTGGCGTTTCACGTGGCACTCGATTTAAAATATGAATATATATAGTGTATACATTTGTGATTTACTTTGCTGTGTCCGTGTGATACGGTACATAGCCTACATCCTTTTACCACGTGCTGTTGCCACCAGAACCACTCAACAGTTAAAACACTACTTCCGGTAATAAGTATCTGTCATCGATAACTCATGTTGCCAACAGGAAGTAGAAGCGATAGTGTAAGGAACAAGTTGCTAAATCCCATGCTGCCGCACGGCTAGTGACCGACCGGCGGAAAAGACCGTAATAAAAATACGGAAATTTCGTCATTCACGTAATACCCATTGTAAATTTTATTAAATTTATTTTTAGCACACAACACTATTAAGTACATTATTCAAAGTTAGTTAAGTATTACATAAAAGCTACGGAATGTGTTGATTATTGAAAGTAAGAATAACAAGCTGGGTTTTTAAGTTTACTAACCTATGATGACTGGCAATCTTAACTGCAATTTTCATTAATTAATTGTGACATACCGGATACGAGATATCATTGCACGGAAAATACCAATGGATTAACTTAGTCTTGAAATTATATTAAAACAGTGTTTTCTTTTAACTGCAGTAGGAGTAAGGAGTTTGGTGGGGCTAAATAAGTGTTCGTTATATACTAAATACTAAAATACCAAATACGGCATTATTTTAGTATACTAATTCGGGCCACGTTACATCCCAGTATACTTAAAGTCCCAATTCAAACACGGCCAGAGAAACTATCATCTGGTGATAAAACATTGATTATTTTAGGCAAGTTCCAGGTTTCTTGAGCAACAGTGGGTAATGTAAAGGTGGCGTTAAAAAAACANCGGGGGAGGAATTACAGCATGCCAACTCAGGTCGACTAAACCAAAGAACAAGAATGGAAGTTTTTTTACCATCGGCTTTCCTTTGAAGTTATGCATTCCATGGATAAGCTTCACTCTATCAGCCTAACATTACTGCATAGATTGCTGTACATTGTTTACATTGACCCCCCCCCCTTTTTTCTCCTTTTTCTTTGTTACATACGTCACGGTTAAATTTATATTTTTTAAACGATGTAATATGAATAAACCTCACAGATTTATTTTCGAATTTAATAACAGGTGCTACAAAGGTACGCTGACTGGTATAATGTTACCCAAGAATGGCAGTATTATCAGGAACCGCAACCTACACATCATCACTGGCTAATTTACTGTCAATCAGAATACATCAGCCAGTACTATTAATTCAGCCAGAGCCCTTGCGCACATTCACTGCCTAGGGATGCACGTGTCCTCCATCCCGGTGTCCATTAATATTTTACCATACGAACGTGGTTAAGCCCTCTGCAACGAACATTGAATGTACAATATCACAATTTTACTCTTTTACGATTACATTCATGAAGTACTCAACACAAAATCAAATGCTGCATTATAATTTGTTGAAACGTAACGGTGATAGATTAATACGATCTCAAATTATGGTAATTGTAGCATGACAAATTCTCAACAGACTGTGGACCTTCACTAAGTAAATGTGCCGGCCACACATAAATGCCAACTAATCATTGTTATCATTACACAATAACAGAAAATAATTTTAGGCCTACAGCTACCATAATTACAATTTTTTGTTTTAATTTTACCTTACTTTCTTTTTTAAAACCTAAAATTATATTCCAAATAAAATTAATAGGTAAAACGTTTGATAGCGACGATACGTTAATATCCAAAATATTGAAATATAAGTGTAAGTCACTCCAATAATTAAAATCGAACGTATTGTTTATAAAATAAGATATAATAACAAGTGTGTTATTCCTAAGGATTTAAAACTATCATCAAGATCACTTAACACAACCCCGCATTCCAAAATTAAATTAAAAACATACCTGCGAAACATTTTCAAGTAACCACTGCGGCTTGGAGGTTATACACGATTGGTACATATTCATTATGTACTCGTGTTTCGATGGACATGAAATATCAAACTACGAATTGCGTAACCATTTCTATACAAAAAAATTTGTCATGTGACTACTATGTTGAAAAAATATGCTGTCGCACGTGCACGATATTAAGACTAAGCAAACTTCAGCGCAGTCTGAAATGCACAGTAGACCGAAAACGCCTTTGGTATCTAAGCGTAGAAAAAAACTAAATAACCTACGTAAGTTCCAGAGAAACCATCACATTGTTTACTTTTGGGACTGAAATATTTTAAGGCCATTATTTAACCACCATAAACACTTCAGTTGAACATCGACTGAAATACCATTGGTAACAATAAAACTTACAGGATTTCACTTGAAATTGAAATCAGTTCTTTTCTTTATTGTTTTAATGAAGGCTACGCATGT
Organism: Clitarchus hookeri; assembly: GCA_002778355.1. Taxonomy (NCBI): domain Eukaryota; kingdom Metazoa; phylum Arthropoda; class Insecta; order Phasmatodea; family Phasmatidae; genus Clitarchus; species Clitarchus hookeri. The sequence continues at coordinate 302,061 of NQII01002064.1, forward strand.
GTTTGGCCTAAACCCCGCTGATACAGTACAAACAACTGTGTTTAAAGTACAATAACTATTTTGCATATTTTATACTTTAAATAATAAACCATAAAAGTAACTACATTACGGCAATGAGTAAATGCACTACACCACAAAAAGTATGTAGTGCTGTCATAAATAACTCACCAAAATTTTCCTAGTGTTGTTATAACAAGACGGCCGCGAATTCTTCCTTCGTTTCTTTAATTTAATTTTCTTCTTCACATCACTCACTCGCAGTAAATGCACACAAAAAAGCGAAACCGTGGGAGAGAGACAAGCACGCAAAGGAAACCAGATCCCCTCGAAAGATGCGGACGGACGCCAGATGCCTCGTTCGAGAGAACTTAAAAATAAATCCGTGGAGATGGCAGAAGAGGGGGAGGTAAGGTTCTGGCCCCTTCCTCGGTTCACATGCCGGTTCGTTTTCGCGCGTTAGTTCCCTTAGTCGACATCAGTGTGTTCATTCCCAAGCATTAGACCGGCGCGCACATCGTCAACCTTCTACACAATCACGAGCCGAACTGACTGCCGCTTGCGTCTGGGAGCCGAGCTGCTTTGGGACAAGATGGCGGTTACTGCCAACGTAACAAAATCAAAATACACTACGCTGCGCCCAGCGATCACGTCCTTCGCTCAGTCTCCTCCAACTGCATTCGCTCTTGACATTGAACTTTTTTTATATCGTTAACAACAATAATATTGATTATTTTCATAAGACTAAATTACTGGCTTTGCAATCCCAACTGTGCAATAATTTCCGATAAAAGGAGATCTAAACTTTTAATAAATCACTGATATCGCATTTTAAGTTTTATGTAAATTACCGTACCCATGTTTTATTTTAAATTCGGTGGCTTCCCTAAACAAACATTTTATTACAGACTTCAGGGTGTTTCACACGCATGTTCCTGTTGTTTTGAAACTACTAGGTAAACTCTAACACAAATGCATTGGTCACAATACAACTTGCCCCATGCACAATTAAATAAAAAATATCGTGTCACTTAAATATTCTGTTGAACTTACATTCATATATCAAAAGAACACAATGAAAAAGTGAGAGCGAGATCTATTGAACTAGCAGCTAAGAATTTGAAATTTAACGCTTCAATCCAGCAATGTGATGTTCTTTTGAACGAGCTAATATTTAACGACATTTACTTTTTTTTCTAATCAGTATTCCGTTATCATTGTACGGTTGAGCTGACGTCGGTACTTTATCATCAATAAAAATAAAATAAACCAAAATTACATATTCGCAATTTCTCGTGTAATCAGTNCTGACGTCGGTACTTTATCATCAATAAAAATAAAATAAACCAAAATTACATATTCGCAATTTCTCGTGTAATCAGTTGCGTATCAGTTTTTGCGAGTTCATTTGACGGCATGACAGTTCTGTATAGACCCCACGCTCTGGCATTTGTTCATCTACTGGTAAGACATGTCATTCGTTCGTCTCTTTCTACACGTGTATTACTGGTTCACAGTCCTGCACGGTGTCAGGAAACGAGTGGCCTAATTACGAAAGTAACGAGACAGTAAACTGTACAAGTGTTTGAAGTCTATCCTAACACCTCTTGTGTAGGCTATTCATAGTAAAATGAGCACTTTTTGAAGCCCTCTCATTTGGAATAACAGTCAATAAATATATTTTATTGTAGCCTTAGACGTTAACTTTTAAGTCCGGTGAAATAAATANTCATTTGGAATAACAGTCAATAAATATATTTTATTGTAGCCTTAGACGTTAACTTTTAAGTCCGGTGAAATAAATACACTTTATTACTTACATGGCAATATTTATTTTAAAAAGTGGTGGAAGGACAAAGAAATGGCTAATAGAAAAAAGTAAGTAGGGCTTCAAAGTGCTTACTTTTCTGTGAACAGCCTATACTCGCAAAATCCCTAGGTCTTTACGTATCAGCTAGNGTAGGGCTTCAAAGTGCTTACTTTTCTGTGAACAGCCTATACTCGCAAAATCCCTAGGTCTTTACGTATCAGCTATAAAATTGACGGGATGGAGGCAGGAGGAGGCAGGGTATGTATACATAGTTTCTCCCTACATTAAGTAAAGGGCGCCAGAATGAGAGTAGCTGGACATCCAATCTGTTTTTTTTTTTTTGTTAACCGAAATGCGTTGATCGTGAATACAATCTCTAACGAGCCGTCTTAATGTATTTCTAATACACAATTTCCCTACGTCTCCGCTCCTGACTTGTAGAGTTTCCTCTATCTTTTTTGAAGAATGTAATTTAAGTTTCGGCCTAAATTAGAAACTGGACCACCCCGTTGTCACACCNTGACGTCGGTACTTTATCATCAATAAAAATAAAATAAACCAAAATTACATATTCGCAATTTCTCGTGTAATCAGTGACGTATCAGTTTTTGCGAGTTCATTTGACGGCATGAGAGTTCTGTACAGACCCCACTCTCTGGCATTCGTTCATCGACTGGTAAGACATGTGATTCGTTCGTCTCTTTCTACACGTGTATTACTGGTTCACAGTCCTGCACGGTGTCAGGAAACGAGTGGCTTAATTACGAAAGTAACAAGACAGTACAACTGTACAAGTGTTTGAAGTCTATCCTAACACCTCTTGTGTAGGCTATTCATAGTAAAATGAGCACTTTTTGAAGCCCTTTCATTTGGAATAACAGTCAATAAATATATTTTATTGTAGCCTTAGGCGTTAACTTTTAAGTCCGGTGAAATAAATACACTTTATTACTTACATGGCAATATTTATTTTAAAAAGTGGTGGAAGGACAAAGAAATGGCTAATAGAAAAAAGTAAGTAGGGCTTCAAAGTGCTTACTTTTCTGTGAACAGCCTATACTCGCAAAATCCCTAGGTCTTTACGTATCAGCTAGAAAATTGACGGGATGGTGGCAGGAGGAGGCAGGGTATGTATACATAGTTTCTCCCTACATTAAGTAAAGGGCGCCAGAATGAGAGTAACTGGACATCCAATCTGTTTTTTTTTTCGTTAACCGAAATGCGTTGATCGTGAATACAATCTCTAACGAGCCGTCTTAATGTATTTCTAATACACAATTTCCCTACGTCTCCGCTCCTGACTTGTAGATTTTCCTCTATCTTTTTTGAAGAATGTAATTTAAGTTTCGGCCTAAATTAGAAACTGGACCACCCCGTTGTCACACCTATAACTATGATACGGCCAAGTTACACACATGAATTTTTTTCTTATGAAAAAGGACGAATCTTGTAAAACTAAACACATATAAACAGTACGTCACTGCTTGAGCATGTGATCCTGACAGCTCTTATAGAAGTTCATGAGCCATTGCAGACACGTGCACAGAACAGGAAAATCACTCAACATTTTTTTTAACCTCGTCTTTGGTCTATAATTCAAAAGAGAACAAATATTTCTTCCATCACTTACCAGTAAACTGAGCATGGATGATGTACATGCGTACAAGAGTGGAAAATGTAACGTCTTCACGCTAAATTATTAACTCTTCAACACACAGCAAGAGTGTAAAACACGTATATTAATCTCTCCTACTTGCAAAACCTGATTTTTGCTTGGTAAAAAAATTATGTTGAAAGAAAATAGCTTACAAAAAATATTTATCATAGTTGGTTTTGAAAAAAGCTGAAAATTGGCGAACCGTAAAAAAAATCAATTCAAGCAATTTTATTAATATGGTTTAATAATTTTTTTCAATTACTTTCAAACTCATTCAAGCCAACATCAGTTATCTTGTAATAAATTCATCACTTAGCCACTAGATCCAGAGGACACCTGGGCAATTATTCTTCAACGTGTCGATGCAGGTCAAGTGAATTAACTGCTTTAAAAAAAAAGTTTGTCTCGTGCGTGGTTAAATCAACACTCTGAAATCTTCCTTTGGGAAAATCCCTACTTGTAAGTGTATGCATGTTAGCACGAACACTAAGATGATGGCAGTAAAGCTAGCAGTGAATTAGTAATAACATCTTAACGTCGCATAAATACGTATTAAAATGTTGATCAACACACATATGCTATCATTAGGACCGTGAATGGTTCACGCAGAAATAAAAGACCAAGGAGTTTTCACAATAGTCAGTTAATAGTGAACGAAGTATAGCTATGTCAAAGTAGGTGTTCTTAAAAGAAATTCTAATAAGTCCGTTCTCTGTTTCTTCGGATGTTTTGAAACGAACCTTTGATAAATCACCCTAGGAGTAACATGTTAACCTGATTTTTCAATAACTTTTATACCACAATTATATAACACTGTGATTAACTTTAAAGTATTGTATTCTTGAATAAATGAAACTTTAACTTTGCATCTTCTATAACTTGTATTTATTTCGTATTAAATAAGAATTAAAAGCAGTGAGAGCAGCGACGTGTTGGCAACGGCTAGTAAGATTTGTTCACAGATAAATATTGCTTTAACGTAGTTTTTTGGTATGCTACTTGTAAATAAAACGTTCCCTATTGATATATTCAAAATTTTAAGTAGCACTGAAGGAAACACATTCCATTGTTACAGTTAAAAATATCAGCACAAATTATGATGCGTAAGGGTCTAGTGAAATGGTGGGGGTTTTTTTTTTTTTCGTCCCAGTAATAAACTCGAATAGTCGGAGCAGAGATAATCGCTCTCTCCTTTTCTCTTTTTTTTTTGTCGCTCTCTCTTTCTCGCCCTCGAGAAGTTTCGCACAGCTAGCAGTTGCAGGAAAATTATACACGTTTTAAATTTTAACATATTTCATGCTTATTACAGCAAAAACAATGCTTTTTAATCTGTAATTTACAACTGAAGCGAGATTTTGTTGTTTGAATACTTATTTTAATATATTTAGATGTGATGGCGAGACTGTTGCAAATCCGAAGTTGGCAGAAGTGGCGGCTGGCGACATGACAAGGTGTGTTTCTGAATGAAGCGTTACTTTCTCTTTTTGTGAAAAATACTTTAACTACCACATCAAGTTTGTATGTAAATGTTATGTTTTTTTTTTCAACCTTATCTAGGCAAGTTACGATATTGTTACCCGTCTGTTTTTCCACGGCAGGAATAAATGTACTGTAACGTGCGTCGTGACAGCTGTGTGTGAAGGAGTATTGTTGGCATTATGTTTACATTGGGCCAATGTGTGTGTGATTGAAAATATTAAACGTGCGACATTTATACGTTTTAACCGTGAACTGTTTTTATGACGAAATTAACTTTTTTAAAGTTACGTCCGTTTGTTTATCATAATGTTGTAACTTTACCTTAGGTGTTTGAAACACAATTGTGTAATGTGCTTACGTTTCTGTGATTTGAATGTTCGCTAAAATCCCAACAAAATACTAGGCCCCACCAGAACATTTTAAATAAATTATGAAATAAATCTAGAAAACAGTAAGTACCAATTCAGAGAAATATGAGCGGAATAAAAGTTAGTAGGCCTATTTGTGGGCATATTCACCACTATTTTTTAAGTTTGTCGCTGCTGTATACAAAAAATAAGCTATACTAGTTGCGTACTTGAATTCATGGTGTCTTTTTGTTGGACTGGTTGTTCCTTCGTTTTAATTTTTATTCTAACTGAGGCCGTCCTTTTAACGAAATAAACCAACACACATTAATAACAAGGGGTTAAATACTACATTTCTTTCCCCCGCAGTTGTAACAGGGTTAAACACATCGTGGCAAAATATGAACGTGTATTACGTGTAATGTGCAATGTCGTGAATAAAAAATACGTTAACAATGTAAAATAATAACCGTAAGGACTATCAACAAATTCAGACATTGTTAAAAAGTCATAAAATTTACCTAAATATGGTTATAGGCCTAAATTTTGAACGTTCCTACGAAATGGTTTTCGAAATATGACACAATTTTCTGAACAGCTGGAAAAATTAAACAAAGTACTTAACATTTGAAATGTAGAAGTCACATGGCAGTGTTTATGTTTACATGTAGTGGAGGGATACATAATCGGTAACCAAAAGTAGAACTTTAGCACGGCTTCAGAAAAGTGTGAAGTAACCGTGAATGGCCTATAGTTGAAACACTTACTCCAAGAATCGGACTCATCTGTTACACAATTTAAACACGCATTCAAAGGATTTTTACCAGCACATAGCCAGTGAGCCCAATATTTTCACACAGTGCATTGCCTCCATCCTTCACCAAGCTTGTATTTGAACAAACACACTAAGCAAATAGTATCTTCTTTTTCGCCAGAATTGCTTTCGTGGAATTCTATCTTCCTATGCACATGTTGTCTTTTTGATGACTTGTCCTTTTTGATTTTCCTTGGACGCATTTTTCTTCCTTGTTTTCTTTGCATTTCTTTTTCCTCGTGCTTCTCTTTTTTTTTTGCTTCTAATCCATGGAACGCTTTTCTTCTTCAATAGCCTTCTTTTCCGGAGTGTCGATGAGGATGGCAGTTTTTCTTCTCTTCAGTCGTCTGCGAGGGTTTTCATTTCTCTTGGGTGCTTTTGGAAATGGCTGTACAGTCTCTGGACTAAACCCACTTGTACTTGGAACTGAGATATTGTATAGGTTCAGAGGTCTTCCCTGTTGTTCACTCTGCTGATGTACAATCTCATTAACTTCTTGCCCATTACAGACATGAGCATTCAGAACACGTTCATCAACTGCATCAACATTCGTTTTAATAGTCGCTTTACAAACAGAAACTTCATCATTTTGTAATATTTTATGATCACCACATGGTAGCGGTCTATCTGTTACGAATGCTGAAGCAAAGTCATCATCTAAAAAGGTGTGGACGTTAAGTGGTGATAAAATCCAGCAGTGATATTAGCTGGCATAATTGAATGCAGAAAATCTTATTTTACAATTGCTGGCAGGTGGAATATTGTGATTGTTCGTCCTGGGTTAGTTTTCAACCAAGCGTTAATACCTGTTCCACGTCGTTTCTTAAACGGGCCATAGACCGGCATATCCAAGGGCTGAATGCGATGTGGACAATGAATGAGGTGGGAATGATAAGAAAATTACGCCAATTGCTTTGCATAGGTCCAAAACAGCGCAGCTGATGTGAGAAGAATGATTGTCCAGGAGTAGGAGTACAGGATTGGTAAGAGATGGCGAAGTATGTTCAATGAAATGCTTTATGAACATCAAGAAGGTTTCCTCAGTTTTCTAGCCAGATTAAGTTGCAGTTTCTTTGCAGTCTACAGGCCCATCTCGTACGAAATGATCCCAGAACTTTTTCCTAGGAAATATAAACATGGGTGTTAAGGCATTTCTAATTGTGCTTATCACAGTTGTCACTGTGATCATTTCACCTCTTTCTGCTGAAGTTACAGATCCTACCTGTTTCATCCCTTTTACGGCTATTATTTTACTAGGCTTCATAACAGTAGACACCCCTGTCTCATCCACGTTTAATATAGTGAAGGTAGGATTTTATCGCTGCTGAGCACATCTGGAAGTTTTTCGTAAAATTGGGACACATCTGTCTTATTAAATGAAGTGCACATTGTCAAGCTTGCAGGCTCAGCTTGTCTAATAGAAAGTTCTGTGTTGCACTTCATGAAAGCAGTAAACCAATCTGGACCAGCCCACTTGTTAGATTTCCATGAATCGGGAAAATTTATACCAAATGATACACCACATTCGTAGGCAAGTTTACACACCTTTTTTGGCGTGAGGCCAAACATAGTTTGAGAAATTCGCTTGAGGTATTCACACAATTGGCTTTCTTGTTCTGCCANGGTATTCACACAATTGGCTTTCTTGTTCTGCCATAAAAAAACACGACATGGTTGCTGGTAACTAGTGCTAACAGGGTTGGGGGTTTCTTGTTCTCTAATTTGGCATAAGTTCCTTTTCTTAAGTTTGTGTATATGTCGTGACAGTGTAGAGAAATGTATATAAAATTCCTTTGCAATTTTTTGGACTGAAAACTCACGTGAATTAGGATTCTCCATGACGAGTTAGGATGCTGTCTCCATTATGTCTGGCGGTGTATTCCCGCTTTCTGTGGAAATTATATAGATAATTTGTTGGTAATCACAGCTTTCTTTGACAATTTAATATTCGCAGTCTAATAAACGTTATCAGACCTATTTTTAAAAGGAAATTATTATTGTGTCGTTTACATAATAAAGTAATATTACACACATCCAGTAATAAGTTAGGTGAAACAACTCTTTAAAATGTAAAAAAAAAAAAAAAAACATTAGTACAAGCACTTGGGGAAAGTTGCAACACAGTTGAGGTAAGTTGCAACAGACTGTTGCAACTTGCCCCGATACAGTACTTAATAGAATTTTCGACTCCTACCTTTGTAGATACGTAATCGCTATACTGTACAACACAAAAAGTATGAAGATTTGCACTATTCATTACAATAAAGGTTCTATTGCTTACTCCAAACCACTAAAAACCACAACAACTTTAGTTGAACACTGCACTAATTACTTTTATGTACGAAAAGAGGTTATTTCTGCGCTCCGAACCGGTCTGCTGACGTGCCTGGGAGTTTGGCACAAGATGGTTGCCACTTAGTACCACTACCCTGCCGAGTGGCACCACTATCGCATCGAAGAGTGCGTGGTTATGAGCAATGTTGCAACCCACCCCTGTAGCAACTAGCCCCGGTCTCCCCTACTATAAAAAGAACAAACCCACGAACATTTTTCTCCGTGTTTTTTTGGAGGTACGTAGTTGACTGACCCAACACGAGGTCGCACTATATACGCTTCAGTTTGCCTTTAGTACCGAGTACTTCAACCGTAAGAGTGAATATAGTGTAGAGCGATCTAGCTGGCTGCGCAGAAGTTGTCTCTGTGTTCCAACATTGGACTGCTTTTCTGCTAATACGACTACCATAAACTACGTGAACCGAATTCGAGGTTAGAACACTGTTCGTGTAAACAAATGCTGTGAAATGTTTTTGGCCAATTTTTATAGCAATTATAGTTAATTCAATTTGGCAGAATTATTTTATTCATATAAAAGTGATTGTTGGGTACAAGTGCAAAGTAGAATAATCGGACTACCTCATCTTTAGTCAATGGGTAAAAACATGTGTCAATGGCGTGCCAGATGTGGTGTTGGCTGTTCACGGTAAAATGAGAATTTTTGAAAGCCGTACTTATGATACTTGTATGCACGTTGTGTATTCTTCCACCTTATGTAAAATTAACATTGTCATGGGTCTCATCACTTTATTAATGCGTCGGTCAGGCGAAACTGTGGCACTATTAGAAAAGCAAATATTTTACAAATCTGCTCATTTTTACCTTCAATACATTAAAAAAACATAAAGCAAAAGAAATAATTTAAATTATCACAAATTGTTACCTAACACTTTTTATTCGATGTTAAAATATGGAACTACTACCATCGTTACCAACTTTACTGAGCGTACGTCACTCAGTGCGCCCGTCAAAATATGTGCAGGCAGGGGCAGTGACTTTTTTTTAAGGTTGATTTCAAAAGTGCTCACTTTGTCGTGAACAGCCTTTATCGGGGAAGAGTAGTGTGATTTCCACTCTCAAAAATACTCCAGGCGACTGACTTATTGAAATACGTGCTGCGTTTCTTAAATTACGTTTTTATCAAGGCCTCACAACATATGTTAAATAGTTTTAAAAAAATGAAAGGGTTTCTAAAGCTCTTCGTATTATGCCACATATAGTATGTAAGTTACTATTTTCTACAAAAATGTTGTAAATTAAAAGCAAAATACTTTCGACTATATATATATATATTTTTTTTTACATGTTATTGCATTTGGAATGCAGTTTATGATATGAACTTTGCCGTAAAATTGTGCGATAACATTGGTTTGTTTTCAAAGAACGCGCGCGAACTTAGTGACTTTAATCTGGCGGAGCGTAAAGTTGCCAGACTTGTTTTGTATTCAGGGTCGCTTCGCCCGCTCTTTTCTCCGTCACTTTTTCGCTCTCCCTCGTTCTCTCTTTCTTTCTCTCTCTTGCTCTGTCTCACTTGCTCGGTCTCCCCACTCCCTGCTTCCAATCCCTGAAAACGGTCTAAGATCGGGCTTCCTGACCTGTCGCTCTCGCTCACAAACAAAAAAAGTACTCTTAAAATCTACGGTTGATATATACAACGTTTTTCTATAACAGCGACGTAAACCAATTTGATAACTGTAGCAATTACATATCATTCTCTATCACATACAGTTAATTTTTATTTCCCGTGGAGACTATCTGAAGGGTAGCTTAGTATTATTGGTAGTATCCTTAAGACTGTACATCTAATATGCTCTGACTGGGTCTCGGAATCAGCGCTATAGGTTACGTTTATTCAGTTGATAAAAATAATGAAAAAGGGTGTAGCCCACAAGCCCAAGTAATTTGCAAATGAGTGAATTTTTTTTTGTACTGTGTTCGAATTGGGACGTACAGACACAGGGGGGTCGGTTGCTTCGGGTCGACACGCCAGTTGCCGGACATTTCTGGTGGTCGAAATTATGACTATCATATCTATGAGCTTATTAGGCTGTTTCCGTGAACCATAATTCTCATCCCATTTCAAAACTGCTTTATAGAAAAATACAGCATTGTACCTTGTATCTCTGTGTAAAACATGTGAGCTATGCAACCATGCCCATAAAATTAATTATGTTATTATTTCATTTTAGAGTACAATTCTTGCTAGCTCATGTTAATTAGAATATATATATATATNTATATAGAGAGAGAGAAAGAGAAAGAGAGAGAGAGAGAGAGAGAGAAAGAGAGAGAGCGCGAGAGAGAGAGAAAGAGCGAGAGAGAGAGAGAGCGCGAGAGAGAGAGAAAGAGCGAGAGAGAGAGAGAGGGGGGAGGGGTGAAATAGTATGCAGAGTACGAAATATTATCATCAAATTCTCATTTTCCGTCTCTATGTGTTGGGGAATTGTGATTAAATCTATATTTTCTTTGACAATATTTGATAGTCAAATTAAAAAAAACCTCTTTTATTTAGCAGTGTATTTCCTCATAAGGCATAAATAGTGTTGTAATAACTGTACTAATGAATTGCTAATTTTTTAAAAATTTTCTATATAATTTGATTTTTGAAAGTATTGTTTAAATTAATGGTGCAATCCTAGGTCGGGTACGAAGGGGCCTAGATAATTTTCCTCTTCAGTTAACTACGTCAGTATTAGCACAATATTATCGGGTCTGGTCTGTGACATTAACGGTTACTTCTGTAGACTGTGAACTTAGCCCTAATAACCTTAATCTTCAAAATTACAAAAAAATTTGGAAACTGAATACAAGATCCATATAAATGTAGTCATATAGCACTCCATCTCATGCTCAATCATTCTAATTGTAAGACTGCCATCTTGAATAAATAATGTTACTGTACTTTGAAGTACTTAAGGTCCCCGTCTACCTGGAACTTTTTCCCACGTTTAGGCCGTCTTCGCGCCCTCGCTATTCCCGCTCACTGCCACGCGCATCAAGTACGTCATCGCCGCTAAGCGCAAGGCTCTGACCTGGCGTGCAGTGTTCTCGTCGTGCTGCGTGTACCTATGGGACTTTCAGCGGTGACCATATAATTTTATTAGTAGGAAGTCTTAGGAAGGTTCAGTGCAGGCCCCTATAGTAGTTTTGCATGTATCTGATGCGTGCATTTTGAGCTACAGCGCCTTGGAAAGGCCGTTTTGAGAGGTTTTGGAGTACTCTGAATTGATGTTTCTAACGTACGTGATATTTTGAAAGTACTTAACAGCTCTCGTCTCAAGTGTGCGTTCTTTTCGTAGCTCAGCAAGTTGGACGCACGCTTAATAGTTTGGTTGAAAAACGTGTATTTGGAACACTTTGCAACGCCGTTCAAGCGCCAGGTAGCCGGGTGCCTTAAATATGTATGTTTATTATGTTTATCTTATTATTTATGCAAATCACCACGGGGATAACAATGTCTAACCTCGGTCTCATAGACCGGTGGCCATACTGGATTAGTATATGCTATTTCTAAAATCCATAGTTTTCTACCGAATTTCTAGTGAAATCGTGTATAGTTTACGAAGAAATATTATACAGTTCTTTGCTTTAATTGCTTATTTAATAAAGGCGAGTTACAACTCGCTTACAATTTCTACTCATTTCGTTCAAAAACTTTAATTTAACATTATAACTTTGCTCACCAAGAGTAGTTACAATGCCGATTTTGGCTCAGTAAGATTCGGAAAATACATCATAAAAGCTATACATGTGAAATATAAAATAACAAAATTATATGTAATATCTCAAAAAATCCTTTTTCATTTAATTTGCACAAATACATGAAAATAAAACATGGAAGTATACTAATATAGTTTAGGAATCGTAAAACTTCTGCTTCTTCCAGTTACACACTTACATAAAAAAAACAAATCTGTCCAAGTTCGAAAAAGTTTCTTCTTCTCTCTCACACATGCATAAAAGTAAATAAAACTAGTTTTATATATAAATTAAAATTATTTTATAAGAATTGATAATGCATGTATCATTTAATAAAGAAAAATATTAATTATAGGTAAGATTTTTATACCTTTTAAATTTTTGTTGAATATTCATACATTAAGTTAAAAATTTGTGATAAATCCAAAAATCTGCAATAATGAACTATTCATATTCATTAAAATATGTGTTTATGCCTATGTATGATTACACTGACTCTAAAGATGAGTAGAAAAGGTAAATTTTATTACCAGTTAAATAAAACATTTACATACACTGACGATTATATTCATGCAATATTTGAGAAATATTAGTATTAACCATATGGAAAATATACAGATTGACATAATACACATGTGTTTCAATGTTATCTAATGTGTTTGCACATTTTAAATATGTGTGTGTTAGGACATATAAAACAGAACTATCGTGGCATTTTAAAGCAATAGGATAAAGTTGGTATACAATGTTGGAGACACTCAATATTGAATTCGATATATGACATAATTATGAAACAATATGATTTTTTGGAATATTATATATAGTTAAATCTCTCAAAGAGAAAATTAAAAAAAATAAATAAAAACTGTGTAAATAAAATATTAAATTATTTGATATGTATTTTGATGGTAAAAATTAAATGTTTGGGCAAAATAAGAATATTTGCCACATGGTAAATCTGAATGCCGGTAAAAAAAACAAATTGAAATTTTAAAAACAATTAAAAGGATATAAAATCTGTCAAATAAATAGGTATTAATTATGTATTACATTACAGAATGTAATCCATTTAGAACATGTTAAATAAAGAAAAGTGCATTGTGATAAAATTTCATCCATTTAGGTGGCAGAAAAATATATTGATTTAAATACACCAATACGAGCTAGAGCAAAAATATATATTAAAAATACTTTTATAATTTGATGAATAATACATTGTGTTGTAAAACAATAGAAAACATAGGGAACGAAGACGATACTAAATCGATAACTGATATTAAAATGTATTTATAAAAACAATTATCTCCAAAGAGTACTGTTTAATAAAACATTTAACAACCTTACATTTGATTTTTTTTAAAGAAATATTGTTTAATAAATATATGTATATACATACACTGAGGCGACAAAAGTCATGGGACACCTCCTAATATCGTGTCCGACCTCCTTTTGCCCGGCGAAGTGCAGCATCTCGAGGTGGCATGGACTCAACAAGTCGTTGGAAGTCCCCGGCAGAAATATTGAGCCATGGTGCCTCTATAGACGTCCATAATTGCGAAAGTGTTGCCGGTGCAGGAGTTTGTGCACGAACTAACTTCTCGATTATGCCCCATAAATGTTCGATGGGATTCATGTCGGGTGATCTTGGTGGCCAAATCATTCGCTGGAATTTTCCAGAATGTTCTTCAAACCAATCGCGAACAGTTGTGGCCCGGTGACATGGCGGCACATTGTCATCCATAAAAATTCCATCTTTGTTTGGGTACATGAAGTCCATGAATGGCTGCAAGTGGTCTCCAAGTAGCTGAACATAACCCTTTGCAGTCAATGATTGGTTCAGTTGGACCAGAGGACCCAGTCCATTCCATGTAAAACAGCCCACGCCATTATGGAGCCACCACCAGCTTGCACAGTTCCTTGTTGACAACTTGGGTCCATGGATTCATGGGGTCTGCGCCACACTCGAACCCTACCATCAGCTCTTGCCAACTGAAATCGGGACTCATTTGACCAAGCCACGGTTTTCCAGTCGTCTAGAGTCCAGCCGATAAGGTTCACGAACCCAGGAGAGGCGCTGCAGGCGATGTCGTGCTCGAGTCGGTCACAAGTGAAGTTTCGTAGATGGTTTCAACTCATGTGCGGTCGTGATAAGCACTTTATAGCATCAGTTTTATTTACTGATGAGGCGGCCTTCGCTAAGGATGGTGTGTTAAATTTTTACAACACCCATCAGTATTAATAACTGAACAGGTATAGTTTGTGTCATATTAGTCAGGCCTTACACATTCCTCGGACTCTTGACAAGCCAATCGTACTGTAACTATCTGCAAGAACAGTTACACACTCGAGGATCACCCGTTGAACCTCATACACCCTATGTGATTCATACAGGATGAGGCGCCTCCTCACTTCAGTAGAGTGGTCATAGCCTATCTGGATGATAAGTTCCCGCACAGGTGGATGAGTCGTGTAGAACCAATCGCGTGGCCTGCACCTTCCCTGATCTGAATCCAGTGGATTATTACTTGTGGACACATCTCAAGGCGATCGTTTATGCAACACCTTTTACGGATATTTAAATTCTTTTCCAGCGTGTGGTACAAGGTTGCCAATATATTCACGGCACATCTAAGGTGTTTGAACGTGCCAGTCACTGTCGGGACGTGTGCAGGCGTACATTTAAATGCAAGCGTCAATCACTACTGGGACACAGATAGGGATGCAGTGACATTAGCAGGGGAACAGGGGTGTATCAGTTATGGTTATTTACTGTACCAGAAGAACCTTGGAAGGCCTTACCTCGGGAACCATCGAATCTAGGACATATGTTCATGGTAGACATTTTGTTTTGTTTTGAGGTGTGCGGTCCCAACACTGGTTACTTTCCACATAAATCGACAAGTTCTGTATATTTAATTGAAAATGGCAATATTATTTTCCATACTATTTTGATGTTGACAGCACCTCATCAGAGCATCTATGTGATGATACCAGTTCCTACAGTAAACATTTAGAATTACATTAATATTTGCCCATAAACAGATCAAATTAAGCAAATTTCACCATAATTTTCTCGATGGCAGCTACATACAGTAAATATTCTTTTTTTTTTTTTTTTTTTTTTTTTAAATCCTATCAAATATTTCAAGTAAACACACATTAATCGCAATGCCAAAACAAAAAAAAATTAAAAAATATATTTAGTTACTAAAAAGTTTACGGACGGAATTATAGTGAAATGGAGAGATTTGGGCGGCTCTTAACATCGAGGTCTTGAGAGCCGATAAGGGTGAAGTGAGGTGATTATGGAGCAGCGCCGGAACGAAAGGATGGGGGAAGCGGGAGATCCCGAGAAAACCCGCTGACCAGTGGCATCGTCAGCACGATTCCTACATGCAAAAAACCGGGAAGCGACGTCGCCGGGAATCGAATCCGGTTCGTCTAGGTGGGAGGCCACTAGTCTAACTACTACACCTACGACCTCTTCGGTATTATAAAGCATATAATATATATTTGTATATATATAAAGAAAACTCATGTAACACGATATGTACTGTATTAATTTACAATTAAGTTTATAATACTTGGTTAGACTACCTGGGCATGACGACATATGTGCAATGTACCCTATTGTTTGTGAAAATTGCAGCACCCAGTAAGAATGGCCCGAATGAATCCAAACTCGGAGAATGGGTAGAACAGTGTACCAGCAGTAAGTGATAACGATTGCAGAGATATGGCATGTAGGCCCAGCAGCCTTGTGTGACAGGAAAGGTCCGTGTTACGCCAAGCTCAGTCAGTGAAGAGCGGTCAAACGAAGTGAAAGCAAGTGCCAGTATACCACGTCGACTTCAAAGTGCGCCATATCAGTATGTGAGTGAGATCGAACGGGCCAGAATGATCGGTCTCCGGGAAACGGGTTTCTCATATCATGGTATTTCGGCTCGTACAGGGCATACTGCTACGACAGTGATGCGTGTGTGTAACAGTGGATAGAAGAGGGTCGTACGCAGCGACGAGCGGGGTACTGGACCACAGTGTTACCACAGCACGGGATGGCCACCATCTTGTCCGCATGGCCGTAACGGACCGTACAGCCTCGTCCACAGTGTTGGCTTGACACTGGAGCACTGCAACGGGTGTGGACCTGTCTGCGTCGACGGTTCGACGCCGTCTGCTGCAGGCTGTACTGGTGGCATGCATGCCATTACGTCGACTTCCATTGTCCAGAAACCACAAACGCCTCAGACTGCAATGGGCACGTGAACGCCGTCACTGGCGTGCTAAGTGGCAAAATGTAATGTTTTCGGATGAGTCCTGCTTCAACCTGTTCTACAGTGATGGCCGCATACGTGTTAGACGCTACCGTGGTGACTGCAATCTGGCAGTCTGCATTGTGGAGTGGCATAGTGGACAAACGCCAAGTGTGATGGTTTGGGGCGCCATTGGATATAACATGCGAACTCGACTCCTATGTATTGAGGGCAATCTGAACAGCAACCGCTACATCAGACAGGTTTTAGAGCCTGAGGTACTGCCCCTTCTTCAGACGACACCACATGCCATATTTCAGCAGGACAATGCATGGCTACATGTGGCGAGGAATGTGCAAACCTTCTTCAATGAACGACGGGTACCACTACTTCCCTGGCCTGCACGTTCGCCTGATTTGTCACCCATCGAACATGTCTGGGATATAGTTGGTCAGCGACTTGTTCTTTACGGTCCTCCAGCAACCACTGTTGATGCTTTGTGGACTCGCATACAAACCGCGTGGATGGAGATTCCCCATTAACATATCCAGGTCCTCTTTGTTTCCATGCCATGACGTTTAGGGGCTCTGATTGTAGCACGCGGGGGGCTTCACACCATACTGAATTCTCAAGGTCAGAGATTATGAACAGTTCTGTAATCCTAATTAATTGTGTATTGTCATGTACCTCATTTGGGATATAAAGTTCATTCCAATCACATGTGTCCTGTTTAGTGTTCCATTTTTCACAAACGTTAGTGTATAAATTAAAACAAACATTTTGTGTGATCAGCTGACTAGCTAGTTTTACCAAGAGCTTATTTAATAATATATAAATATATTCTCGACTTTTTACAACAAGCAGATGAAACAGATGAAAAATATAATTAAAGTTACGTACAAACATATCAGACAACTTGTAAAATGTAAATTTTCTATAATCGTGCATTGTCATTAATTACTATGCATCCGAAATTACGATGCGAAGATGAAGAATTAGTGCAAAAGGGGTGAAGCCGAGCCTTAAATAGTGCAGAATGCGGTTATCACAGCTACGCGCGAGACGGAGAGCCAAGTCCTGGAGGTATGTACATCGTAATTGCCGGGCCGGGCCGTCACCATTGTCTGCACGCACGCACTGTTTGGAATGCCACCTGCGTTTGAGGGACAGGGCCGTATCTTCAATCTCCGGAGACAGTGACACATGCCTTGCGGCACTAACGCGCGGCGTCCTGCCTCTGATCGGGCGCCGGCCGGTCTGTTAAAAACTTGCGAGCAGGTATGCTAGGGATACTGATATCGGGAAGAAATATCGATATTATTTATATTGATTATTTATTAAAGTAGGTATCGTTTTACAAAACGATATATCGAAAGAAAAATATAGATTTTTCGGTACATCAGAATTCGATATTTTATGTATGAAAGGACTTGACAAATTTAAAATTGCTTGGAATATTACATATTGACGATACGAGGCACTGTAGAATGACGTGGCGCCTGTTTTTAATACATGCTGCAAAAGAAAACATATAAATTTTTAAATTATTAATTTTTATTCAAAACAGAGCTTATTAGAAGAGCATTTCAAAAATATTTATTTCTGATACCTAGAAAAATATATTTAATTTCTATAAAATATTCTTGAAATATATAACGATTTATATCGTCGATATAATATCATTATTTCGATATATCGATATTTTTCCAACATCCCTATGCTGCACGACACAGTTCCGCAGGGTTAAAAGTCTGCTATGTAAACCATTCCCTTGAGATTATTTTAGAAATTGTTACGTACATGTAACTGAAACAGACCACGTTTTATTTTGTCCTGTGTTCACGGTGTTTGTTTTTGACGTATAAAACCCATCGCTATCTTGGCATAAAAACCCCTGCTCAATTTAATTGGAAGGCGATATTCAGTTGTCCTTAAATTTTTTTACGGCTTCAGTTATACTGTGCGTATAAACCTGCTTTTATTGGGTCCTCGATGGATAGGCAGGTCAGGTTACCACTCATTTTTAGGAGTTGTCCAAGTTGTCGAGAGTGGCCTCTCGTTTGCAACGGGCCTTCGTTTTCCGAGTGCACTCAATGCCTGTGCCGTGACTCAAGTCTACCAGCCTACATGGCGCTGCTTGAATGAGTCACTTCGCTTCATATCGACCTGTCACCTGGGGGAGCGGTGACGTCTATGAATATAACAAGAGCAGACAGACCGGCGACCTCTTAAAGCACCCGCTAACCTCCTCTCGTTATCAGTTGTTCTCTTCTCGTGTTGGGGCCGCGGTGGTGTAGTGGTTAGACTATACTCACCTCCCACCTAGGCGAACCGGGCACGATTTCCGGAGGGGTCGCTTTCGGATTTTCGCACGTAGGAATCGTACTGGACTATGCCGCTGGTCGGCGGGTTTTATTGGGGATCTCCTGTTTCCCCCGTTCCTTTATTCCGGCGCTGCTCCGCACTCACCTCGCTTCACCCGCATCGGCTCTTCACTCACTCTTATAGTGTTTCTGACACATTTTAAATAAAGATTATTCCTTCTCCACCCTCTGTTCAAATATAACTCATTTTTTCTACTTCATAAATTGCGTGAATTATAAAATGATTTTTCATCGAGGGGTTTTACGGAGTCTATTCTCATTCCTCCTCCATTCTTAGCATAGGTTAGTAAGTCATTAAGCATGAGAAGCAGCTATGGCCCCTATCGCGGCCATGTTTGCCCAATCCCAAAAAAGCAGCAATGCACGTCTTATGTAGTTAGAATGATTGCTGCATCCCTAGACGTATGAGACTCAGCCCTAAAACGCACTTTGGTCTCACCCCTACGTTGGACCTCCGACTCTCCTCTTAGCTTTAGCTAAGGTTACTTCTACTCAGGCTGGGAAGATCAATGCTTTTAGTTTGGCAACCAACATTTTTCGACACCAGGTAAGCGCTAATGTCGCATGCGTACCGGCTTTTCTATATTTTCTACGTTAAAAAACATAATCATTGAAATAATCATAATTCAAATATAAAATAATTTCGTTACTAAGAATATTTTTCCTTTTTTATTATTCACGTAGCTTAAAAATTTAATTGGAACTGTGCACCTAGCGGCGGGAATTTTCCTATGCCAAACTCTCCCATTAGAAATCACGTTTTGTTCCTAACCTGAGTAAAATAAACCTTAGGGTAGGTTAGAAAAAAATAGCTGACCACTGTGGCGTTAGTGACAGTAAGCCATCACACAGTGATCCTGGGTTCGAACGCCGGGAAAAGCATGGCTGTAGGAGTGTAGTTTTTAATAAGTTAATGTGTTTAGATGAAGGCCACTGTTCTGTTAGTGAAAATGGTTAAAAGTAGGGACATTAAAAGGCTAGATATAAAAATTGGGAGATTGAACGAAAAATGTAACTAGAGCTGAAGAGTCTTGTCTGCCTGCAGCTATTTTGCGTGTTTGAGACCTCGAAACGCGTGAGCTCTAGCTAGAGCTCACTCTCCACTTGCCTCATTACATCACCTCTACGCGCAAGGTGCTCAACTAGTGTATAGTCTTTCCGTCGACGACTCGCTTAAACGTGGCTGTAAGCAGTAATCTTATATTTTTATGGCACGTTAATGAAGACAAAATTTCGATGCTTGTTTAAAGATAGCTCCGAAGTGTCTGTATAGTAAATGCAGCAGTTGAAAAAGATTCTGAAAAGGCCTTTTTTAACCATGTTCACACACCAAAAATATCCTTGGAGTTGGAAATAACTTGTCTTTGGGCGTAAAACATTTATTAAGAGTCATCTTTACCTTGTTGGCTAGCGTGTTTAGAAATCCGTGACTGGTTAAGAAGGCCGACTCCCTTGTGCTGTTATAGCACTAAGTTCGTTTGTTCTCGCGGCCATCCTGTGACCGCACGATTAGTGACCGTTTTAGGAGGATTGACAGGTCCACAACATGCTAAACACAAACTGGGATCTTGGACTTCATACTGTTCTTCTCTCTTCCAAATGTTCACTAACAACACATCGCTTGAATGCATGGCTATTTAAAATCAGGTCATACCTCATACATACATAAGTAATAATTACTTAATTAAGACTGTCGTCTATCAGCAATTAACCCTGAAGTTTTCTTTGTAGGCAGCAGTCATTGATCAACAAACTGAAGGATAAAACATTAAGCATAACTTAAAATGAAGGATTATTATGCAATCAAATTGCAAATAGTATGGTTAACATTTTAGAATATTTATGAACTGAAAAAATTCTCAACAAACTTGTGACTTAAATTATTTTATTTCATTGACAGTACAGAACAAAAATGGTTTATCTAAGTTTTTTTTAAAACAAATTCTGTTATTTTTATCTACAATATTGGAATACTCCTTCAAAATACAAGAACAGTGCAAATTTACGTTGTCATATATGTACTTGAAAAATAAAAGTATAGTCTCGTAAGAAATGGCTTTTGGCTTTAGTTCTTTAGGTTTATGGCATGCATATTGCCGTTTTTTAAAGATGCTTTATTGCAAAATGCATTGGGCCTGCATACTTACAGAGTACACATTATAGTACTTAAATTACGATTCGTGCATACATCTGACAAATTTCTGTTAACAGATTTACATTTTTTTTTAAGATGTGGCTATTCACATACTTTATTATGTACACATACACCAAAAATACTTTTTCAAAACAACAAAAATATAATTTTTGTACGTATATAGAGATGCCTCCACTGTACAATAAAACTTAGATAATTACAGCAGCATTTAAAAATTACAAGTCACCAAAATATCAATATATAAAATTTTAAGTTATAAACATGGGCCATATAAACTAGTAAACGGTATACCACATTTTTAGAACTACAATTTCTTATCGCTTACTAGTGATAGTTATGACAAAAATGTAGGCCTAATTTTTTTTTCACCGGCATTGTATGATTGAAAACTAACTGTGTTTGTTCTAAGGTGAGCATTAAAATTTTTGAATAGCTGTAAAAAGAGAAATGGTTTGCTCTTAAGTGATCATTTGCGTGGTGTTGTTCCACGACGTGTTATTTACTGTTATAGGCTGTCCATGGTAAAGTCGGCGCTTTTGAAAGCCCTGCATAGTTTATACTGTCATCTCATTGTGTATACTTATGCCTCATCAACATAAATATCATCATATGATATGTTTAGATCAGATGTTCACAAGCCCACTGTATTTACTCAGTACATAAAAAGCAACATGTAATAACAAATAACACGTAACAACCAAATTGTAACAACTAAGAACAATACGTACTTCCAAGTGACGTGCGTCATTTTATTCCTGTAGAAAGTTCTATCTCCTGGTGATATTCATAGTAATATTTGTGGACGTATCAAAGTTCCCGCGGAAATGGTGTATGCCGTATTTAACAAATGNCTGGTGATATTCATAGTAATATTTGTGGACGTATCAAAGTTCCCGCGGAAATGGTGTATGCCGTATTTAACAAATACCTTGAAAATGAATACAGTAACATTAATGCTAGGTACAAGCAAATAGCTGCGCTGCCGTGACAGTACAACTGAGGANCCTTGAAAATGAATACAGTAACATTAATGCTAGGTACAAGCAAATAGCTGCGCTGCCGTGACAGTACAACTGAGGAAATATGGCTCAGGGATGGAAGATTGTACTGTGCCAGAAGCAAGGTGAACTACATTTTCTAATTGGAAGTACTTTCCCTATGTCACTGACAATTTTACCGCGAGTTTTGCTTCGGTGCTTACTGTACTTCAAAATGTTTGCTGTTACGGGTAGTAACTTTTATAGATCGACACTTTGTCATGAAGTCTAATAAAAGATTTGATTGTATTCTTGTTTTAAAATGATCTAAATACACATACAGTGACAATCATATAATACAAGCTGTACCTGCTCAAAACGTCTTCAAGACATTTTTTACTATGAAATGTTATCCTTCCGTAGATGTGTTGGTCCCTTGACAAACTGCGTTAGACTTTGTTTTTGTATTATAAAACAAGTTATAAATTTTGACGAATTCTTTTAGCAGATTTCAGCTGATCTTTTATTATTTTTTCTTTTTTCGTTCAAAATACGTTCCGGTTTACTTATTGGCATTGGAAGTGTGTGTCGAGGGTCTGCGAGTTCTAACAACAGACATTCCATGTAGAATTAAGTTAACTTTTTTTAACATTTCTTTTGCCCAGAATTCGTCATCCCGCTGTATACTTTCGTAATACACAAATGGTATATAGCGTCTGCACACATCAAACAAGCAGTACAACCTTTGAGTAACATGCAGCTGGCCTTGAACTTGTTAATAATATTTGTGGAACTTGTTTACCCCCGCAATTTTCTTATCGTTTCCAACTTTCTAGAACGTCACCTTCCGTTGCAGAATAGCAGATTCAGGGCTCAACAATTCTGTGGATGCCGGACATTTGACTTCCACATTGCCATCTTCATCTATCAAGCCATCAGGTGTTGCACCGAAATACGGTAATTCAGAATCAATAAAAAAACCACTTTTCCGAATTTTTGCATGTGCAGCTTCTTCCAGTGCTTCAATAGCTCTGTGCTTATTTTCTTTCCAGTATTTCACAGCTGATATGTGTTGAAGATCAGTGTAGAGGATATTTTTTACTAAACCTTCATAGCTGGTAGGTGGAAGTCTTCTTCAAACATCGCCACAATTCGATGCTGTTAGTCGTTTCCTTCTGTCTTCCAGCCACTGGCCAGTATACAGGAGGTCCCTGGGTTGTATTTCAATTCCATGCACAGCTTCGTTGCTTTTTTGAAGGCTTTCCAGTTTTACAGTAGCTCATTACACAGAACATCGAAATCATCTGCATNCACAGCTTCGTTGCTTTTTTGAAGGCTTTCCAGTTTTACAGTAGCTCATTACACAGAACATCGAAATCATCTGCATGTAGATTGTGCCTTAGGTCCATAATCAGGATCGATGTATTTTTTTTTAAATTAAGTTTATAGTGTACAGCTCCAGAATTGTAGGCAACCACCGCCGCGGCGCATCGCGCTTGATAAGATACGCGTTTCGTGTAGTTGATGCGCTTGGCACCCGTCTTCTTCGCCACTGCAGAGTTGTAATGCTCAACGTAATTGTTGTTAACGTTGTAGAGTAAACTGCGGCTATGCCTGCTCAAGTTACCTGCCAAAGATTTAACTTGTCGGTACAGGCCATGCTCATTAAGAAGCGGAATAATATTTCTCTCACCTTCTTTTGCACCGGCACAGAAGTATGAAACACATCGTTGATGGTCACCAAAAACATGATTAGTGCTATTTATGATGTCATTTCGCAGGTTCGCTATACGTTCGTGTATATCCACCTCCTCGTTCATTCTGTGTTCAGCAGCTTTTACATCAGCACCACGCAGCTGTAAGCTTTTGGCATGTATTTGTTTCCTCAGATGAAATGGGCCATTTTTTCCAGTTGTCAAGATGTCTTTTAACTTGTTGCAGTAATTACGCAAAAGGTGATTTCGGTATTCCAGTTTATCGACAGTTAAGTTTCTGTACGGTCTTGCTTCAAGTAGTTTTTTGTAGACACTACTATCACCATCGGCTATCAGAGTTCTATACGGCAAACCATACGTTTCTTCACTTCTGCAAAAGCCTTCTACGATAACGTCAGCTTCCATACTGGATGCACTTTGTTCTTGACTCCAATTCTTGTGACGTGTGCAATGGCTGTTCCTTCCCTTGTCCCTGTGCTTGATCACACACAGTGTAGTACTTATTTCGTACGCCAAAGAACAAAACCTTTTTCGTCTTGTAACCAACAATTGCAGCCTGAAATAAAATCATATTTATTATACAAACCAGTCGCATAACTTATGGTGTTCCATAAACTTACAGTTTCACTCGTGTGGGACATGTGTTTGTACATACATACATACACACATACACACGCACGTAGACACAAAAAAACACATCTACATTTGTCACCACTCTTCTTGATATGTCTTACTATTAAAAATTATGCAATTTAGTTTTAGGGGCTAGTTCTCTGGTCCAATATTGCGTATACTGCGCAACTTCAGTCAATTTTGACAGACAGTGTGACCAACCTATACAGCATGTGAACAGTAAATGCTGTAATTTGCTAAGTATTACGTCAGTTGATGGTTGTATCGAGATATATGTAATTTTTACGATTTATGCGACGATTATGGGGGGAAAATAGTACTTGGAATTAAAAATTATAACTTTGAAATTTAATGGCCATTACAACACTTATAATTTAAATTACTTTTTTCGAGTAATGCACAATATTTTTGGACTGTATACCATGGACCTTAAAAACATTTTAAGAAATTAGAAAAGATCATGAGTACATCGCGGTTATGTGAAACGTTTCCAACCCGGCAAACGCCATTGAGCTCTCTTTCATCGTGTTAGAGTACCTTGCTGGTGTTGTCGGAATATTATATTGACAGTTAATTATTTTAGTATTTGCACATGCCAACAAGCGTAGTTCGATGTAGGTGCCTGTCTAGTGCGTCTTCTCAAGTGAAATGTATTATCGGCATGTGTTAATTGGTTGACTGTTCCTTGGTCCGCCATTTTCCTTAACCGTCGGCCATGAAGCACGACCGGCTAAGTACGTATTTACGTTCTCACGTTTAATTTTGTTGGGTGGTGTTTGTTGTGTTTTATTAATTGAATGAGTCTGTANTTGAATGAGTCTGCAAATAAATTACTTCGTATCAATTGTAGACACGAGTGATTTTAGTGATGCAATCGTTCAAGGATTGTCATAGGACAACGCTTGTTCAGGAATTGTGATTAGGAATTACAAACTTTAAGTTATTGTGTTTTGTAAATAATATATTTCAAAACAGTTAGAATTTTTTTTATGCGCGTGATATAAAACATTCCCTTTTTACACGAGTTTATTATATTGAAATTCCAAGGATTTTTAATTGTAAGTTTAACCTCGCTTTAAATATTTACAGTGTGTATTTCTTGCCTCAGTACGAGCAGTGACATATTTGTCGTGTTTTTTTTCTTGCGGAAAGTTTTGAAATGTACGTGGCATTTTAAAAAAAACACCCTTCTGCCCGTATTTATTACACTGAAAATCCTATTTTTACGTATAAGGTTAACTTCGCTGAAATGGTTTACAGTGTGTATTTCTCGCACGTGTAATAACGATACGAACAGCGACAAACTGATCGCTTTTTATTCTTTTGGTGAAGTTTAAACATTCCAAGTTATAGTAATTTGAATATTTCCGTACGAGCAAAATTGTTCACTGCGCCATCAAAACAATATGATATTCATATTGCTATTGCATCGCAAGAAGAGCCGTGAGAGATGTTTCCTTCCGTTTTTCTTCACAATTTTTTAATTCAAAGCGATTTTACATCATTTTAATTTTTCCATACCATTCATGTACACGCGCGCACACAATAACGCACTCAGTTGCGTTGCACTTCTCTAAACACCGTGCATTAATAAAGTATTTTTAAAAAATTCAAACTTAGTTTACGTTGTGCTTGCAGTCCGGTCGTATTATGGTGTTCGATTTCGTACAG
This sequence comes from Clitarchus hookeri, assembly GCA_002778355.1. Lineage (NCBI taxonomy): Eukaryota > Metazoa > Arthropoda > Insecta > Phasmatodea > Phasmatidae > Clitarchus > Clitarchus hookeri. Next base: position 327,986 of record NQII01002064.1, read on the forward strand.
AGTTCATCTTTCAACGAGCGGCAACGCACTAAGCCTACGGATTTCCCGAGCCCTCTAAAGGTAAGATCACTTGCGTGTGAATTCTGCTGTCACCCCCTGCTGTGCGTCCTTTTAACCACGAGCAGATACTGCCTTTGGGCCCAGGATAAAAGTGTTCCATCTCCTTGCAGGATTTTGTTATCACCAAATAGTTGAGTTTTTTGTATTTTTCAGAAGTACCTTACACGTTAGGTACAATGTCATAACACATTTCGACGCAGAAAACATTGAAGATGCTGCATAGAAAAGCCAAATACTATTTTAGTCCGGTATTTAAGCCACACAGTGTCCAATTCATTTATTGTCGTGTTTTTTTTTTTTTAGCAATAACCTTGCTTTTAATAAAATCTCACTTAGAATATTACAATATACCTGTTATATTCACCATTATTGGATAAATACCTTTAATTTGATACCACATTTCAGGCGGTGGCGTATATGGTTTCGCCAAAAAAATAAAAAATAGATTAACATTAGAGTAAATGGGGTTAATGCATGTTGCATACTTACTCCTGCAGATGAAAAGATGACTCTTAAATGCTTTTCGTGTTTAGACGATGCTACAAAAATATGCAACTGTTTTTTAATTACGTTTTTTTCTACCAAGGCGCCGCAACGCACTTCAAGCGCGAGACAGTTGGAGCCCTTAACGTCTCATCGACAGCAAGATCAATGCAGTGATATGGAGCGATTTTCTCAGAGAAACAGGAACGGGGAAGGAATCGGCCAAAGCCTGTAGCAAAGAAACGTCTCAGCATTCGCCTGGAGTGCTTTAGAAAACCACGGAATACCGAAATCAAGATGGTCAAACGGGAATTAGAACCCAGGTTCTCCTGTACGGGAGATCGAAGGTACTGACATTGGGAGGGTTCGGTTGTTAAATTCCAGAACAAAATTTCTTCATATCACCACAGGTACCTATAAAAGTGCAACAATTTGGTTCCTTTGCCTTTAAAACATAGCAGCCCTGACCGCAGGTTGATTCACTCGTCCGGGCAACTCGCCCATTCCGTAACGAACAGCCGAAAGAGTTGTTGGCGAGCAAGTTTGTTGGGCGCCTGCGACGGAAGTTAGGAGACGATGGATGTGGTGCGACAAGAGGCGATGCAGACGACTGGCAAGAAGCCAACGGGAGCTGCACCTCAGCGGACGACGACCTGCGCCGTTGCATAAGGACGGCCAGGCACAGCAAGTGGCAAGTGGCAAGCGCCAGCAGAAGATTCTGCCTGTACGGAACGTGGTTAATTGTGTGGCCGACAGTGACTGATATGACGCACGGTCAACCACCCTGCTCCAACTACGGATCCATGTGGATGGCAGGAGGGGCATGTAACGAAGAGTACTGCCATGCCCAATATATAATTGAGATGGCCTGGCGCGGACGTGACGTTCATTTATTCGGGTGTTTATACGTAATAGTTCTAATAAACAAACTTTCTGCAGGTTAGGTGGATTGAAATTATATCTGCAATGTTTCCGGAAACGTGGCATAGAGTAGCTGTGGTCCTAGATAGATAGGTGTGTTTATTAGCTACGTAGTTTAGGCAAAGTAGTGCTCCTAGAATACCCTCTGGAGTCGTTACTATGAGGGGAGGTGGTCAGGCCAGGCATAGGTACGGTCGGAAAACATTTATAGGAGGCACGGCGGGTGAGAACATTTAAAATAAGTTCGGTGCTTCTACTAATTAACATGCCATTTCCCTTCGCATCAGCGTTGCACTTTCAGTCAAAGTTACAAATTCTACGTGTAGGAATAACGTTATTTTCAACTTGAAGTTCCTGCTATAGCTCAAAGGATTGCTGCAAAAAAAGTAAGGTCAATTTACACATATCAGTGACGTGTCAGTACGCTGTAAGTTCAGTGCCGTCCGTGCCGTATTTGGGATGGTTGTTCATACATATCCGTGCATTTCAGTCCGTTTCGCGTANGTAAGTTCAGTGCCGTCCGTGCCGTATTTGGGATGGTTGTTCATACATATCCGTGCATTTCAGTCCGTTTCGCGTCAGCCATTTTCTAAATGGCAAAGTTTTCAGCCGTAGAGCTGGCAGCTATTGCCACGATTCTAGATGAAGAATAAATGCAACTAGTGAAGAAATGGAAGTGGGTACATGTGGCATGGAAGAAACGTGAAAGTGAAGTAGAGTTTGCTCCCCTGTGCAAAGAATTGACTAATGATCAAACGAAATTCTTCGAGTATTTTAGAATGTCTGAAAACTGTTTTAACATTTTTCTTAGTAAATAGAAGTTCATTAAAAATAACATGATATTCGCTGGAGAAAGATAATAACACCGAGGGAACGGTTAGCCGTTTGTTTAAGGTAAATAATGATAATAGTAATACATGTTGACTTTATATAGTTTCTTTATACAAGCTGTACTTAACAGTACCTAAACACTATGTAAGTTTTTCCACGAGTCAGGTTTAGCTCATGCAATTCTGAAAGTAATTATTCAAGGAATCTTTGTGAATATCGGCGTTAGCTTGGTTGTGTTGTTGATTTGAAAATGCTCTAAATATTTATACAGTTAATTTTTTTTGCACTTTGTCCACTTTTGATAACGTCTCTACTTGCTGTTCCATTGGGGTTTAGAATAGTTACCTGAAACAAAATAAATGCCTGTTACTACCGTCATATGAAAAATAAATTAGAGATATAAATACAATCCCCCTAAAATATGTTCTTTGCAATATTACCCATTACTTTACGTGTTTTGGTTTCAGGTACGGGAGATTCACTAAAAACAATCTCGTTCAGCTACTGCTTGAGAGACTGCACAGTGTACATGATCGTTACGGAAACGTGCAAGATGATAAAACAAACGCTCATTAGTGAAATGCTTCCGACTCCTACTGAAGACACATGGAAATATATTTCTATTGACTTCTACGCCACGTGGAATCTCCCTAATTGTTTGAGTACTCTAGTTTGTAAGCACATTATCATACAAGCTCCACCAAACAGGGGGTCGTTTTTCTTTAACTACAATAATACAGTTTCAATTGTATTGCTGGTGCTCGTCGATGCATGTTATAATTTTATTGCTGCTGATATGGGTGCATACGGAAAATATAGTGACTGTGGAATATTCGTAAATTCTAACCTTGGCAAAGCAATCCAACAAGGTTCTTTGTCTCTACCACAAGACGATGCATTGCCATGTACATGCACTAAAGAGCCGTACGTAATTCTCAGCGATGAACAGTACATTGACAAGGGGATTGGCTGATAATGACAGCATGAAAATAAACAACATCGTTGCCATGTGGCCGATCAGCTGATGGCGGAAGGATATGTACAGTCGGTTCACGACTGGAAGAAACTTTTGAAAATCAACCTTTGAAAAAACACCCTAGCCGTTAGCGACATGCATATAACATTACAAACAGCGGCGAGCGCAGATAAAGTTATGCCGTTAGGTTGCCAGCACAAAGAGAGGAAATAGTTTCAAAGTTTTAACGTAATTGTTAATTTATCGCTTACACATGGGTGTCGAAAAGAATTGTAACTTTTTATACCAATTATTAATGACGTGATGCTAACATATTTAGATTTCAACGTTTCTTGCATAGTCACAAGATTACGCTCAAGGTTAAAGTAACGCGGCCATTTGTTTACTAACCTTCGTAGTCCGTGTGTTGTTGACACATGTGCCAGAGATTTGTGCGATTATTTCGTTTAATCTATAATAATTCATTTATTTGTCTTGTTTCACTAATATCCGCTCTTTATTATTTGGTTTTTAATAACATATAATTTTCATTTGTGCTCACTTTCAGTTCTAATGTCTTTTGTTTTTATGTGTTTCGTGCACGTGTCTTTCCTTTGCCACTCTATTCTAACGTTGCAGTATTTGCACATAAGAATTGTTTTCACATTGTCGAAGACGTAGAATCCTTCACTCGCAAACTCTGCCGTCCTGTCGAAAACCGTCACAACCATTTTTAAATAACGTTTTACAATTGCGCGAAACATCCGACTCAACCACCACGCCATTTTAACGTCTGTGGCAATTTCGATCAAAACTGATGATCTTGCCTTCGATGTACGGGAATTTATCGAAAGTCACTAACAATCGATTCTAAATAGACAACTATCGTCGATTCATCAAAATACTCGNGTACGTGCATGTACGAACACATCTACACACACAGTGGAATGTAAACGTTGCATGTAAACATTGCCATGTGATTGCCACGTGGCAGTCACATGGCAATGTTTGTTTACCTTTGGCGGAAGGATACGAAATGGGCTTGAAAGTAAATCTTTAGCAGGGCTTCAAGAAAGTCTCTTCCAGTCGTGAACCGACTATAGTCAGATGTAGTAAGATGTAAACGGTGGCGCTACTTACATGGTACAGAGTATACCATGTTTGAAGCCGAGAAGAGTGGGAGCGATAAGGGCGCAACTGCCATGCACAAGTACGACATCGCCGCTAAGCGCAAGGCTCTGAACTGGCGTACATTGTTCTCGTCGCACTGCGCGTATGGAACTTTCAGCTATGACCCTATTATTCTATTGGTGGAAAGTCTGTAGGAAGGTTCAGTTCAGGACCCTCGAGTAGTTTTTTTTAATGTATTTGGTGCGTATATTTTGAACTATAGTGCCTTGAAAAAGCAGTTTTTAGCCATTTTGGAGTGCTTTGAAATGGCGTTTCTAATAAGCATGGCACGTCTTAAAAATACTCAGCAGCCCTCGTCTAAAGTGTGAGTTCTTTTCGTAGCTCAGCACAATGGACGCACATTTAATTGTTGCGTAAAAAACGTGTATTTCAAAGACACTGAAACGCAGGCGGGAGCGAACTCCCTTCGTAATGAAAACTACAGGGTTGGCACCCTCTTTTTGCAGGCAATCTTTTTACCTTCAGGAATTATGAACTTTTGGCGCTGGTTTAATGAGCAGTGTAACCTAATTATAGGCTATTCACGGTAAAGTGAGCACTTTTGAAAGCCCTCTCATTTGGAATAATAGACAATAAAAATATTTTACTTTAGCCTCAGACGTTAACTTTCGAAGTGCGGTGAAATATACACACTTTGTTTGTAACTTACTTGGCAATATTTATTTAAAAAGGTAGTTAAAGGATAAAAACTTTCTGAAAGGAAAAAGTAACCAGGGCTCCAAAAGTGCTCACTTTACCGTGAACAGCCTAGAACAATGGTCCTCTCGTTGCAACTGCCCTGGACCCAGTGTTCTGGTGCATAACGCACACTAACTTCGGCTGCAGTCATGCAGTGTCTAGCCCATAGGTTAGGTAATAATATTTTCATGCCGGTATGGTATACTACTAAGACAGTGGCGGACAGTTTTAACGGTTTACTGTAAACAGCACGTAACATGCATTATTAAGCATACAATACTGAAGCTACCCATTTTTTTTTTCTGGCGACAGTCGGTATGTGGTTCCCTGCAGAAAGCATTGATAATGCCTACGGTACGCGCCTGGAACTGTGTCGCTGTCGCTGAAAGTTTCGTGTGCGTTTTACAAAGCGGTGGATCCTGGGCAGTCGCAACTAGACGATTATTTTTGTTTATTTGTCCATACTGCTCAATAATCCAGCATCGAACGTTCGTAATTACCAATGGTAAAAACGTTGCCTGCAGAAAGAGTGTGGCCACTCCTGTTATTTTCAGTGAACTAATAATGAACTTCTGCTTTTAGGTTGATGACCCCGATATCACAAAACAAAGTTCGAAGAAATATAGTTTAATTTATCTTAGTTTCCGATATTTTGCTAAAATGCAGTTTAAAATCTCGATTTTCGAGGACTCATATCTCCCTTTATTTTCAATTTAGGTTGAAAGTGCCTTATATGTTTTCATTTGATTTTTTTTTAAGAATCACCTCACGAAGTTGGTTGGTTGAATACCGCCCCAACCTGTTACACACAATATATGAAGACGTGGAAATAAATTGCATTAAGTAAAGTAAATTTTTTTTATAATGCCGAATTGTATATTCCTAACAATTTATTTGGCTTAAATTAAGAGTGATTTTGGTATTTCACACCAACCCTATATATGGTTGTGGTAAAACGGATAAAAATAATTATAATTAATTGTAATAAAAGAGTATTAAATGTTTTTTAAAAATTATTTATAAACTCTTATCAAATATTTTTATTGAGTTGAAAACCCTTCTATGAAACTTTACCCATGGTCGGATTTAAAATTTGGACGCTCCTAGACCCAAGAGGTTTTGCCGCCTCTTCTTCTAACCCATGGGTGAAGGGGTGATTGCAATTTTAATTTTATCGCATAATAACATCACTTATGAAAATAATTTGAGAATCAAATTTTTTTATTTTGGATGTATTAAGGAAATGAAATAACCCAACAAGGTATTGGAAATAATTTTAATCTCTTCGATAGCCCTCAACACACAAATACATGTATGCATTATACATTAGTGACATATTAAAATTAAACAAATATTTTTTTTTAGCGTGCGCCCCCTAGCATCGTGCGGCCCTAGGCCTGGGCCTAGTGGTAAATCCGGCCCTGACTTTACCTATGGGACTGGGTTGTGTGTTGTATTTTATTGAACTGTTTCAATGCTGTCTTACTGAAAAAAAAAACTTTTTTTGTCTACTGCTACTGAATTTTATAGCGATTTTCGTTAGTGTGAATTTGTTGGTTTCTTCTAAATACAATAATTGTGATTTATGATAAAGGAAAGTATTTTAATCCATACTGAAAATTATCGAATGAGACAGGTGCTGTTTTCAGCGCTACCTGCCCGCGAATTAAAAAACTGAAAAATTCCCTTGCTTTGTTAATCTTAAATTAATTTTGTAAGGAAAATTGCTGTATGATAAGAGAACTAACCTACAGAATTTCCCAAACAACAACACACAAATATTACTTACCAACTTTTTTAATTGAATCGCATTGCTTGTTACGCGTTATTTGTTAGCTGTGAAAATTACTTGAGAGATTCGATAGCTCGCAAGGTTGGACTCGAGCGATCCACCGTGATGAGTAACACGATGATGTGTTTCTGAGTCCTGCCGATAGGTGCGCTACATGCCAGACAGCCGCAGTTAGTCGGTGCAATAGTAAACAACCACGCAGTCCAGTGATCACAGCGTTTTTTTATCTGTGGTTTATGTTTGTCGGGGAAGGGAATTATATTGCCGGCAACGTGGAATACTCAAACTTTGGTAAGTTATGTTTTTGTTCGTTCGTGTACTTTAATCAGTATTTTATTAGCCGGTAAAAAAATCTTCCGTTTCCCTGCCACTAATTTTGTTTATTTCATTTAAAAGTATTATCAGTGCTTGGAATAAACTTTTGAAGTCTAATACTGTGACTGGGCAGCATCTTTGTGAATAAGCATTTTTTTTATTATATTCATATTTCTTTCGATTTCAATGAGGTATTTCCGATATTCAGTAGCGCCAATTAAGGACTAAACATTTGAAATAATCTCTGTGAAATGGAACTTACTATTACAAGAATAAACTATTAAAGNGCGCCAATTAAGGACTAAACATTTGAAATAATCTCTGTGAAATGGAACTTACTATTACAAGAATAAACTATTAAAGACAACTTCATTTTTATATAGACTTGTAATTTACACTAATTCGAAACGTATTATTTTTGCTTGTTGGATTTTTTTTGTAAATTTATACAAATGGGCCTACTGCTCTTCCTGTTTATTTCTCGCGGAATGCGTTGAGTAGGAAGTCGGAACTTTTATGAAGCCCAGAATTTTTTGTCTAGAAGTGAAATCTGCTTTACGTACAAGTATTGTAATGTTTCAGTCCCTCTCTCTTCTTCGGGGATGACGCCTACTTATTTTCCATTCGGTAAGAATTAGCACGTGCCGACTGGCGACTGGCTTCATACACTAATCCTGTGATCCTCATTACGTAAAAAGTGGAGTTTCTGCAATACATCTACCATTCCACTGCCGGACCCAAAAGGTTTAAAAGGGGGAGGGGTCCAATGGCACATGACTCTCCCCCCTCCGCTTTCCAAACCCTTACATTGACATGATACTGTCCTGCGAATGTTTTTAAAATTGAAATGGAATTGTGTCATAATTGATTAAAATAATGATTTTATTTATTTTATTCAACTTTAATATTGTTTCCGAAAATTATGATGAGACAGT
>NQII01002064.1:336157-397044 GCA_002778355.1 Clitarchus hookeri
ACTTTTCCACGATGGAAAGTCAACATCCGCTCCAGCCACTGACATTCATGCGTGATATGAAATAGTTTAATTTTACAATAAAATTGAATCCTGGAAACTGCATTAAAAGTGACCACTGCAAACTAGCTAGAAAAGAGAGATTGAGAAGGAAAGTTACACGTTTATACAAGAAAATAAAATTATTAGCCTACTGCCCTTAAAAAAAGATGTGAATTTTTTTTGTGAACGTTTAATCTCCCAAGTTTAAAAAAGGAACCTTCTATCTCCATATTGGATTCTTGATTTTTCTAGCTTCTTTATATTTTTAGAAGAGAAAATTCTGAAAGTACCCCTATATCCAACTAGCTATTCACCTTACACTGCAGTAGAGACATAACAACTAAACTATGAACTCGTATTTACGTCACAATATTCATTGTGTCCTATTTTGGCAGAATCAATATTGTGATGTAATAATGAGTTCTTAGTTCTGTCGTTACTCGTTATACCTGTACTGCTGTTTAATGTCAATTGCTATAATCCAATAACGGTTACTTACAACTTTTCTAAAGCCTTGCCTAAGTTCTACTTCCAGACAATTCATCAGCATCATACAAATAAAGCTTTACAGAGTCTAGAAAATTACACCAAAAGGACAACGCACCGCGTTCGTCCGCACTCAGTTTAATGATATTTTGCATAAGAATTATTTATTACTAGGGACTACCAACACACCTATTTTCTTCCTGTTTTTATTTATATTAATTACAAATGAAATATAATTTATAAATAAAATACAAGTAAAAGTTCAATTTAACCGAGAAAAAAAAGGTGCTGTTATGTTAACAGAAGTATAGAACATTTGTGATACATGACATATTTACGAAACAACCAAACACAGCATACACGGGGTAATTTTTCAAAGATTTCATTAAAAAAGTGTGAAGAAACCGTGAATAGACTATGTAGGGGTACTTTCGGAATTTTCTTTTTTAAAAATATAAACGAGCTAGAATATCCAAGAATCCAATATGGCGGGGAGGTTCCACTTAAGGGTGCTACCTCATCACCCCACCTTAGTTATGCTTTACAGTTGAGACTCAACTTAAAATTACATAGCAAACATAAACCATGTTTAACATTGCATCACGTTAAAATTTTTTTATAAAAGTTCTGTAACTCTGCGTATCGTTAATGACGTGTTCTCGCTTAAGGCAGAGGGTTTAAATGAATGGAATAAGTGGAGGCTTACACTCAGCCCTACAGAAAAAACGCAGAATTGTTTCTCGATAGCATGTTTGAGGTGAGATGGCACGTAGCGACGGATTAAGATAGGTGGTGGGAGGGCAGGGGGGCGATACCTCCAGGAAACCACTACATCAATGTTCACACCACTTCTCAAATGAGAATGCACGTGTGAAACCTCCAAGACCTAGGATCGATCTACGGACCTCAGCTATGCGGCTAAGGATTAACCACTGAACTGATCCAAACCAAACTTGGTGCGATTTGCATATAGCCCCCCTCCCTTCTCGGAGAATTGAAATCATAGGGAGCAAAATTCGACTTAATGACAAAAACAGTTTATCAATTAATTATCTTGTAAAATGTTGGTGTTACCATAGCATTTGTAACTATGGAGACTTAAAGAGCCAGAGAGGTATACTTAAGTAGAAATAAATAGTAAGTGTTTTGATGGTGCATATACCATAGTATTTATCCTCGCCACGTGCTCCTCCCCGCCCCCCTCAACCTTTACCTAAAACAGAATACTGTGCGCGTTACTGCTCTCTATGTTTCGTCTGGTCGAGGGCTATTGAGATCATGCTAATCGTAAACACAAATCAAATAGCAAAATGGTTAAGCATTCACATAAATGGAACTGTGTAATTTTTGATATATTTTTTTTTAAGTATGTCTTCTTTGTTGATTAATGCAGGTTTTTTAAATTACTGAAAATCCTGCTCTGTAATTCCGGTCGGCCGACGGCCATCTTTTCCCTCATTTTATTGACAAAATTGCCTGTTTTACCCTCCTACCTCTTCCCTCCACCACAACACACACTTCTTCACCCTCACCTCACTCTCTTCCTAACTTCAACCCCAAGCAATAATTATAAAAATCCACCAAAAATAGAAAAAAAATTTCTAAAAAATCGAAGAACATATAACGTTACACTATCCTACCCCTTAATCATCCAAACACCCTCACCTAACTCCTTTCCTCCCCCAACCCTTGGCAATTATTATAAAATGAAGAAAATAGGAAAAAAAAAATCTTAAATTCAAGGAACATATAACGTTAACCTCACACTCACCCCACCACCCTAACCAACCACTAACCCCCCCCAATCACGATCCACCCAGTTATAAAAATTGTAGAATGATAGCAAAACAATTTTATCGAAAAATTTATTCTAAAAATTGAAGAACAAATAACGTTAACATCGCACTCATCCCACCACCCTCACCCCATTCCACCCCCACTCCTAACAGTTATTGTACAAAATTGCTAAACATAAAAAAAGTTCTAAAAAATCGAAGAACATATCACGTTACGCTACCCTATCCATTGCTCATCCCACCACCCTCAGCTACCCTCTCTCCAATCCCACCCCTGGCAATTATTATAAATCAGGAAAAATCGAAACAAAATTCTAAAATCGAGGAACATATAATGTTACCACCCCACCNAAGAGAGATTGAGAAGGAAAGTTACACGTTTATACAAGAAAATAAAATTATTAGCCTACTGCCCTTAAAAAAAGATATGAATTTTTTTGTGAGATTTTAATCTCCCAAGTTTAAAACAGGAACCTTCCCTCTCCATATTGGATTCTTGATTTTTCTAGCTTGTTTATATTTTTAGAAGAGAAAATTCCGTAAGTACCCCTATATCCAACAAGCTATTGACCCTGCACTGCAGCAGAGAGATAACAACTAAACTATACACTCGTATTTACGTCACAATATTCATTTTGTCCTATTTTGGCAGAATTAATATTGTGATGTAATGAGTTCGTAGTTCTGTCGTTACTTGTTAAACCTGTACTGCTGTTTAATGTTAATTGCTATAATCAAATAATGGTTACTTACAATTTTTTAAAGCAGGGCTTAAGTTCTACTTCCAGACTATTCCTCCGCCTCATGCAAACAAAGCTTTACAGAGTCTAGAAAATTACACCAAAAGGACAACGCACCGCGTTCGTCCGCACTTAGTTTAATGATATTTTGCATAAGAATTATTTCTTACTAGGGACTACCAACACACCTATTTTCTTCCTGTTTTTATTTATATCAATTATAAATAAAATATAATTTATAAATAAAATACAAGTAAAAGTTCAATTTAACCGAAAAAAAAAGGGTGCTGTTATGTTAACAGAAGCATAGAACATTTGTGGTACATGACATATTTACGAAACAACCAAACACAGCATACACGGGGTAATTTTTCAAAGGTTTGATTAAAAAAGTGTGAAGAAACCGCGAATAGACTATGTAGGGGTACTTTCGGAATTTTCTTTTTAACAAATATAAACAAGCTAGAATATCCAAGAATCCAATATGGCGGGGAGGTTCCACTTAAGGGTGCTACCTCATCACCCCACCTTAGTTATGCTTTACAGTTGAGACTCAACTTAAAATTACATAGCAAACATAAACCATGTTTAACATTGCATCACGTTAAAATTTTTTTATAAAAGTTCTGTAACTCTGCGTATCGTTAATGACGTGTTCTCGCTTAAGGCAGAGAGTTTAAATGAATGGAATAAGTGGAGGCTTACACTCAGCCCTACAGAAAAAACGCAGAATTGTTTCTCGATAGCATGTTTGAGGTGAGATGGCACGTAGCGACGGATTAAGATAGGAGGTGGGAGGGCAGGGGGGCGATACCTCCAAGAAACCACTACATCAATGTTCACACCACTTCTCAAATGAGAATGCACGTGTGAAACCTCCAAGACCTAGGATCGATCTACGGACCTCAGCTATGCGGCTAAGGATTAACCACTGAACTGATCCAAACCAAACTTGGTGCGATTTGCATATAGCCCCCCTCCCTTCTCGGAGAATTGAAATCATAGGGAGCAAAATTCGACTTAATGACAAAAACAGTTTATCAATTAATTATCTTGTAAAATGTTGGTGTTACCATAGCATTTGTAACTATGGAGACTTAAAGAGCCAGAGAGGTATACTTAAGTAGAAATAAATAGTAAGTGTTTTGATGGTGCATATACCATAGTATTTATCCTCGCCACGTGCTCCTCCCCGCCCCCCTCAACCTTTACCTAAAACAGAATACTGTGCGCGTTACTGCTCTCTATGTTTCGTCTGGTCGAGGGCTATTGAGATCATGCTAATCGTAAACACAAATCAAATAGCAAAATGGTTAAGCATTCACATAAATGGAACTGTGTAATTTTTGATATATTTTTTTTTAAGTATGTCTTCTTTGTTGATTAATGCAGGTTTTTTAAATTACTGAAAATCCTGCTCTGTAATTCCGGTCGGCCGACGGCCATCTTTTCCCTCATTTTATTGACAAAATTGCCTGTTTTACCCTCCTACCTCTTCCCTCCACCACAACACACACTTCTTCACCCTCACCTCACTCTCTTCCTAACTTCAACCCCAAGCAATAATTATAAAAATCCACCAAAAATAGAAAAAAAATTTCTAAAAAATCGAAGAACATATAACGTTACACTATCCTACCCCTTAATCATCCAAACACCCTCACCTAACTCCTTTCCTCCCCCAACCCTTGGCAATTATTATAAAATGAATAAAATAGGAAAAAAAAAATCTTAAATTCAAGGAACATATAACGTTAACCTCACACTCACCCCACCACCCTAACCAACCACTAACCCCCCCNTCATCATTTCCCACGCCTCGCCACCTTCTGCTGCGAGCTTCACCGCTCTATTACCGTCGCCTTCACGTACAACCACTTCTAGTCCGTAATACATTCGCGGTTACTTCCAACTTTTCTGAAGCCCTGCTAAACTTCTACCTCCGGGATATTCCTCCGCCTTCACGCAAAACAAACCTTAACCGAGACTGGAAAATTACACACAAGGGACAACGCACCACATCCGTGCGCACTCAGTGTAGTAACCAAAAATTAGATACCTTTACGTTAACAGAAGCACGAAAGGTTTGTGATGCATGACAAATTTAGCAAACACCCTAACACGCCGTACATGGGGTGATTCTTCAAGGGTTTGTTTGATTTGTTTCCAAAAGTGTGAAGAAACCGCGAATAGAGCAGGTCCGCCCAGAGGTTTCTCGGGGCCTGGGGCAAACAAAAATGTTTGGGTCTCCACCCCTCCTTTCTCTTCAGGTCAGGAAATTCAAAAATATAAAATATAAATAAATAAATATATTAATTTAAACTGTGATGCAAAACAGTCACGTGGGTTGGCAAATAAGGGAATCAGCAAAATACAAGAAAGCAGTTAGTTGTTAAGATATAGAGAATAAGTATGGTGGTGTATATATCAACATAATGTACTTCGCGTCCTGTGTTCAGCGTTTACTCTTCGATTTTAAGTATGTGTCTACTTACAATTAGCCTGAAATGCAGATGACTGGTTGTATAGTGCGTACATGTCACAGAAACCCGAGTGTCTTGAGAAAGAGGAGACATTCGTACCAGCTCACTACATAATAATGATGCTATTGTAAGCTCCTTGGCAAGCAGCTTACAGATGTGAGTTGCGTTGCATTAAACCTATACGTTCAGTGATAAATTTCAACCACCTGCCAATAAAACTCAGCCGAATCAGTTATTTAGTTCAATAATCATTATTGCTCCTAGGATTGTAAACTTTGTTTACATAGGCTTACACTGCACTTCAAACGTACTCAAATATGTATCAAATTGCTCTGTCATTCAAGATAACAATTAATTGCGTGCATTAGGAGGAATCCACTCATGTTACAAAATTCCTGACAGGTTTTTTTTTTACAAGTCCCGGTTTATTTGGCCCTCTTTAAGTATAGTAAAATTTTTGTGCTTGTGATTGTCAAAACTTAATAAAAATCAATCAAAACCTTAGTTATACTATAACTATCTCTATGTCACCTGTCTTTGTTTTCACCTGAACTACAATGCTATTTGTTGTAAACACTTCAAAATATTACTATTTTAAAGCAATTTGTGAGATATTTGGTTATTTCAAATGCCACTCGGGACAACAGCAGTTCGCAAGATACAGTATGTAAAATATTTTGATTTAACATGAGATAGTTTTGTGAATAATTTTACTTTATATGTTCCATTTAGAGCTGATGTAAGTGAGCAGAGAAGTGTTAGAGAAATAATTATTTTACCACAGGAGTCATTACCTATAAATGTCGCATCTTAAAATGAAATAAAAGTTATGTAGCTCAGTATTGCAGTTTCAGTCAGAAGGAACNATTACCTATAAATGTCGCATCTTAAAATGAAATAAAAGTTATGTAGCTCAGTATTGCAGTTTCAGTCAGAAGGAACAGATATATTACCAGTTACATAAATTTCTAAATCTTGCCTTAACAGAAGCTCTTGTGATAGTGAGTAGTGCGTAGAGATTAGTGCACTGTCCCTTGTAAGGGTTGGTCTACTATCAAAAACATGCTGTAAATTACGAATGATGTCGTGTAAAGAAGAAGTTAAACTGGTTAGCTCAATGTGCTGGTTCACAATATTACTTTGTTGTTCGCGTCTAAGAGGCTAACTACAGGGTGGCTGGACTAGCAAATGTCCTGAGACCCACCAGGATCTGATACATTTCTCGCTATCTTCAAGAAAACAGCATTAACTTTAGATAGATTAGACACATGGGTATTAAATTCTACAATTATATCAATGTATTGTAAAATTTTTACCATAAAGGTTTTTGATTATGCATGGTAATAATGAAATAATACATGTGCGATAATCCTAGGCTGCAACATCTCTGATTATGCAGTCTGGTGTCAGGTCAGGGCCAGCAAACACCATGATAAAGAATATCAACATTTTGTAACCATATGTTTGTAACTCAATCGACTCCGCCTGTCCATCTGCGTATAAATTCATGCTTGCACCTTGCAAGCATGATATAAAATAGCTGGTACATTCAGCTTGAATTTCCTCGCACTCGACATAGAAAAGTGTGGCGTCGGTGTGACGGGCTCTTCACACGAATGGCTAAGTGATCCCGAAAGTTTGTTTCGGATAAATGTATTTTTTTCGTGTGCTAGATGTCATAAAAAGTTGAATACAATCTCCTTTCAATGGATTTGAGTGAAGTGGTATCAAGTTTTGGTGCGCCAGAACCTAAATACAATTTTATTATAATTTAAATAGGCCAGAGTATAGCGTTCAATAATGAGGAGAAAAATAGTCCTAGCAGATCCTTCAAGAATGACAGGAATAGCACTTATTTCTGTCGAGCTGGCCGTGGCCAGGGATGTGGACTTCGGAGAAGTGATAAATAACTTCGCCGACGTCAAAGTTGGAAGACATTTCAAGGTATATTTACGCAGAAATTAGTTGCAAACTTTTGGCATGTTAATTATATTTAGAGTTCGGTATTTATATTATGCCGACTGTAAAGCTTATTCAATGAATAATATTATATATCAGAAACCTATTAATATAAGTTAATAAAAATATGCGGGAAGGAGCCCCATATAAAAGTTTGTGAGTGTCATGGAAGTCTCTAGTCACGCCTTGGTGCGCATTGTTAGTTTTTTCTCAAGCGTTAAAAGAATTAGCTTTGTTTTAAATTGCAAGTAAATATTCTGTAGCAGTGACCAATTAGAGCACGCCAGAGTATGTTGTTAGCGGAAAGTAGTATTTACAGTTATACGTAATCATGCATTAAAATATTAAAGGGGTAAATTTGTGATAGTGTTTATGATTATATTTGTGAATTAAATGAACAATGAGAAGAGTCTGCGAGAAAATATCCTCCTTGAATAATGATGACTAAAATAAGGAAGACAATTTTAACATGGAAGGGAAAAAATGCACAAAACATAATAAAAAGTATTGTCAAGAATATTGAAGAATTTCCCCAGTAATTTTTACCACATACAGCTGTGTTTACTGATAAGCTGTTATTTTTCAAGATACTTATCTGAATTAATTATAAAATAAGAAATTAACCACAACTGGCTGAAATCAATAACATATATTTGAAACAGGCCCATATGTTGAATCAGTGAATGTGTGCTATAATTTACGAATCTTTATTTGTAACTGTTTAATAAGATGTGAAATTACTAAATGCAAGAGCATTAGGCAAAAATATGAATTAAAGATAGAGCAAAAAATACTTACCACATTTGTGTTTCGCCATTGGTGTTTTTTCAGGTTTCGCGAATAAATGTGATACACAATCGGAGCACACGATNTACCACATTTGTGTTTCGCCATTGGTGTTTTTTCAGGTTTCGCGAATAAATGTGATACACAATCGGAGCACACGATCTGCACTACGGCGCCGCCACATTCCGACCTCAAGTCGTGTTACACTGACTCTCTATCTGGAAGGAAATTCCGCACTAGTGCCTGTCCGACTAACGGTACTACTTGCCGACGAGGGCTGATTTCTTTTTTTGATACCTCTGTATGCAAGGGGCTGCACACAGCATAACAGAGACTACCCCTCGCCCCAAGTGCTTTCTTTCCACTGGGTTTGTCCAGGATAGTTTGGCATGGTGAAGTGAGTCAGTGAACACTGATGCGCATAGTGTTTGATCACAAGAGTAAATTACCATCAATATAATTTAACTTCTACCTCTTGGGACCCCTCACGAAGTGTGGCCCGAGGCAGTGTGTATCCAAGTGCCCCCCTCCCCCACCTTCTGGGCGAGCCTGCCCATCACCCTAACCTCCAACCCCTACCCCTACCCACCTTCCAATCATAAAAAATCTAAAAAATAGCAATTTTTTTAAAAAATCAAGGTACATATAATGTTACCTCCTCTCCCTACTTAACCCCACCACCCTAACCATCAACCCCTACCCCTATCTAACCACCATCCAACCATAAAAAATCGAGAAAATCGCAAAAAAAATTCTTAAAATCAAAGAAAATCTTACATTGATGACCACCGACCACTATGTTGGTTGTTGACGACCTTAACATTGACCTCAATAACTTTAAAAACTAAAATCGAGAAAAAAAAAATGTAAAAAATTGAAAGAAACTAATAAAAGTTTAGAAACACATTACATTACTGACTCCGACACCCATGTTGGATGCTGGTGACCTTGACCCCAATAATCTTAAATTCAAAAATCGAGAAAAAAATTTAAAAAAATCAAATTAATTATAAAAAATTCGTCAAATATATTACGTGACTGACTCCGGCACCCATGTTGAATGTTGGAGGCAGTAACCTAGATTCCATTGACCTTCAATACGAAAAATCGAGAAAAAATCATGAAAAATCTTTAAAAATGTAATAAAAATTATTGAAGAAAAAAATACATACCTATTACAACAAACCAAGTTGGATGTGTGTGACACTGACACTGAGGGTTCGATTCTCATAAAGATGGCAGAGCACAGCCGTCTCTATATTTCATTGACTACATAGCCGATCAATCTACTGACCCGCAAAGCGAATTATTGACTTTACATAATACACATGCCTCCCACTCCCACCCATGCCTCAGGCCATCAAAGTAAATTTTGTAACAATCCACGGAAAAAGAAACCTCACATGCAAGTTGCCACGGAAAAAATTACATTGTCTTGACTTCTTTGTAGGTATAAGTATGCTATTAATATTTTTTTTAAATATATGTATATTTGAACAATCCAAGCCCTTCATACGAGTAACAACCACCTGCCCAAGTCATTTTATAATCATGGCATGGATCAGCTTCTAACGATACTTTTACAGACATACTTGGCGTTAATTGAAATACTTGGAATGTACGAGGGTGATATACATTCTTATCTCCCATGCTCTCTTTGAACAGCAATCTATCCCAATCCTTCGATGAATCCCAATCCTTCGATCAATCCAAATCCTTCGATCAACCCCAATCTTTCTATCAATCCCAATATTTCGCAATATTTCCATCAATGTTTCACAATCTTTCCATTAATCAGTGCCGCAATGAGCTCCACAATCGCTCCACATGATCCACAATCGCTCCGCAATCAGCTCCGCAATGTTCTTACCACTCTTCCAATCTTCCCATCAATCTTTCGCATTCTATCCATCAATTTTTGTCCATTCTTTCGATCAATCATCAATTCATAATCAGTCCGTCGGTGTGTCGTTTGTTCCCTATCCATACATATAAAAAAAACATTTATTCGTCAACTGTCTCCACACATTTGTACTTGACGACTGCATTAATGTTTTGTATGCAGTACACTATCTATGCATTTTTATACTTTAATAGTTCATTAATATTCGGTGCGTAGATCTGTACTTTAGTAAACGAGTGCTCATATAACCACTTTAAAGTTATGAGGAATAGAAGAATACAGCACAAAAAAAAAATAATTAAAACACAATAATAATGATTAAAAATATTAAAATTTTTGTAATTACAATTTCAGAAGAAAGCAGTTCATCAGATTATGCGAAATAACCCCTCCCNGAACCACTTTAAAGTTATGAGGAATGGAAGAATACAGCACAAAAAAAAATAATTAAAACACAATAATAATTATTAAAAATATTAAAATTTTTGTAATTACAATTTCAGAAGAAAGCAGTTCATCAGATTATGCGAAATAACCCCTCCCCTTTAGTTCGCTAATGATTGAAGATATCTCAACAATGTGCGAGAGATCGCCGTGTTTTTGCAGGTTAATCAAATGTGTGAGTTTATCAACAAGTTCATTCAGTCTTCGGGAAATAGGTAGCCAGTATTCTCAGTGTCTTCTGCCTTCATGTCGCTCGTTGCAGCAAATGTGGTCGAGGGCTCTGTCAGTGCATCGAGAAAATTGCCATCGTCTTCAGTACTATCACTGTCTTCACGTTTATTTTTATCTATGCCGTATTCATGGCCATATTTATTTCCTGTTTCATCGTTAATATCAAGTTTACTTTTCTTTGTAGGAGTCGCATGGTCATCATCAGTATTTCGAGCCGACGTCTGTATATTTTGAAGTTCGTCGACTTCACGTGAACGTCTTGCAAGTGTGCATTCTGCGCAAACCGACTCTATTGTACGATGCAGGTCACTCATTCTATCTTTAGATGTAACTGTCTTATCATACTTGTCTGTCAAATCAGTGCCCTTCGATGTAGCAAGGTGTACTGGCGGCAACACTTGCTGGCTCCCAGTAGACGAATCATTGCACTTCTTGATGTGGTTCTTCAATGTATCGCCTACCATAAACTGCATGGGACCAATGTCGTAGTGCTTCATCTCGCGATAAGGATTCTTCGTACAGGCCGTTGTCTCATGCTGACGAACATTTTGACCCTAGGGTGAAAACTCTATCGCAGAATCGACACTGATGACAACCAGGTAGTGATGATGCAGGTGGCGGTTCCATGATCGTTGAGGTCAAAGGCCGGCCTTCGTATTCAAAATTAATCTTCCTGGTATGACAAGAGAGCCCTTCCAAATCGATGTTCACCTCATGGTGTCAGAACAACTGTCATTTTTCTATATAAATGCGATTATTTTTACAGTAAAGAACCTAGCTTGTGTCCACAGAAGGCATTTTACCATACAATTTATATGTATAAATATGGGAGCACTCTGGGTAAAGGGCCGTGTGATGGAGTTGGCGGCACGCTTAAGAGATTGGCAGCTAAAGAAAGCTTGCAACGACCCTACGAAAACCAAATCTTGACCCCTCTCCAGCTTTTTGAATGGGCATTAGAAAATATTTCTGCTATTAACTTTACATTTTCAACACAGGCGGATTACGTAGTCAGAAATATTTTTAAAAGATCGTTTCAATCAGGCAATTACCACCCAAGGAACTCAACATTATAATGCCTTCGTACCTGTTGACTCAAGCACATCAAAAATAACTGTGAAAATATTTTCTCAAGCTACATACTCATCGCAAGTAATTTTTACAATATCACCAGACAAACTCCAATTAGGTGACGTAAATGGCTACACTACCGTTGTATATGACAATAACTGGTGGCTAGCTTATGTTATGAAGAAAAATTAAGAAATTGATGAAGTGAAAGTAACATTCCTTCATCCAGCTGGACCATCACCATCCTTTTCTTGTCCAGGGAAGCCAGATGTATTATGAATNACCTTTTCTTGTCCAGGGAAGCCAGATGTATTATGAATTCCTCTCACAGATGTATTAAGTACAGTAAATCCTGTGACACCAACCGGAATAATTTATGTGCTATCTCAAAATGACATTCTGTAAACCAATGAGGCACTATTAAACTACTTTCATTGAACAATACAATGTCAAGTATGTCAGTGCTATTTTCNGCTTATGTTATGAAGAAAAATTAAGAAATTGATGAAGTGAAAGTAACATTCCTTCATCCAGCTGGACCATCACCATCCTTTTCTTGTCCAGGGAAGCCAGATGTATTATGAATTCCTCTCACAGATGTATTAAGTACAGTAAATCCTGTGACACCAACCGGAATAATTTATGTGCTAACTCAAAATGAAATTCTGTAAACCAATGAGGCACTATTAAACTACTTTCATTGAACAATACAATGTCAAGTATGTCAGTGCTATTTTCNATTCTGTAAACCAATGAGGCACTATTAAACTACTTTCATTGAACAATACAATGTCAAGTATGTCAGTGCTATTTTCTTTACTTCAATTTGTTTCTTGTTTCAAATTATTGTATTAGGCTTTCTTTTGTTGCTAATATTTATAGCCCGAGTTTTGATGCAAAGGGATTTTGTTTTGACTATTTTGACTATGAACCCATTAACATTTCACTTTTAAACTTTGTAAATCATTTAATATTAGTATAAACTACTTTCTAGAATTTAAAAAAAAATAAATTTGAAAATGCATTTTTTCAAAATTTAGAAATAAAAGTTTTAATTTAAATTTTTAATAAGTATTGTGTTTATCTAAACCTTATTGTATTACACATATTATCAAAGGCCATACAAAATTCCTGAAAATGACACCTGCCCCACCTCTCTAGCTTAATTAGGAGAGCTGCTATGGCAATTAAAAAATATGTCGATCATGCCATTTTGGGTATTTTTTCTAAACNTCTAGCTTAATTAGGAGAGCTGCTATGGCAATTAAAAAATATGTCGATCATGCCATTTTGGGTATTTTTTCTAAACTTTGCATAGCCATTTTTCCAAAGGGATCGATATATCTTAATAAAATGTTATATTTTCCTTAGCATATATGGAGGCTATCTGAGCAAAATTTAATCAAAATCTAAGATGGCGAGGTTAAATTAGTGTGTGACCCAAAGTCCTGGCGAATAATAGTTTTATTCAACATTTCAACAAATTAATGGTTAAAAATAAATTAAATATGAGAAAAAACCTTTTTCATTCAAGCTCACGTGTATTTGTATTTTTTTATAGCAAGAATTACAGTGAATGAAAAATATTATTTGAGTAGCTGTAGGAAAATATNCACGTGTATTTGTATTTTTTTATAGCAAGAATTACAGTGAATGAAAAATATTATTTGAGTAGCTGTAGGAAAATAAGACTATTATGCGCATAGGTTAATGCGGGACATAATATACAAATAAAGTGGAGGATTGGTTGGGCAAATATCACAAGAAATTGCACCGGCATTTGACTCAGTGCGTGTGGTAAACCACGTGGTTTAATTTACCCATTGAAATTGGTTAGGATATAACCAATTGCTGCCTCCAGAATGCTAGTCAAACATATTATTGTATTCTCAGAAACGCTCCACCTTTAACTGAAATTTTGTTCCAAAGACTGCAAAGAATTATTAGTTTGAACACTATAAATTAAATGTTTATAAAATTTGAAATTATTTCGTAACTAATAGCATAGATAAAGTGAGGAATACTTTTGGCATTGAGTTTTAAAATTCAGTACGTGGAAACACGTTCCTTTTTCACATTCGTTCCCAACGTCCAGATTGAATCAAATTTCCGAATACAAATGCGTGTTTAAGTGATCCGAACCTTATACCAGGACCAGAGGGTGCCGCGACATAAAAATTAATTGATTTTTTTTGTTTGTTTTTAATAGTGTTCCAATTTGAAGCCATGTCCCTACACAATAAACAGAAGTTTAATTTATGAAACCGGGATTTTCTGTGTAAGATTTTGCTTACATTCATACCATAACCATAAGTTTGTCTGGGAAACCTGCATCGTAACTTAAAATGATAATTAACAATATTGTGACCATCAGAACTTTTATTACTAATAGAAAGAAATGTGTATTTTAAATAAATTAGCAGTTGCTTTTCAAAATGAACAAAAAGTGATAAAAAAATTCAACTTTATTTTGACGCATTCTCGATAAGGTTGCTTTATAATCCCGCCAAGCCTTTTTATAAATCAAGGTTTTGACAGTTTGAATGTGATTGCAATAAGTCTGCTGAATGAAATATAGCTGCGTGTACATAACATATCTAATCCATAGTGNCACGTGTATTTGTATTTTTTTATAGCAAGAATTACAGTGAATGAAAAATATTATTTGAGTAGCTGTAGGAAAATATGACTATTATGCGCATAGGTTAATGCGGGACATAATATACAAATAAAGTGGAGGATTGGTTGGGCAAATATCACAAGAAATTGCACCGGCATTTGACTCCGTGCGTGTGGTAAACCACGTGGTTTAATTTACCCATTGAAATTGGTTAGGATATAACCAATTGCTGCCTCCAGAATGCTAGTCAAACATATTATTGTATTCTCAGAAACGCTCCACCTTTAACTGAAATTTTGTTCCAAAGACTGCAAAGAATTATTAGTTTGAACACTATAAATTAAATGTTTATAAAATTTGAAATTATTTCGTAACTAATAGCATAGATAAAGTGAGGAATACTTTTGGCATTGAGTTTTAAAATTCAGTACGTGGAAACACGTTCCTTTTTCACATTCGTTCCCAACGTCCAGATTGAATCAAATTTCCGAATACAAATGCGTGTTTAAGTGATCCGAACCTTATACCAGGACCAGAGGGTGCCGCGACATAAAAATTAATTGATTTTTTTTGTTTGTTTTTAATAGTGTTCCAATTTGAAGTTTAATTTATGAAACCGGGATTTTCTGTGTAAGATTTTGCTTACATTCATACCATAACCATAAGTTTGTCTGGGAAACCTGCATCGTAACTTAAAATGATAATTAACAATATTGTGACCATCATAACTTTTATTACTAATAGAAAGAAATGTGTATTTTAAATAAATTAGCAGTTGCTTTTCAAAATGAACAAGAAGTGATAAAAAAATTCAATTTTATTTTGACGCATTCTCGATAAGGTTGCTTTATAATCCCGCCAAGCCTTTTTATAAATCAAGGTTTTTACAGTTTGAATGTGATTGCAATAAGTCTGCTGAATGAAATATAGCTGCGTGTACATAACATATCTAATCCATAGTGATTATTTATAGAATTGTTTTTAATACATGGCATCAAATTTAATCAGCTATTTAAGTACCACAGTTTATCTCCGTTGCAATATTTAATACCTACGCTTATGCACTACGTACTTCAGTATCAAGTGATTAGACACCTTAACATGCTTTGTCACGCAACAGTTATTTTTCTCGTAAAAAGTTCACAGATTATTGAAACAATGTTCACTCTGTTGTAATACACGCGCGCACTTTCACACGCGTGCGTGTACACATGCCACGTTTGACTATCAAATAGGTTTCTGTTCAAAACGAAAATGAACTTGCGCATCGTTTACACTGCAACGTCGTCCAGGATGGGCGTGATCACTGAAGGCGAGGAAGACGAAGTATATCCGGTACTGTGTAACTAACACCCCGGGTAATGTTCACCATTTATCATCGGCGTATCTGTGGGAATCGCGCAGGACGATGCCGCTGGTCGGCGGGTTTTCTCGGGGATCTACCGTTACCCCCACCCTCATCGGCTCCCAAGACCTCGATGTTAAGAGCCGTCCAAATCTCTTCACTCACTTACTCACTAAAGTAATTGCAAGAGTACCTCATTTCTTCAGTAATTTTCCCACATTTAAATATTTTAGCTCTCGAGAAAACTGAAAAGGGTAAAAATAGAACAATCATAAATTAGTAAATATTTGGATAATATTCAGTTTTTTTCTCTTTTAGTTAATATAAAATATTCATAAATACAGTTTGTGAAAGAGAAACCACCAGTCAGAGGATATCAAATTCTATCCTGTTATTACAAATATTTAATTTACGTTCCTCTTGTTTGATCTTTGTTGGAGATGTTTGTTTTTCAAAACTCTTAATACTTTTAAAAATCGTTCAATAAGTTCAAATATTTGTAAAACATTTATTTGTATTATTACAAGTCGTCAAGGGCGTATCTAAGTTCGTGGGGATAGAGGTTTTAATAAAAAATAAAATACAATTTTATGTCTTAATTTATTTACAATGATATCAAAATACACAGAGCTATTATTTATAACATCAAATTGCCTATTTCTCTTATTTCACTTATCCTGCTAATGAGAGCAATATTTAATGCCAGTATCAATTGTAATTAAAGTCCTTTATCACTGTCCATTGCCAAACTTAACATAGTTCCAAATTTCTGTCACTCATGCGTCCAGTTCTACTTTCCTACAGTTGAGCTAGTCAGTCTCTCTATCTACNTCCTTTATCACTGTCCATTGCCAAACTTAACATAGTTCCAAATTTCTGTCACTCATGCGTCCAGTTCTACTTTCCTGCAGTTGAGCTAGTCAGTCTCTCTATGTTCTGAATACACTCGCTGGTCACTGATGNCTCTCTATGTTCTGAATACACTCGCTGGTCACTGATGTCTTCGCACGTCGCTCCGATGGTACCACACACATCTGGCGCTACTTGCCGTACGGGACTCCAGACTATGGACACAGAGTCACACGCAGCTTATATAGCTGAGCCGACCCGTCCCTGAAGGTTCTTCGCCCCACGAGGCGCGCCGAGAGAAAAGGAGGCGATGACCAGAAAATTCGCGCACAGACTACCCAATATATCCAATACTCCAAGGACAGGAGAGACACAAGTCCCGATAGCCTTATCGTTGCACGCGTGTTGACCCGTTTGTAATTATTCTGCGAGTCCTTTCCAAGTTACCGGTGATGCCTTTGGACAGTGTGCTTCCCACGCCAAAATGGGAGGTGCAAGGGAAAGAACACGGAGCGGTTACATGTAACCCTGCCCCCTTCTCAAATCTGTTCGTCCCGAACAGACTACAATATCCAGACTCTCGTAGAGTGCCAGTAGATCAATGTGGACAACCATGGACTTTTCCTCTAAGGAACCACGATGACAAATCTGGAAGGACTATCTTCAAATCTTCAAAATTTGATAAGGGACTTCTCAACATACCTTACCTGGTACAGTGACCTTTACGATGTTTAGTGCGATACAGCCACACTAAGTGTCCTTTTGTGAATGTCTCCCCAGCAACTCTCGGGTCGCGTCGAGTGTTCCTCTTGATACCAGCGGAAATNCTAAGTGTCCTTTTGTGAATGTCTCCCCAGCAACTCTCGGGTCGCGTCGAGTGTTCCTCTTGATACCAGCGGAAACTGTGGTATGCCCCTCTTCTGTTCCTTATTAACTGGCTTCCTTCGCCTGAAGACGCGTACGTGCAACTACATCCCGTAGTTGGAATTCTCCATCCAATAGTTTGTGACTGAAGGCCTGTTGTGTACTATTTTATTTGGGCGATTGATTTCAGTTTAATTGGGATTTTCAAAGTGATTTCTACCCAAAACTGTAGTTGAGGAGGGATGCTCCAGTTAAATTTAGGCACTGCGGTGGCGTAGCGGCTAGGACATTCGCCTCCCACTAAGGCGAATCGGGATCTATTTTCGGCGGGGTCACTCCCGGATTTTCGCATTTAAGAATCGTGCCGGACGATGGTGCTGGTCGGCGGGTTTTCTCGGGAATTTCCCGTTTCCCCCACTTGCATTCTGGCGCTGCTCCATACCTTGCTTCACCCTCATCGGCTTTCAAGGCCTCGATGTTAGAGCTGCCCTAATCTCTTCACTCACTCACTCACTCACTAATTTCCTGTTAAATCTTAAGATATTGTATGACTCAACGACTTTAGCTAATAATTTTATATTTCAAAAGTCATAAAATAAAAATCCGCCACTTTACCAGAATATTTTATTTCACTGCACACAGTACGTCAGGAGGAGTGGGGAGATAGAAGCTATAGTATTACGAACAACGTATCTTCTCAATTTTAGTAATGGAAAATAGTGTTCGTGAACGATTAGTTGCTAATAAAAGAAAGGCAGAGGAAGTAAAGAGTTTTAATTAACGCGTTAATGTACTACTAACAAAAATCTATATTGGAAATAAAATGTTTTAGAAGTTTTTATATTATTGATGATTATCTATTAACATATACAGCAATAGTAAACATTGCATTTATTGCTGAAAAATACCGATTAATACAGCTTTAATTAATTAATACCGCTTTAATTAATTTGTAGATAAGTTATTTATCGAGATGGAATATTATTAATAATAATAATAATATTTTATTATTTATTTATTTATTTTAAGCTTAATGTGATACCCAAAAGTGTTAACCATTAGCTGNGAGATGGAATATTATTAATAATAATAATATTTTATTATTTATTTATTTATTTTAAGCTTAATGTGATACCCAAAAGTGTTAACCATTAGCTGGGTGACACACTCATACAAACATTAACGAAGACAACAAAAACACAAAACAATCATAAATAAACACATATACACAAATACACATTAACAAACCAACACAAAAAAGCACAAAAATACACACATGGATAATACAAGATTTACACAAATGTGCTAAATAATATAAAGAATTTACTTAAAACAAAAATAATAAAATATTAATTAATAACAATTAATGGTTCAAATCCCAAAAATAAAAAAATGGCCCACTATCTATTATAATGCTTGAATAGCTCAAGTAAAGTAATTTTTCCCCCATAAAAGGATTAAAATCAAAAAACAATTTAATGTAATTTGAAACACATCTTCTGACTAATAAATTAGTTATTGTTTTACCTATTTTAAATCCATGCTGGCTATATGAAATTAAGTTTTTTTGTGTAAAAATTTATGTTTATGAAGTACCTTCTTAAATATCTTTGAGAAACAACATAAGAAAGATATAGGTCTATAATTATTAACAACAATAATAACAATATAAGTTTTAATGATGACAGAATTCAGAGTTTTGAGTCTTTTGTTTGTGAACATGTATGGTTAATAACTTTAAACTGTTGGCAGTCCTCACTGTTTGCTTGGAAGCAGTCGGAGCACTTTCACATCCAGTTAATACATTTGCAATCCGCGACTTCTTGCACCCTTCCTCGCACGTACACTCACTTGCGCGCGCGCAAACACGTTGTCGGTGCACGAACCATCTAGGTCCGGTACGCGGTCTTTGAACTTTGAACTTGCCAATAGATTCATGGCAGTTAAGGCTGGACTCACAATAGTCCGTCGCATCCGTCAGTCGTCCGTCCGTCCGGCGGTCACGTCATCTTCAACCAATCGCAGGGTAACTTTTTTCTGTTCGTCCATCCATAAAATATTTACCAAACTTTTAACTTTCGACGGACGGACGAATGAGCCACCACTTCTGACGATATTCCTTTGACGTGAATACGCACTTCGAAATAAAATGCAAGGCGGTGGATCTGTGTTTATTAATTTGGTGGTAAATTCAGAAATTTAAAATGTAAAACAAAAAATTAATATTAATTCTTATCACGCAAAAAAATTATTTTCTCAAAATGTTTCTCTCTCTCTTGAAAATCTATTTCCAACCAAAATACATCTCCAACTAAAGAAAGATCGCGGTGTTAAGTTGTCACACTGAATATTGCCGTACAGAAGGATTGACGGACGACGGATTGTTGTGAATCGTTTTCTACTGATGGGTGAAAACACTGACTGATGCGACAGACTATTTTCGGCCTACGTTTACATCTAGTAGGTGCTTTCCCGTGATCCCGCCTAATTGATCGCAGTAAAAGGGGCGTCTCGACATTTATAAACTCGAAATATGGACGCATCTCTAGAATTCCTAATCTACCACCGATATGGTCCCCTCAAGGAGAACCCCTAGTAAAATTTTTAATCGTTTCAAGGTCACGTCTTGTCATATGGAAGCATTGCAAAGAGCCCTCGACTGCGATATGTATACCCAGGTAGCTGAATTTATCGCAAATTAGACCTGTAACAGTAGGACATTATTACAAGCGACACAAGGCAGTGGAGTAAGCTACATATGCCATTACGTACTTTTATCCTTTCCCTTAATGAAAGGGGCCGCGGTGGTGTAGTGGTTAGACTACTCGCCTCCCGCCCAGGCGAACCGACTTCGATTCCCGGCGGGGTCGCTCCAAGAATTTGCGCATGTAGGAATCGTGCCGGACGATGCCGCTGGTCGGCGGGTTTTCTCGGGGATCTCCCGTTCCCCCCGCCCTCCCATTCCGGTGCTGCTCCATGCTCACCTCATTTGACCCTCATCGGCTCTCAAGACCTCGATGTTAAGAGCCGCCCAAATCTCTTCTCTCACTCGCCCCTTAATGAAACTGCGCAGGAAAGACGTAAAAATTATATTACTAACCTCCTAACTTTTTCTCTTCGAATATATTTTATAGGATTAAAGTAAAAAGTGTTAGCTGTAGGTAATTGATTTGTGCCTTTTCTGGAGGTNCTCTTCGAATATATTTTATAGGATTAAAGTAAAAAGTGTTAGCTGTAGGTAATTGATTTGTGCCTTTTCTGGAGGGAAAGCCGTATTGCTAGACCATTTATTTATTGAGATACGCATATACGCGCGAATACTAATTTTACAAACAATAGTGCATTTTCGACAACATTTGAGGAGGAACAGCTATCATTTAATCTTCGTCAAATTCAACGCAGTGCAACCCTGCATAGAGTTTCTTTGAGGCAAGAATTAAAGNCTCTTCGAATATATTTTATAGGATTAAAGTAAAAAGTGTTAGCTGTAGGTAATTGATTTGTGCCTTTTCTGGAGGTAAAGCCGTATTGCTAGACCATTTATTTATTGAGATACGCATATACGCGCAAATACTAATTTTACAAACAATAGTGCATTTTCGACAACATTTGAGGAGGGACAGCTATCATTTAATCTTCGTCAAATTCAACGCAGTGCAACCCTGCATAGAGTTTCTTTGAGGCAAGAATTAAAGNACAGCTATCATTTAATCTTCGTCAAATTCAACGCAGTGCAACCCTGCATAGAGTTTCTTTGAGGCAAGAATTAAAGAAACAGGTCATATTTTCAGTCTTAAAATCTGGTAGTCAAATTTTTCCTTGTAGAAAGTGTTTGCTTTATTTTTAATTACTACAGTCCAACATTTAGGCGTATGTTGCATTTATTGTTTGCTTTCGAGTGTTACATGTGTCAGTTACTGGTAACAATAGGCATATAGTCAAAAATTCGTTGTAATCAACATCAACAGCTCGGCGTTTGAGTCCATAATAAAGACATCTCTTTGGTTGTTCGAAGGTCCTAGGTTAAGAACTGTGTTGTGTTTCTTCACCTCGTAGTAGGAAAGGCAAAGGTGCGTGAAAAGGGCGGCTTTTAACAATGAGGTCTTGAGAGCCGATGATGGTGAAGCTAGGTATGGAGCAGCGCGGGATATGAGGGCGGGGGAAACGGGAGATCCCCGAGAAAACCCGCCGACCAGCGGCATCGCCCGGCACGATTCCCACATGCAAAGATCCGGGATGCGAACCCGCCGAGAATAGAACCCTGGTCTCCTTGGTGGGAGGCGAGTAGTCTAACCAATACACCACCGCGGTNGATGCGAACCCGCCGAGAATAGAACCCTGGTCTCCTTGGTGGGAGGCGAGTAGTCTAACCAATACACCACCGCGGTCCCTTAGGAAAGGCAAGGGTAAACCACTGCATGCATCTTCTTGCTTAGCCTTCCTTAACTCTTTCAGTCACAGATAAGTATATTCTTTTAGGCGCGCAATGAATACATTGNATCTTCTTGCTTAGCCTTCCTTAACTCTTTCAGTCACAGATAAGTATATTCTTTTAGGCGCGCAATGAATACATTGTTTTTCTTCGGAACTGTATACTTGTCATGTATCAGGGCTAATAAAAAACAGTTTGATGAGGTTTTCCTCACCACGACCTTTCCTGGAGCCAACCAGCCTTCTGGATAGAAACCTCGTTATCCTTGTCAAATCATTCGGAAAGTGCAAGCTGCTGCTGTGCGATTAGTTTAATTATCATTGGCCATCATGTTAGGCAACCGTCTTGTTCGCAATTTACGTGTAAACAGTATGTAATATTTTTGGACTATTTTTACACTCAGTTGCCCCGTACTTTCCAGACACAGTAAGTAAACAAGATAAAGTTTTCATCAACGAGTTCCCAATAAACCCAGATACCTTTCAGTTAGTTGGCAGTTATAAAATACGTAATAGAATGAGAGGATTTCTTACGCACTCTTAGAAATATTGCATGTACCAAGTTTAACTAGAGCACAATTTCAGTGCGATCTGTAACAGTCTGAGTGTGTGCGCGCGTGTGCTAAACGCTGTCTTCGACTTGCAATAATTATACCACGTTCGTGGCCTGAAATGTGTCAAAGAGAGGCATCATGAAGAGAGGCAGGAGATATAGCCTGATAACACACTTTGCAGTTTTGTCACACCGCGAGACTCACCAGCATTTCTACCTTATCGGCTTACTTGCGATATTCTCTTCTCAAATGCGTGCACCCCTTGTCAATAAGTTTATACCTACCACACGGCATTAACCTGAGCGAACTAGAAAGAGGGTTTAGTTGCAGTGTTTACTACAATACTTTTCTTTTCTAATTGTCTAATTCTGAAATTAATTGGACTTTCTCCATTGCCGATGATTACTAAAAAGTATTACAAGCGAAGGAAAACTACACAGCAACAAAAAAAAAACNTGGACTTTCTCCATTGCCGATGATTACTAAAAAGTATTACAAGCGAAGGAAAACTACACAGCAACAAAAAAAAAACTGAACTAAATTCACACATTTCAAACAGGAGGTAAAAACAAAGATCTAGATGTGAGCAACCCAGTCNAAAAAAAAAACTGAACTAAATTCACACATTTCAAACAGGAGGTAAAAACAAAGATCTAGATGTGAGCAACCCAGTCATCGAAAATAAAGATTTGAACAAGAAGAATCAAACTACCATAGTATGTTATGTATGTTAAGTGTAAAAGATGTTTGCAGGCTTTCGCGGCCATTACCTCCACAATGACGTGGCTCAACCTCGAAAGCCAAGATAGCTCTACGTTAAGTGTGTTAAGTTATTTCGAACGTTTTATGCATGTATTTTATGCACGCATGTATTTGTTTACGTATGTAAGTAGTTAGTATATGTATGTTATATATGTCTTAATTTGATATACGAGTACAATTTAATTTCGTAACTTACTTACAAAACTACAAAAATATTTATACAACAATGTTTTTCATAATGCATTATTATTTACTGTATTATAATCCTCAGTGCAATGGCACTGAACATTTTATTACATAAATCATTGAAATAATTAAATTATCCCTCTTAACGAAAGTTGTGCATACAGTCTAACATTCCACGTCATTCAGAGTGCACCAGTTTCTCACGAACTTATTCCATCTTCTCTCTGTCGCGTAGTTGTTTCACAACACAAACACAGCAGCACTCGTTCTGGAGCACCCCATTCATTGCCGCTGTAACTTAGAGCAAATAAGCCACCGTTTCCGCATTGCCAGTAATCGCCGCAGCTCGCCGAATCGACAGGAACGCTCCCTAAACTCCGCAGTTCATAGTACGCTACAAAACTGTGGTGTATTTATACCTACGGTAATTATTTCTAGATTACTCCGCACTTATCCACATCCACAGATTGCCTAATTCAACGTCGAGACGTTCCTCATTAGGGAAGGGAATCCATGATCTTCTTGAAGGTGTTAGTCGCTGCAAGCTGCGAGTTGTCAAGTCAGCAGTCTCACCTTTACCGTATTTCATTATCTTGTGACGAACTAGTCTCGCTTCCCTGGCGCATGAGTCATCGCCCTTTGCATGCTGGTTGGCAAGGGAGGGAGAAGAGAAGGTGACAAATCGCTGGCTCCGAATATTATGTGTCGTGTGTAGGTTATGCATGTGTGTTACGTATGGTTTGAATGATTAGAAACCAATAGGTTGTAGACAAAAACAGAGAAAAAATACTTAATTCGGCTAGTAAATATTGTTCTTGCCTTTTGTAATTTTATTTTGCAATATAAAAATTTAATAATAAAATATCAGGGTATGGAAACATAGCGTTTCGTGAATATAATTCTTCGTATAATTATTATTCAAACCTATTAATTTCATACCTACATTTGCCGTACTGTGAAATTTTTAAAGATACTGTATCAATTATTTATGCAGAATAAGAAAGATGTGTAAAGGTTTTTCCATTCATCAGCCTCTATGAATAGTGCCGGTCTCAGTTAATGCATTTGTAGCGTGTGTTGATGTGCGCCAAAATGGATGCAACCACGTGAAATGCTGTGTGACCATTTAATTTTTTTTTCTGAGTATGGTGCAATGACTCGATTAAGATTCATGTCTTAAATCAATCGATGTTCAGTTCAGTGCACAATGTAAAAATATCCCTCCCCCCACCCCTCGGACAATAGGCTTTGAATTAGTTCAGCTGGCTTGAATTTTCCGGGGTTCGTTGCCGTAGTGTGAATCTGGGCTGGTGTCCGGAAGTAGTTTAGCTGTGTACTTCGAGGCCGGACGCGAGATATTTCCGCGACCCACATGTACGCACTCGTTTAGAGCGCTATCTGCTGGCCCGGCCTCGCGTGACCGCTCGAGCCTAGTGATACACGTGTGCGCATTGCTGCAGCGGAACCCGGAAGGCTTCCTCCACGGAGGGCAGCCACGGGCACGCGCCGTGGGGCGTAGTCACTCTCTCCGCAGATTGTTACACACCGCCCTCGCCTTCCGAGCTGCGTCTCGCCGGGCCGAGCATGCGAGACATTTCCTGCGCTGGCTCCTCGTTATCGCGAGCTTGTGTTGTATGGTCTACTCACGGTTACTTACAACTTTCCAGAAGCCCTGCTGTAGTTCTACTTCCAGGATATTCCTCTGCCTCATGCGAAAAAGCTTAACCAAGTATAGAAAATTACACCAAAGGGACAGCGCACCTCATTCTTGCGCTGNCTCTGCCTCATGCGAAAAAGCTTAACCAAGTATAGAAAATTACACCAAAGGGACAGCGCACCTCATTCTTGCGCTGTCAGTGTAATAATATTTTGCATAAGAACTATTTCTTACTAAGCATTACCAACACACCTATTTTCTCCCTGTTTTTATTCATACTAATTATAAATGAATTATTATAATTTATGAATAAAATATAACTAAACGTTCAATTTATCCGAAAAATAGANTCATACTAATTATAAATGAATTATTATAATTTATGAATAAAATATAACTAAACGTTCAATTTATCCGAAAAATAGATGCCTTAATGTTAACAGAAGTATAGAAAGTTTTTGATACATGATATATTTAAGAAACAGCCAAACACAGCATACGTGGGATGATTTTTCAAAGGTTTGGTTCAAAAAGTGTTAAGAAACCGCGAATAGACTATATGTAATATGCGAAGGAAAAAATACACCTAACAAACATATAACCGGTTCAGTTTCCCCCTCTTCAGTAATTGCCTTCCAAAGTTACCGGTCGTTCCTACCGCGGACGGAGTACATCGTCACGGTAAAAGTGTTGGTTCACAGCACTTCTGTTGCC
The DNA here is from genome assembly GCA_002778355.1 of Clitarchus hookeri. NCBI lineage: Eukaryota > Metazoa > Arthropoda > Insecta > Phasmatodea > Phasmatidae > Clitarchus > Clitarchus hookeri. The sequence continues at coordinate 362,078 of NQII01002064.1, forward strand.
AGTGTTAATAGTTTCGTCATCGGTTTGTGTATGCATTCAAACANGTAAAAGTGTTGGTTCACAGCACTTCTGTTGCCAGTGTTAATAGTTTCGTCATCGGTTTGTGTATGCATTCAAACACATTTCGCGTTAACCACTACATATTTGTAACGGTAAGATTTATCCATTGAAAAACGTCTGTAAAGCTGCTTTGATGCCAGTGATGTACAGCTTTAACATTTACTGCAGTACGACACACGTTTTAGACAATATCCAACATCCTTGCATTAAAATTTGTCCTCCGTAGGAAGACTCATATGGGAAGCTGAACCGACCATATGTTAATTTTTTTCCTTCATATATCACATTAAACACAACATGTAAGCAGTACTCACGTTTTTTTACAACTCGTATAAAATACACACATGCATAAACATACAACTTCACATACAGCTTATAAGAAATTTTTCATGCTAGGTTCCGTTATACATTTTCTTTTCCAACGTGTATTTCTTTTAAGCTATAACTACACAAATGTGCATTTTTATTATTATTCTTTAGACATCAGAATTTCGGTACAGGATTATTAATGTAGTTTAGGGCATACGGCACACATTTATCATCATTATTACGCCTAAAAATGATAGCGGTCTACGTTTAAGTTGCATAGAGGCACGTTGCCGACGTTGAGACTGCACTTCAGTTAAGGTCTGGTGTACACGAACGACAGTTGCCGCGGCGGAATGCTGCCGTGTCGCGGCAGCGCCGCTAAGGCATGTACACTGAAGAGGCAAAAAAATTGGTACAACTGCCTAATATCGTGTAGGGCCCCCCGAGCACGCAGAAGTGCCGCAAGACGACGTGGCATGGACTCGACTAATGCCTGAAGGTATGCAGGAGGCAATTCACACAATGAATCCTGCAGGGCAGTCCACAAATCCAATCTGCGCCAATTTGAGAAAGGGTTGCACGTCTGTCACGTTTAATGATTCTCGTCAGTCGTCGTTTGTCCCGTTCTTTCACGATCTTTTTCCGGCCGCAGCGATGTCGAAGATGTGATGTTTTACCGGATTCCCGATATTCACGGTACACTCGTGAAATGGTCGTACGCGAACATCCAAATGTTATCGCTACCTCGGAGATGCTATGTCCCATCTCTCGTGCGCCGACTATAACACCACGTTCAAACTCACTTAAATCTTGATAACCTGCCATTGTAGCAGCAGTAACCGATCTAGCTGCCGACCGCATCGCGTTACTCTGATTGGTTCCATACCTCTGTTATTTGCATACGCACGCCTATACCAGTTTTTTTTGGCTCTTCAGTGTGGTTACATACAAGCGACCCTGCAGCCGCTATCTGACGCTGTCGCTCGTTCCACAGCTCCGAACGATATCAGGTGCTATGGAAGCCTACAAGAAGAAACGTGTGGTATTTGCTTATCTAGTAATAAAAGAATACGGAAAGAATATAAACACAAAACATTGGGTTGGCCACTTTGTCAGCTCATGTCTGTTAAAGGGCACATTTTATACAGCGTTCAGTGATTTGAGAAATGGCGAAGACAAGTTGTTAAGTTATTTCCGCATGAGCATAAATTCATTCGATGTGTTAGCAGCAAAAGTGGGTCACAAGATACGAAGCGAAAGCACTTGTCATGCTAATTGATTTTCAGCCAACCAAAATGTGGCAGTAACACTTGGGTTANCAAGATACGAAGCGAAAGCACTTGTCATGCTAATTGATTTTCAGCCAACCAAAATGTGGCAGTAACACTTGGGTTTAAAAAAACACGTTTATCAAAAAGGAATGTAATGGTGATATAATAATCTTTTTTTGTGTTAAATGTGTTGGTTTAATATCTGTTACTGTAGAAAATAAAATGTATATTGCTGGTTGCTGGCCAATATTGTCATCAATTTGCCAATGAAAAAGGTATATCATTTTTAATCAAATTATAAGCTACAAAAATGACATGACATGCCGTAAAATCTATTTTGTTGTGACAAAGAACTTAGNCAAGATACGAAGCGAAAGCACTTGTCATGCTAATTGATTTTCAGCCAACCAAAATGTGGCAGTAACACTTGGGTTAAAAAAAAACACGTTTATCAAAAAGGAATGTAATGGTGATATAATAATCTTTTTTTGTGTTAAATGTGTTGGTTTAATATCTGTTACTGTAGAAAATAAAATGTATATTGCTGGTTACTGGCCAATATTGTCATCAATTTGCCAATGAAAAAGGTATATAATTTTTAATCAAATTATAAGCTACAAAAATGACATGACATGCCGTAAAATCTATTTTGTTGTGACAAAGAACTTAGTACAACTTAGTAGTTGATACGGTAACATTACATACATATTTTGATAGATTAGGTTTAGAGATCATGTGAATCTTCAGCAGATGATGCAGCTGTACATACGCTGTTAGGAGACATAACGCATATTTGGTTTTGTGACTGCTGATTTCCATCATTTGGTGAAGTGGTGCACATTAGAGAACGTAACTGATGCTGGTTTTGCACAGAGGACAGTGTATTTGATGGCCGTTGTACAAAAGGCTGGTGAAGTGATGTGTCAGTTGTGAACGATGACTTAGATAAGTAGAGGCCATGAGAAATTGAAAACCTGTAATCATGGAGAGTTACTGGTACTACTGGTTGAGGAAATTAAACTAAAAGAACTGANCATGAGAAATTGAAAACCTGTAATCATGGAGAGTTACTGGTACTACTGGTTGAGGAAATTAAACTAAAAGAACTGACATTTGCAAACAATGGGGTTAAGGCTGCGATGCGTTAATAGAACATACCCGACTCATTCTTTTAACCAAGTTCAAAATATAATTTCTAAGTTCAAACTTTTCGTCTATCACAAACCTCGTGATAATTGGGAGAAACGAGTAAAAAAAAAGCTGTCTTCTCCTATTTCCGCAGGTGTTGGTTGCGGTATCAGTGTCTTAGTAAAATCGATCATGGCACTGCCGACATCGAGCTGTATTAGACAATCGTCTTGATACATTCCGGGATGTAGATACAGAAGGTTTGGCTTGAAGCCCTGAAGTTTTCTGGTCATTTGTGTTACCCGAATCGTTTGCTGCCCTTTCTGTACGATGGCTTTCTTCATTTCTGTCCAGTATATCTTGTTCCAAACTTGTACTAACATTGGCTCGTTTTGAACCCTCTATAAACGAGAGCTGTCTGGCATAAATATCTTCTTCCAAAATCTGCTCCTTGGCCACACAGTTTTCTTCCACACTCCTCCTGTAGCTATCCCTTATATACAGGTACGGTAACTCGTCGCGTTTGTCCAAGGCACTAAGCGAGTGCACCCTTCCAAATGCCAAAATGGCCGAAAGGATTTTATGGCCGCTCGGGCAACACGCGTACATTTCTAAGAGCGAGATAAATGACTGATTTCCCGATGAAGCTCTGGGCGCGTCCTATAAAGAGTTTTTAAGGGGAAATAAAACGGTCCGTCCTCGCGATTAAAATATGCCACCGATTAGTCAGAACGAAGGTTTCCGAAAACACCCGAGTAATTAGCCTATGAGAAACATTGGCAGAGCAATTAAATATATTGGAAGGGAGTGGGCAATTAGCCAATGAGAATCAGGGGTGGGACAATTGATCAATTAAATATATTGGAAGGAGGAGTGGAGGGAGTCAGTCGTCTGCTGGGTGCAAATCTGGGGACAGCACTTGCAATGTAAAACAAATGACAAACGAAAACTCCAAGATGCCGGTCGAATGAAGGTGAGAGACAAACTCCAGTAATGTATAAACAAATGACAAACGAAAAAAACGAGATAGTGGACGGCGGCTGTCACGCCTACCAAGATAGTGTATTGCACCGACCAATATGGCGGATGGCTGCACCTACAATATGGTGGACTGTACCGAACAATATGGCGGACTGCTGCATCTTCTACGATGGTGGATGGTGGCTGTGACGCCTACCAATATGGCGGACTCCACCGACAAAAATGGCGGATGGTGGCTGTGACTGCACCTACCAATATGGTGGAATGAGTAAGGGTGGAGGGGTTGTTGAAAACTTCCNATGGCGGATGGTGGCTGTGACTGCACCTACCAATATGGTGGAATGAGTAAGGGTGGAGGGGTTGTTGAAAACTTCAGGATATTTATGTTTTTTTTAAAAATAAATTATTAAAATACATTTTTTAATAATTTTTTAATTTTTTAAATATAAAAATACATATATATATTGAATATTTGGATGATTTAGATTTTTTAAGTTTTTCTAAGTTTTCCTAAGTTCTCAAGATAAAGGTCACCAGGGTCATGTTCAAAGTTCAAGGTCACATGAATCCATTATGGCCACCGGCCGACCGGAATGACAGAGCACGAACAGCTCCGACGCTCCGGTCCCAGGTCCCGATGTGCCAAAGTCCCCATAATTCCTCTACTAACGTCCGCCACGTTTCTTACATTGCTTGTCTTTGCGGGTAAGACGTAATGAGTACATGCTCTGTCGCATGCGATTGCCCGACGCACGTCCTCTCGTGATACGTGCCCGGAATGAAGCGCCGTTTAAAACTCACGCCTGTAAATTACACCATACTGTGAGCTAACATCATTCACCGTTAATAGCTCTAGTATTGCGTATAGCGACAGATTGCCAGCACGACGCCGAAGCACGGAGTGCACGCATTTCGACTTACGAGTCAGGCCGAGGCGAAAGAAGGAAGTGAAGGACTGTCGCAGGCAACAATACTGGAACTGAAGTCTACCAGCTATAGTCCATTTGCGGTTTCTTCACACTTCCTTCATCAAACATTTGAAAAATCTTCTCATGCATGATGACGTGTCTGGTTGTTTCCTAAATATACCGTGGATCAGAAGNCGTCTGGTTGTTTCCTAAATATACCGTGGATCAGAAGTGACCATACTTGTGATTATTTTTGGTTAAATTCAACTTATATTTAATCTATACATTTTAATATTTCATTTATAATTAATATGGGTAACAGCAGTGAGGAAAAAGGTGTGTTGGTAATGCCTAGTAATAAATAATTATCCTGCAAAATGTTATGTAACTGCGTGCGCACGAATGCGGTGCGTTGTTAGGTTGGTGTAATTTTATAGACTTTTTTAAGCTTTGTTTGCATGAGGCGGAGGAATATCCTGGAAATAGAACTTTAGCGGGGCTTCAGGAAAGTTGCAAGTAACCGTGAATGGACTATAACGCGAAATACGAAATACCGGAGTCACATAGCCCCGGTAAACATGGCACGACAAGACAAAAACTGCAACCACGACACGACGGCTACATTTTTTATGTGACTGCGTGAATTTACAGGCCGACAGTTTACACACGTTACACGAAGAGTAAAATTTTTCGGAAACATTCAAAAGACACTGATTGACAATGCTATTTGCAAATGCAGTGGGCAAACGGGAAATTTGGAATACATGATNGAAACATTCAAAAGACACTGATTGACAATGCTATTTGCAAATGCAGTGGGCAAACGGGAAATTTGGAATACATGATGGCGACAAAGATTGCAGGTGTCTCAGCTAAGGCATGAGAAGTAAAATGTGTTTTTGTCAAAGAGTTAACTCCTGTGATTTCCAGTTCGTTTTGCAAGGTTGTACAGCCTGTCTGTCGTGTCGCACGGCATGGCGAAGATATAAATAATTTCTTATCCAAAACTGCTGGTCGGATGGGAGAATTTGTCGGACTTGCGTCAGATCTTCCTTGTATTTGATTGGCTCTTCAGTTTTAAGTGTCTTGTCGGGGTTATGTGATTCCGGCGCAATAGTTGTCATAAACCAGTGTTGCCAGGCTGTATGATAAATGCACTGGCGTAGAAATTTTCTGTAAAGAAGATAAAAGGAATTCAGGATTTTATAAATTAAAATTAGCTACAAAATTATAAATTTGTTTGTGTGACCTTTTCAAAATTATTTTGCAACGAGAACTGTGTTTGACGAAGCCTTTTAACGTTACCGACCGAAAATGTTACCGTTCGAGTGTTGACATCCCTGGAATTCTCTGATATGCTGTGTGTCTTGTATGTCGTTAGATTCCTTTAAAACCAAAGATTTAAATTGCCCAATTTTTCTAATGTATTTATTGAAAATTACTTTTTTTTTTTTTTTTTGTTTTTGAAGCGTAGGTTGAAAATAGACTAATTGCTTTTCTTGTGAAGAGGAACAGTTGTATAAATACAGAAACGAAACAGTTTTTGCTTACTGGGGAACGTATTCAGCTATACTAATATGATATTCGTAAAGTAGGCATGAAAACATTCGAAGGGTATTTTATACAGAAATAAAACGAACTTGAAATTATATTGACTGTTATTTCTTGCATGATTACGTTTTAGATAGATCACATAACATATAATCTATGGACACGCTGTATAATTCTAAAGAATTTAGGTAATTCAAAAGTGCACCGAAAAAGCAATTGTACGATATTGATGTAAAACGTAAATTTCCCTGTTTCGGAAAATCTAGTAAAATTTTTTTGGAGTTTTGCTGAGAGAGTGTGATTGAAAGTAATAACGATGTTTCAGAAAAATCCGAAATGGAGTGATAATAAAATCTCTTTATAGTTTTAATGGTATGACTTGAAATGGTGCTTTGCAAACATTATAAAGAGTATGATACGGGTAATGGGCAGTGAAGGGAGACAGCGAAGATCAAAACTATTGTCATTAATTATGTCTTGACCAGACCCCGTAGCAGTGCTTAGAAAAATTTAATATAAGTGTTGTGTNCAAAACTATTGTCATTAATTATGTCTTGACCAGACCCCGTAGCAGTGCTTAGAAAAATTTAATATAAGTGTTGTGCTGATTTATTGCAATTTATTGTAATTTATATTATTTCCAACTTAAGAGACTCATATACGTAGTATATTGTATATTATTAAACATTTACAAAATATGACTTCAAAAATATAAGTTATTCGCGTTTACTGTGATGGGGGAACCGTACAGTCTGCGTTAGTGACTGTTATATTATATGCTTAAAACTCAAACAAATTCATTGTTTTTTAACTTACAGAATCGTATCACCCGNTTGTTTTTTAACTTACAGAATCGTATCACCCGCAGCAAAGACACAGATGTTGCGTTTTGTCAGGCATGCATAATTCTCTAACCTGTTTTGTAAATTAATTTTAACACGTCATTCTGGAGCTAAGGTTATAGCTTAAGAATCCTGAAGATCTTATACAAATGAGGAACTAAGAATCCTACTGCGCCAAAATCCTACTGCGCCAAAATCCTTCAGGCCCTTTACGCTTTTGCCGGTATTGGGAAAAATGCTGGAGCAATTAATTAATCAGAAACTCTTCAACTGTCTTGAAGCAGCAGAGGAACCACCCAGAAAGCAGTACGGATTTAGGAAAGACAGAGGAACGTATAGGGCAGTTCTATAAGGTGTAGTTAGCAAAATGAAGTCTAATCGTAAGAGTAGCTAGATATAGTTGTTTCTATGCCAGCGTCATGACAGGGAGCCCGGGAGCCAGAAGCTTACCAAGGAAATGACAAACCTCATGTGTTTGTATTCCGCTTCGACGGCGGCCATATTGACAGCCACTGCCAAAATTTGCCAAAATTTCCAAAAATTTGGCAATTTTTTTTTCAAAAAATTAATTTAAAAAAAATTATTTGTTTCATAATTAATTTTTCAAAAAAATGTATTTTTTAAAATTAATGTTTTTAAAAGATTGATTTAATATTTCAAAAGCTAAAAAATTATTTTCTTAACATTTCAAAAGTTTCAAAAAATTATTTTTTCTAGCACATTCCCCTAGTGGCCATGTTTGTTCATGGCTCCCTAAGCCAACGCCTAGGAGGCGGCCATGTTGGTTGTGGCTCCCAAAGACACCGCNTTTGTTCATGGCTCCCTAAGCCAACGCCTAGGAGGCGGCCATGTTGGTTGTGGCTCCCAAAGACACCGCCCAGTCTTTATGTCATGCTCTGGCATTCAAGGGGTGGTGCCGAGGTGACGCAATGGATAGAGCGCAACTCCATGCTCTTGCAGTCACACACACACACCGACGGCTTCCAAAAGAGACGCCTGCCATGACATAGCCTCGGGCTACGGGACTTCACGTTCTTACACTCCATAGCAAGGGGGTATCACGGTGATGCAATGGGTAGAGTGCATGTTAAAACTTCACGCTCCCGCATTCGATACCGTGTCCCTATCTATGCACCGTAAGAAATTGTTCGCGAAGTTACCTCATCATTGTATACGCGTATTGAGAAAGCACGACATTTGTTCAGAAAATAGTCAAATGCGTGTTTGAGTTCCCAGCTTTGTATAGTAGCATTTATACATTTGCAGCGTGATATATGTATAGGTTAAATACTTCCATTACCGTTTAGGAAGTTTACGGAATATTTTTGCGACGGGCTTTCTTCGATCTCTGCAATAGTGATACCACGGGCGTGGGATTGTGGCTACCACATACCACGGACATGAGATTGTGGTCAGTTTGCACCCGACCTGACGGCGGCCGTGCTCTGGCAGATGACGTCGCCGCCGCCCGCGGACCGGTTCGAGCCCCGGCTGGCGTAGCGGGTCGCCCAGCTGTCGACGCTCTGCTCCGCCACGAGTTCACCTCCCCGCACTGAACTCGTCATTCTACGTAGTCCGTCACTGCAGGCAAACACTAACCCTTTCAAGAAAACAAATACTACATGGATATTGTGTTACAGGCTGCTCACGGTAAACTGAGCACTTTTCAGAGCCCTGCTCAAGATATAATTTTATGCACATGGTGTATCCTTACGTCGCATGTAAAATTAACGTTTAAGTGACCCTGCTCACTTGATTCATGCGTTGGTAAAGTAAAACTGTAAAATTATAAGAGAAGCCAATATTTTAAAATTTGCCTTATTATTACACTAATGCGCACTTAAAACAAAAACACAGAGCAAAATAAATTGTTTTGTTATTCACAAATATTTACCTAACACTTTGAACTCAACGTTAATGTATGTAACTACTTTCCCTCCGTCGTTACCAACTTAACTTAATGCATACCAATAAGTGTACCCGTTAAAATATCTACAGGTAGGGACAGTGAAATTTTTCAGAGGTTGATTTTGAAAGTGCTTTAATTTAACGTGAGCAGCCTATATCATGTTTTAAGTATTGTGACCTCAAGTAAGTCGTTAGTATGCTTACAGTGCTCGTCATCTTAGATGGCGGGTGGTGGTTGTGGAGAGGAGATTAATATTCCAAGAATTTGAGCAACGGCACAAACAATTAGCATGCCTCTAAATTAAAACATCAGTCCAAAGTTAAATAGTCATTCTAACTGGAAGGCACTTTGCTCATTCGTCACCCGCCAAGTAAGCTGGCGGACACTATAAGAGTTGTTCTCATCCTCCATGTTAAATACAGGATGAGTATAAAAGAATACCCCAACTTTGAAGGTCTATAATATCAAAACCAAACAACCTACAACCTTGATTGACCAATCATATTAACCGTGGAACCGTGAAGTTTGTTTAATATACATTCATAAATGTTCAATGTGACCACCACGAGCGGCCCGAACGACATCTACGCGATAATCAAACTCGTTTCACACTCTTGTCAGCATTTTTGGTATTACGGTTTGGATGGCGTCCGTAATTCTCCTTTTGAGGTCGTCAATGTTAGCCGACAATGGTGGACGAAACACCTGATCATTTATTTACCCCCATAGAAAAAAATCGCACGGGGTAAGATCCGGGCTTCTTGGGGATCAGTGATGAAGAGCCTGGTCCCCAGCTGCTCCTCGACCAATCCAGCGTTGCGGCAACGTCTCGTTCAGGTATCCGCGAACAGCTAGGTGCCAATGGGGTGGCGCACCATAAAGGAAACATCAGACCGTCCACTTCACATTGACGTGTCGAACGCGAGCTCGCTACCCCCTCACCACCTCAAACCGAGAGTTACGAACGCCATCCAAACCGTAACATCGGACATGCTGANTCGCTACCCCCTCACCACCTCAAACCGAGAGTTACGAACGCCATCCAAACCGTAACATCGGACATGCTGACAAGAACGTGGAACGAGTTTGATTATCGCGTAGATGTCGTTCGGGCCGCTCATGGCGGTCACATTGAACATTTATGAAAGTATGGTAAATAAACTTGACCGTTCCATGGCTCATTTGATTGATCAATCAGGGTTGTAGGTTGTTTGGTTTTGATATTATAGAACTTCGAAGTTGGGGTATTCTNGAGTTTGATTATCGCGTAGATGTCGTTCGGGCCGCTCATGGTGGTCACATTGAACATTTATGAAAGTATGGTAAATAAACTTGACCGTTCCACGGCTCATTTGATTGATCAATCAGGGTTGTAGGTTGTTTGGTTTTGATATTATAGAACTTCGAAGTTGGGGTATTCTTTTATACTCATCATGTATATTGTCTTAGTTTCAAAATATGTGCCTCTAAACAACAGAAATAAGCTAGAAACTAGAAATTCAACATGGTATGTGAGGTCAAGTCTTAATGTTTAGAATGCTGGGAGCGATTCTTCTTCAATTTTCTTTTTATCGGGTGCTCAGTTACGAAAGCACCCATAGCCAGATGTAGCGAAGTTTACAATATTATGATAGTTAGGTGAGCACTACACTTCGTGCCATGGCAACTTTCCATCCCGCTTATTTTTCCCACGATGTGCATCGGCCCCTGGTGAGCGGGAAAGCGAATGAGAATAGCCGCCCTGGTCTGTTGAGGACGTCTCACTGGTGTTAAAGGAGTGAGTGCATTGTAGACCCTCGCAAGTCTTATAATTGTGTGCGTAATATTTTACGTATTGGAATGTTGTAACAGCCAGTCAAAATATAAAGTATCAATTAATATTTCCAATAAATCAGATTTTGTAATTTCCATATGTAACCATATTTTATTTGCAACTGAAGAAGCTGTTTTTTGATTATATTCGGCGCATTTTTTTCAGGCCCCAGTTAGACATTTTCCATTATTTTACCAGTGCAAATATTGTGTGACATTTAACGAGAAACTTTCTCGCTTTATCCCCCATTGTCGTCACGGAAATCTTCGAGAAATTTTATTGATTCGAAAGCATTGCATAGAGGACTTGGCGAGTCATTGAGTGTGTCTTGGGCGCGGGCGAAACTTCATGCGAGGCAGAAGAAACGAAGAATAAAAGGGAGAGAAAGAAGCACCCTCAGCCTCCAGGAGGGTTGGGTTGGCACTGTTTCCTACCTCAAAACTGGTTTCTGTGCGATGACTCCTGAGCAGCGATACCAGCGGCGTACGAAAAATCGATGGACTTTTGGAAGTCCAGTAAAAGTCAATTATTTTTGTCAGCGCCCTGAAAAGAGGTGCAGGCCCGCGGTGCTAAATAACTGCGTTTCAGTAAAATATTTTCCTTAAATTGAATAAGTCTGCTAAGTGTAAATGTATTTCATGCGTTTATTAATGATTTTTATTAGTATTTGGTTTAGGAAAGGTGTTCTAAAATGTGTAAATGTAACCACCAGTTCAACTTCCAGTGCTAGCATTTCCAAGAACTTCGATTCTGCAGTAAATATCCGTCATGAAATACCCGAGTTCTCCGAGGACAAATTCGCATATGTAAAGTCTATTTATTTATTTATTTATTTATTTCTACTTTATTTATGTTGGCGAAGTTAATGCTTCAATGCCTTTTCTTACACTTAACCAAGTATAACATAATGTACACATACGTTAACATAAAGTGAAAAAAAAACTTAAAATAACAAGAGACGAAACGTAAATATGAGAGCTCAAATAGATTAAACTCAAAATAATGATCTGTGGTTTCTAATTACAGTATGTACATGTCTTGAGCAGGACTAGAGACAAGGGAATGTGTAAAGAAATAAAATTACAATAGCACAGTAATGTGTATCTACAACAGCACAATAATATGTATCATAATCCGCACTACCAATCATAAATATAAACGTGTATAACCTACAAATTACCTGAAAGGAAAACAAAAGATTGAAACTCAACTCATTAAAATAAATAAACATCTATAACAAGCACTTGCAGATTTATGAAAATTGAATACAGCAACTCCTTGAAATAAACTGACGAATCGACAGCAACAAATTACACATTGTTTAAAGCGAATAAATAATTCCACAGGTGTAGCTAGGGTATGCAAATAGTTGAGGAAAAATGTAAACAAATTAAAAATACTATGGAATAATGATCGAGTTCCTTACCTCTACGGGTAAATTATTCCACGCTCGTGCGACAGAAACGGTGAAAGAATTTGCATCTACCTGGGTTTTGTGAGCTGGAATATTTAGGCGAGATGTATTTGTAGCACGTGTGTTAATAGTGTGGTCACCCCCAAGGTTTTCAACTGAGTACGTAAGTATTCTGGCGTTGTAATATACGAGGATAGTATTTTATATGCTAGTGTGAGACTATGGAGCTGACGTCGTTCGTCCAGGCGTAACCAATTAAGTTTATGAAAGTAAGAAGAAGAGTGATCACGTGATTTTAGGTTGAACAAAAGTAGAACAGAAGAATTTTGTATGCGTTGAAGTTTAGCTCCATAAACTATGTCGCAATAATAAAAAAATAGGTAATATCGGCCACTNAAGAATTTTGTATGCGTTGAAGTTTAGCTCCATAAACTATGTCGCAATAATAAAAAAATAGGTAATATCGGCCACTGTACCAATGTTAATTTGGCTTTAAGTGGTAGAAAATTCTTAAGTCTATAAAGGGTATGTAGTACAGCGTATGACCTACAAACAGTGTTTATGTGACCCGATCACGAGAGTGTCTCATTGAAAAAAACGTCTAGCGTTTTCACCTCTTTCGAAAGAGTAATAATCCCACCGGCTAGCACAATATCAGGGAAAGTCAATCTTTAACATTCGTTTAAAATTCTACGAGAACCGATTAATAAACATTGTGTCTTCACAGGATTCAATTTTAACTTATTTCTGCTGCACCAAAGGTGTACCAATTCAAGGTCATTATTTATGTNTGCTTCAATGCCTTTTCTTACACTTAACCAAGTATAACATAATGTACACATACGTTAACATAAAGTGAAAAAAAAACTTAAAATAACAAGAGACGAAACGTAAATATGAGAGCTCAAATAGATTAAACTCAAAATAATGATCTGNAAAAAAAACTTAAAATAACAAGAGACGAAACGTAAATATGAGAGCTCAAATAGATTAAACTCAAAATAATGATCTGTGGTTTCTAATTACAGTATGTACATGTCTTGAGCAGGACTAGAGACAAGGGAATGTGTAAAGAAATAAAATTACAATAGCACAGTAATGTGTATCTACAACAGCACAATAATATGTATCATAATCCGCACTACCAATCATAAATATAAACGTGTATAACCTACAAATTACCTGAAAGGAAAACAAAAGATTGAAACTCAACTCATTAAAATAAATAAACATCTATAACAAGCACTTGCAGATTTATGAAAATTGAATACAGCAACTCCTTGAAATAAACTGACGAATCGACAGCAACAAATTACACATTGTTTAAAGCGAATAAATAATTCCACAGGTGTAGCTAGGGTATGCAAATAGTTGAGGAAAAATGTAAACAAATTAAAAATACTATGGAATAATGATCNTCCACAGGTGTAGCTAGGGTATGCAAATAGTTGAGGAAAAATGTAAACAAATTAAAAATACTATGGAATAATGATACGTGTGCATGCGTGTGTGTGGAATCATCGGAGCATATTCTCAATGTACTTGGCAGCACTGCTCCTGAAAGTAGTTGTGTTGTCGAGTTCCTTACCTCTACGGGTAAATTATTACACGCTCGTGCGACAGAGACGGTGAAAGAATTTGCATCTACCTGGGTTTTGTGAGCTGGAATATTTAGGCGAGATGTATTTGTAGCACGTGTGTTAATAGTGTGGTCACCCCCAAGGTTTTCAACCGAGTACGTAAGTATTCTGGCGTTGTAATATACGAGGATAGTATTTTGTATGCTAGTGTGAGACTATGGAGCTGACGTCGTTCGTCCAGGCGTAACCAATTAAGTTTATGAAAGTAAGAAGAAGAGTGATCACGTGATTTTAGGTTGAACAAAAGTAGAACACAAGAATTTTGTATGCGTTGAAGTTTAGCTCCATAAACTATGTCGCAATAATAAAAAAATAGGTAATATCGGCCACTGTACCAATGTTAATTTGGCTTTAAGTGGTAGAAAATTCTTAAGTCTATAAAGGGTATGTAGTACAGCGTATGACCTACAAACAGTGTTTATGTGACCCGATCACGAGAGTGTCTCATTGAAAAAAACGTCTAGCGTTTTCACCTCTTTCGAAAGAGTAATAATCCCACCGGCTAGCACAATATCAGGGAAAGTCAATCTTTAACATTCGTTTAAAATTCTACGAGAACCGATTAATAAACATTGTGTCTTCACAGGATTCAATTTTAACTTATTTCTGCTGCACCAAAGGTGTACCAATTCAAGGTCATTATTTATGTCCTTAATTAAACAGCTGATTAGTTTCAAAGAAGCAGATGAATACAACTGGAGATCATCCGCGTATAAATAATGACTTTTTTTTAGCACTGATGATATGTAATTAATGAATAAGGAAAAAGGAAGCGGCTCAAGTACACTACCCTGAGAAACGCCTAAGTTCATAGGTTGCCAGGGGAACTTTTTACCATCAATGACTACAACACTCTGATGACCTACTTTGAAGATACGTAGTCATCCACTGTACTACATTATCTTGATACCTGCCAAATGCTGAAGTTTGGAAGTAGGTATTGGTTCTGCTCTGCGGCGTGAGGCGCCAGCACTTGATGCTAGCCCTCANGCACGTCCACAACCCTTAATCCTTATTGCGGTCGTCCGGCTGCGAGGTCCGCCAGAGCGTGTGTTCTGACGAATACAATATAGGGACGCAGAATGCGTCAATCTGAGAAATGAAAATGTGGTTTAAGTTTTTGCTCGATAATGTTATGATTTNAATATAGGGACGCAGAATGCGTCAATCTGAGAAATGAAAATGTGGTTTAAGTTTTTGCTCGATAATGTTATGATTTACCCTATTAAAAGCCATGCTGAAAATCTAATAAAACCAGTAAAGTCACAGGAAGGAATGAGGGATCATGAGAAATAAAAGACAAGATAGAAAAAAAAGGATACAGGAAGAAATATGAGAAAATCGCTATCATCGTCTTCAACATTACCACTATCTTCATGCTAATTTTCATCTTTACTGCCTTCATGATTGTCTTCACTTCCTGTTTCATCCTCAATATTAAATTTGCTTTTATTTGTAGCAGGAGTTTTACGCTCATCAGTATTTAGAGCCGTCGACAGTTTATTTTGAAGTTCGTACACTTCACGCGAACGTTTCGCAAGTGTCCTTTCTGCCCANTATTTAGAGCCGTCGACAGTTTATTTTGAAGTTCGTACACTTCACGCGAACGTTTCGCAAGTGTCCTTTCTGCCCAAACCGACTCTACTGCCCTCATTCCGTCTTTAGCATTAACTCTCTCATCATAATCACCTGTCCAATCGGTACCCATCTATGCAGCAATAGGTATTGCCGGCAACACTTTCTGACTCTCAATATATGAATCCTTGCAGATCTCGGTATGTTCTTTCAATGTATCGCCTTGCACAAACTACATGGGACCAATGTCGTAATGCTTTATCGAAAAAGGCTCTTCGTACAGGCCGTTATCTCATGCTGACGATTATACTAAAAACTAAATATGTACTAAAATACCAAATAAGTCATTATTTTAGTGTACCAGTTCTGGTCACGTAATATTTCATTAAACTAAAAGTGCCAATTCGAACACGGTCCTCNATTTAGAGCCGTCGACAGTTTATTTTGAAGTTCGTACACTTCACGCGAACGTTTCGCAAGTGTCCTTTCTGCCCATACCGCCTCTACTGCCCTCATTCCGTCTTTAGCATTAACTCTCTCATCATAATCACCTGTCGAATCGGTACCCATCTATGCAGCAATAGGTATTGCCGGCAACACTTTCTGACTCTCAATATATGAATCCTTGCAGATCTCGGTATGTTCTTTCAATATATCGCCTTGCACAAACTGCATGGGACCAATGTCGTAATGCTTTATCGAAAAAGGCTCTTCGTACAGGCTGTTCTCTCATGCTGACGATTATACTAAAAACTAAATATGTACTAAATACCAAATATGTCATTATTTTAGTGTACCAGTTCTGGTCACGTAATATTTCATTAAACTAAAAGTGCCAATTCGAACACGGTCCTCCCACCAATGCGAACCGGGTTCAATCCCCGGCCGGGTAACTCCCGGATTTTGGCAATTGGGAATCGTGCTGGACGATGTCGCTGGTCGAGGGGTTTTCTCGGGGATCTCTCGTTTCCCCCGCCCTTGCATTCCGGTGCTGATCCATTCTCACCTCATTTCACTCTAATCGGCTCTCAACACCTCGTTGTTAAGAGCCGCCCAAATCTCTTCACTCAACTCAATTAGAACACGGTCTGAGTCTGACTCGCATTCGTGGAGGTCGTGGGTTCCGTCCGGTCCGGCTGCCCTGGGGCAATGTTGCCAACTGTAGGAACATGACAGTAAGCATTTTAAATTTTAGCTGTTTTCTAATTACGCAGGGATATTTTTTGAATTCATCTCAAAACGTAGGGTCTCATTGCCAAAAAATAAAAACTGAAGTTAAAAAAAAATAATTTTGATAATTGCACCAAACCGCACAAGGATGTTGACAAGAAAGTACGGATAGTCCCTTATTGAATCACAATTACTACATCATCGCGTACATTAGTGATTATTCCCTTAGTTCTGCCTTCCTGTATGACGTAAAACAAGCCAGCGATCTTCATAATTCCGTTTGCATTTACCTTGGTTAAGGTTTGAGATAATGTTATGAGCAGCTAGCATATGTAACGTGTCCCTTAATTGTTTGTGTATTTATTCCTCTTTGCTATCCGCCCCAGTATGCAGGACATCTTGTTTGCTAATACATTAAATTTAATTACAGTTGTTATGGGAATTTTTTTTTTGCTAGCGTAGAAATTTCTGTGTTGAATGTAGGGGGGACATTTCAAATGTTGTGTTGGGACTTGACAAAAATTGAGTTGGCAACACTGGCCTGGGTTGCTCCCCTAACTAATTTGCCATCCCCATTTCAGCAAGTGTTGGCGCAAACTTGTTAAGTCCGTGTGCAAAATACAAACTTATTAGGAATTGTTATTTATGCAAGATTAAATTGGGATAAACATGTGATACTTTGCGAAAATTTAGTTGTTTGAGTTTTGCTTTGAACACAATAAAGGCTTTAATTCGTATATATTTTGCTAATGTTTATTCAAAGCTTAATTAAATCGGGAGTTACTTTTTAGGCTTATCTCGTAATTGGTATGGAATATTTACATATAAATAAATTTTTCGTATTATTGCCAATTTCAAAGAAGTTTAGTCTTGTTAACTTGTCTTTCCTATACACAAAATGTTTACTTTTCCGGGCGAATGCGTGTGTATATGTAATACAATTTATTTGGCTTTACATAACATACATTGTATGATGAATAGAGGTATCCAAAGTTATGATACTCGTAATAAAGACAAATTATATTTAACCATTCATACGACTTCTAAATTTGAACTAATATATCCATATTACATTGATATTAAACTAACAGAAGGTCTTCCCAAGGAAAACATGGTATAGCAATTTTTAAGCGTAAGCTAAAGGAGAATTTAATATCGTATGCCTCTTACTCTTTTGAGGACAATTTTTAGTTAAATGACCTATTTTTATATCTAAATAGATATATATTGTATATGTTATTATTTAATCTAGCGGGCTTATTTTAATATATTCTGTGATGCATTGGGCAAAATGTGTCGTTGATTATGCAATACTGTATTGTTTTATGTTAAGGAATCCATGCTCAATATATATTCAAAATGCAGGACGCAATAAAAATCAAATTAATAGCATTGATTTACAACCAGTGAATTTTTTCGCCCTATTAAGTCAAGAATTACCTCTTGAGACGCCGCGGATTGTTTATCGCATAACAGGCCGTTTTACAATCAAATAACTGTAGNAAGGCCGTATTACAATCAAATAACTGTAGATATGTTACATGAATTTCGCCTTGTTGTCCCTTATGAGGTGATAGTGTAGCTCATAAAGTAAAATTGAAAAGCTTCTCTGGCGATTAAGTCGAGAGAGTTTTTTTTTCAATATATGTTTCTGTGTGAGTTAGGTGAAGGCCTTGGGCGGCAAAGAAAATAGCCTGTNCGAGAGAGTTTTTTTTTCAATATATGTTTCTGTGTGAGTTAGGTGAAGGCCTTGGGCGGCAAAGAAAATAGCCTGTAATACTTTTTATTTTCATTCGAATGTTAAGCTAAATGTCAAAACTTGCTATAGTTTGTATCCGATTTTCTGTAGGTGAGCCGTGGAAAAGATTTAGGGTTTTCTCGGTGTTCTCCACTTTGCATTTCACCGTTGCCACATGTCCGCCTCATTTCAGCACTATCACCGCTGAAGACCTCAGCTACACTTTTTCCTTTTACTTTGACCTGCAGTGATACTTATTTAACCTTAGCTCCCGTAGCTTGGAACTTATGAAAAAATTGGCTTAGGGGGAATAAAAACCTACCTAATAAGTTTTTATAAGTTTGTTACTTTTTGCATTTTTTTAAAAGAATAATGGTACATAAACTAAACGTCTATAACACTCTGCGACCATACTTTGTCATCAGAGTACGAGTAGAGCTAAGTCACGATGTGGAAATTTTGAACGTTAGACATGCCTGTGTTTGTAGCAGCTTACAGAATGACGTAGAAATATCTGCCGAATAACAATTTTGATCTGTCACGTCGANCATGCCTGTGTTTGTAGCAGCTTACAGAATGACGTAGAAATATCTGCCGAATAACAATTTTGATCTGTCACGTCGGCTCTTTGTACCTCATGGTAAAGAAACATCAAGCTGTTCGTGTATGTTGATGCAACAACGTGCTCCACTGTTTACTACTATCACCATGTCCACACACAAACACTCTGTCCTGTTTTGTAAACTCGATCGCAAAGAATAACACACATGTCTTACGAAAGGTTTGGTGCCGATCCGTTTCGAATTGCACAAGTAACCAGTCGACGGATTCGATGGTAAGATGTTCGAGTGTAACGTGGCAGACCCTGAAACTAATTGTGTTTCTTGAATTCTGTCTATCCCGACGTGAGTCCAGTGATTTAAGTAACCAGGATTCAAACTNCATGCCTGTGTTTGTAGCAGCTTACAGAATGACGTAGAAATATCTGCCGAATAACAATTTTGATCTGTCACGTCGACTCTTTGTGCCTCATGGTAAAGAAACATCAAGCTGTTCGTGTATGTTGATGCAACAACGTGCTCCACTGTTTACTACTATCACCATGTCCACACACAAACACTCTGGCCTGTTTTGTAAACTCGATCGCAAAGAATAACACACATGTCTTACGAAAGGTTTGGTGCCGATCCGTCTCGAATTGTACAAGTAACAAGTCGACGGATTCGATGGCAAGATGTTCGGGTGTAACGTGGCAGACACTGAAACTAATTGTGTTTCTTGAATTCTGTCTATCCCGACGTGAGTCCAGTGATTTAAGTAACCAGGATTCAAACTNCTGAAACTAATTGTGTTTCTTGAATTCTGTCTATCCCGACGTGAGTCCAGTGATTTAAGTAACCAGGATTCAAACTCTCATAAGTTGTCCCAGCATGATTAATGTTGGTCACGATGTTATCCACGCTAGCGGGGAAGACCTCGATAACTTTCTGCTTTGATATATTGCATTCTGTTAACAAAACTGTGCTTCACGAGTGCAATTCACGTACGGACTGCTGTATCCAGTTACTTCTGGAGCAGCAGAGTTATTACAGGGAGCATTTCATTAGGGGCTGACACGAAACAAAAAAAGTAATAGTAGTTTTAGAATCCTCAGAGGGCGAGAGCGTTATGACGAAAAGACAGAATTGTAATGATGGTTCGAGTGGAACCGCTTCCGTCGCCCTAGGGGTCGACGTCAAGTGTTTGAAGCCAACTAGCTTATTAAAATCAAGAGGTGCTTCGTGTGCATTGCCGTGCAACATAAAACTCAGTACAGCACAGTATTTGTCTTCCTGTTCGCCCGGTAGCTGCAGGAAGACTGTTTAGGCTAGTAGCTCTCTTCTAGAGACTGGGAGAACAGTGATTAACTAGTAGCAAATTGTGACTGCGAATTATACTTTTTCATAGGTGTGAAATATGTCTGCTGATTTTCACAGTTTGAAAGTGTATGGTTACCGAGGGCTGCAGCTTAGTTCACGTAAATAAGATTAATTTACTAGCAGTATTTACCATTTCATTGATATGAAAATTATGTACTAATCTCGCATGTCTTACGTCTACATTTCCTGCATTACAAACTAGCTTCAAATCTGCAAAGTGCATAAATATANTACTAATCTCGCATGTCTTACGTCTACATTTCCTGCATTACAAACTAGCTTCAAATCTGCAAAGTGCATAAATATCGTTTGAGGAAAACAACTCTCCTTAGTAGTTTGGTTTTTAGTTGACAACTCTTGTTACATTATATATAATAATTTGTTCTCCAATTAAAAATAATTGTGATTTCATGTTGTAGTCGTAAAATAATAGGACCCACTAATAATTACTTCTGATAGGCTACATTCAAGATAATGGAACGAAAATTAACATTTTTAGTATCAAAGAGAGTGACTAATACAACCAAATAAGAAAAGCCGCGTATAACGCAATTAAAATAGATTTCCCAAACGATATTACTTATTCAAATACATTTAACGTACACCCAAAACACAGATTTTAATATGAAGCGTATATAACTACATAAATGTCATGACTGCGAACCGCATTTAGCACTTAGTTACATACGTTCCCGAGTGTTTACGTTGCATGCGCTTTCGCAAATAGCGTGCGAAACTGTGAAGCGATAAAACTCTAGTAATGCGCGATCACCCAGCTGTTGATATGTATTATTACCGTAAGTAGGTAGCGAGTCTGTGAATAAAGTGTGGACTTAACTTGCAGGAAACCACGAAGTGTGAAAAGAATCACCGCTTACCACTCAGTCTGTGATGCGATGCTTTAAAATATAAAACAAAGGTAGCAACCACATGTACTCATTTGTGCTATTTCATGGCCACTGCTACTTTTGATATTGTTTCACAGGTTGTGGTTGCGATTTATACATGCAAGTGAAATTATCACAGGTTCCGATTTCACCGCCCATCTCTACTCTCAGCCGAACAGTGGCACCTACTGCAGGTGCGAAGAAGGGTGCGTTGTCCCTCAGTCCTCCGCCAGAGGTTTGTGTTCCCCGTATCTCTACTTGTAACATTGCATAAGTATAGCTTCCTTCTCCCCTACTTATCGTTCTTTTTATCAGTCTTTCATCGTCGTTAGCCTGTATATATACAGCCGTGCGACGACGGCAAACAGGAAGTCGCTCCCGGATTTCTGTACGTGGGAATTGTGCCTGACGGTGCCATTGGTCGGCGGGTTTTCTCGGGGATCTCCCGTTTCCCACGCCCTTGCATTCTGGCGCTGCTCCATCCTCATCTCGCTTCACCCGCATCGTCCCTCACGGCCTCGATGTTAAGAGCCTCCTAAATCTTTACACTACATTCTACGACGGCAAACAGGAACTTAAAAATTTGCTTCCAGTTTATAGGCATTAAAAATAAACAAACAAAATGGTTATATTGTGTTACTTTACATTAGGTTAACGAAATGTTTGAAATAACATATGTAGGATATTATTAATTTGTCAATTACAATAACCAACAGTAGTTAAAAATTAACTAATTATTTAATTACATTAAATAAGTCATTGTATCAAACAATCACAAACCAATACACATTTTAGAATTACAACACTGACCTATTAAATAAACCCCAACCTAACTTTCAGATAGAAANAATTTTAGAATTACAACACTGACATATTAAATAAACCCCAACCTAACTTTCAGATAGAAAAATAATTAACTATTTACATAATATCTCGCACTACTGCTCTCTTATAAACGCGCGGTCCTCTGAATGCTGTGACCAATGACTAGGCATATCCTCAAAATCACTGTCATGGTCGAATAGTTCAGCTAAATACTCAGAGGGAGAATTGTCAGTTACAGCACATGAGGACTCACCAGCAGGACAATCAACATCTGACGACCCAACGACTGGAAAAACTTCTAAAGCGGGGCGGCCTTCAAACACATCAGATATGGACAAAGATTTAGAAAAATAATTTAATGTTTTTTTCCCTTGCGTATACTATCAGGTATATTTTTATGATGTTGGTAAAATTTTACGTTCGGAAAGTGGGTATCGTGTCAGTCGTCATAATTATCCAGACCCTCTTAAATCGCGATGCGGCTTATTTGCTTTCACAGTTCCTGTTTTTTTTTTATTATTAATTTTAAGCGTACGGGGTTTGGCTGTGAAAATCAATTAAGTTATTTTCTTCCTCGGACTCGACATTTGAACGCAATAAGAATTAGGGTAGTGTATACGAAAAAAAAACCCAACAAGCCTAGATAGCTTCAGTAGTTTAGTTGTCAACAGACTAATCACGTCCAACAATGGTGACCTGAGTTAGATTTCAGGCGGGGGCCAAACCGGAATATTTGCATGTGGTACACGTACCGGATGTTTCCGGTGGTTAGTTTGGTTTTCCTTCGGGTTGTTCGCTTCTCCATCGTCACCTCCCTTCACCCCCATCGGCGCTGAAGACAACTTTTTGGCGCTGTCCAATTCTCTATCACTCACCCTAACAGTCTTGGGGCTGCTTCAGAAATTTGTGACTTCGTGGGGACTCGAACTCCAGGTTGGCGTGAGAATGCTGTTAACCTACTTGATCACACGTGCGGTACGGAGGCCGTTAGTGACGGTGGAGTAAATGTCACGCACCAACTGCCTCAGTGGCGTAGCGCATAATCATCTGTTAATGTCTTAAAATCTTGTTTCTCCATCTACACACAGGAAAATGTTGCACGCACGCCAGGTACGTTACGCCACCCCTTTCGAGGAATGAAAGCCAACCTCCCGTGGCGCAGTCGGCTGGTGCGCCGCCGGTCTGTGGTGCGGGAGGTTCTGGGCTCGAATCCCAGATAAGGCATGGGTGTTAGATTAAGTTAGGTCATAAGCTACTTTGTAAGCCGTCCTCTGATTAGTCTTCAGGCATAACACCCGGGGACGTTAATAAGCCCTTTCCAATCCGATCCATTTCGAGGAATGAAAGTAAACTTAATGAAAACGGCAAACTCGCCTGTTTTCCGTTGAAGGGATAGATTTTTTTAATGATTTGATAAAGTTTTGCACATTTTTGTATGGTAGTTAGGCCTTTTTGTCACACTGAAATCGAAGAACTGGTGCATATAAATTTCTATATAGCCTTTTTTAATATATGACATTTGCTGCTATTCTTTAGCGCGTCTATTTTTATTCACTTTGCCGTATGTATTTAAAAAAAAATACTCTTTTGCGAAAGGTATTTTTTATTGTACTGTGTGTACCATGTGTCTGCAGATCCTACACACATAAATAATTAATTAAAATCTATATGTGTGCGGTTGTAAATAAGAAATCAAAATAAACTAATACTGATTTTTTTATTTAAGCTAAAACTAAAGTACTGACTTAATACAAACGACAATTAACTCTTCAGTGCTAGCCTCAATGGCGTATATTTTGGCTGGAACACCAGCAGACTGTGCGGGTTTTTGAATCCCGAGTTAACCATGGCTGTGTGTGTGTTTTTAAAGTGTATTTGTGAGGTCAATTTAGTGTGTAAGTCCCAGATTAGCTTACCGGCACAAGACGGGAGTGTTCATAACCAATTATAAAAAATTCCTCAAAACATTGTCGTCAAAGTATGAATACATGAATTACAGAGTATTTGGCAAATTGATATAAAATGTCTGTATAATGTATTAATTTTCGTAACGTGTTTTTGTTAATGCGTCCATGCTTCTATCAGACATTACGTAGACGGCAAATTGAATCATGTTTTTAAAACTTACGACTAAACAGCTGTGATGAGGAAGGGTAAGTTTTGCTATGCTTTTCTGAAATGTAAATAGTCAGTTACACGCTCGTAAAATTTGTACTAAGTTTTTAAAATATTGAAGATTTTTTTTTACACAAAATCTAAGGTTATTCAACTATTACACTCAAAACGAGTGGTAGGTGAAACGGATTACTTGATGTAAATAAATGACGTGCGATAATGATATAAATTCTGGGTCTGAAAATAATATATTCACGAAGTATTAAACCAAACGGCTAAATTCCTCGTAGCAACACTGCTACAGCTAATCGGGATATTTTGTTTCAACACGAAACACTGCGGCAGTAGCCAATGCCTTCAACCGAAGTACACGATTAAAGGTTCATTATTATATGTAAAATAAAATCCAAATCATTATTAACAACTGCAAAGCTCACCACCCCTTCGCCACACTCACCACCCCCTCCCCAAGCTCACCCCATCCCTTCGTCACCCTCACCTTACATCCCCTCGTCACACTCACCTTACACCCCCTCGTCACCCTCATCTTACACCCCCTCGTCTTTCCTTCAGCTCTCCACCTCGTCAAGCTCACCTCACTCCCTCGTCACTTACCTCACTCAATTATAAAAATTCGAGAAAAATAGCAAAAAATAAATTGTAAAAATTGAGGAACATTAATATAACCATCCTTTCCCCACTTATCTTAAACCAACACCCCTCACCACTCACCGCCACCCTCGCAGTCATAAAAAAATCGAGAAATATCGCAAAAAATCGAATAATAATTCTAAAAATCTAGGAAAAAATTACGTTGATGACTTTGACCACCATGTTGGTTGTTGGTGACCTTGACATTAACCCTAATGACCTTGAACTCAGAAAATTTAGAAAAATGTAACAAATCGAAAGAAACTCGTAAAAATTTGGGAACATATTACATTACCGACTCCGACACTCTTTTTGGATGCCAGCCCTTGACCCTAATAACCTTGAAAACAATAAAAACAAAATAATATTCTAAAAAATATAATAAATTCATAAAACTTGACGAACATATTACGTCACTGACCCCGACCACTATGTTGAATGTTTCCGACGTTAACTTTAATACAAATGACCTTAAACTCGAAAAATAAAAAAAAATTTGAAAAATCTTAAAAACACTGTAAAAAAGATCGAGGAACAAATTACATACCTTATGCAATAAACCAAGTTGGATGTGTATGACGCAAAGGGTTCGATTCTCGTAAAGATGACAGAGCACAGCCACTCCCAGGTACGACGATCAGCAGCCGACTGAACCCCCAACTATATATTTCATTGGCTAAATAGCCGATCAATCTTCCAACTCCAAAACGAATTATTGACTTTACATAACACACACCCACCCACACATGCCCATGCCACCATAACACCTCTCGTCGCTCCACTTCTCTCTTCATATACTAAGCATAGCACGACCCTCCCCCCTCACCATTCACACATGTTACCAAAACATCACCCAACTGTACCTCCCACCCTTTTTTCTCGCATTGCTCACCTCCTTATCATCCACCCTCGTCATCAACCAATCACACAACTCTCCACCCGAGGCCACGGTGGCTGAGCGGTTAGACTGCTCGCCTCCCACCAAAGCGAACCAGGTTCAATCCCAGGCTGGTTTACACCCGGATTTTCGCAAGTGGAAATCGTGCCGGACGATGCCACTGGTCAGCGGGTTTTCTCGGGGATCTCCCGTTTCGCCCGCCCCTTCATTCTGGCGCTGCTCCATACCTCACCTCACTTCACACCCATTGGCTCTCAAGACCTCGATGTTAAGAGCCGCCAAAATCTCTTCACTCACTCCCTCCCACTCTTACTGTCCGAACCCCAACCAGCTCGTGAAGAGACTGACTCCACCCACGACTGGCTCCTGCTACGGCCAATTCCTGCAAAAAAATGGCTATAACAGTGGACCAACCAACCATACCACCCACCCATACCAACAGTCGACTAATAACGAATCTCGTTGCTACCCTCTTCGCACAAAAATTGCAAAACTTCGCAAAATCTTCGCAAATCCTCGCAAACTCTTCGCAAATCCTCGCAAATCCTCGCAAAACATACTGTCCACAGGTAACCATATAAAAGAGCCGGATCAACCATCCGTGCAGACCGACCAACCACACATACTGTCCATATGACCCATCTATACCAGCCTACCATATGAACCAGCAATACCAGCCCAACATACGAACCAACCATACCAGCCGACCATATGAACGAACCATACCAGCTGACTATACAAGCCAAACATATAAATCACCCATACCAGAAACAGTCATACCCAACAACCATAAACCATATGAACCATTCGTAATAGCCAGTCATACGAACCAACCATACCAAGCATCCATGAGAACCAACCATACAAGCCAACGATACTAGCTTAAAATACGAAACAGCCATGCCAGTCAAACACACCCCCAAACGATAGGAACAGCCCATGCCAAACGACCATTCCAACCGTCCAGTCAAACCACCACCAAGTCTAACGACCACCCAGATGATCCAACCATAACAACAGTTAATGCCGACCTATCACATACACTGACAATTACCAGCACACTATAACTAAGGTCCACACCAAAGGACAATACCAGCCTACCAGGCCAACCAACCAGACAAACCATTCATTCCGAATATCCATACTAGCAAACGACTCTCTGTACTCAAGGCTGACTCCAATCAAGAACGGCTCCCGACGAGACATATTTCTGCCAAACTGACCAGAAACATGGACAAGACCATCCATCTGTACCAATAGACGATGATGCCCGATCTCTAATTTTTTTATTTGTCTTTTTTTTTGTGGGGAATTGGAATTAGGGATGGGTGAAGAGATTCCGTATGTTTCCAAACAATTTATTTTAAAGTTACATATTAATTAAAATAGGCCAGCATCTCACGACATTTTACTTCGCTCCTTCGCCGATAAGCTACATTTTCTTCTATAAGCTCGGATTCGTCAGCTTCCTCAACATTTGGTTCCAAGTCATTCCCATCACACACNAAGCTACATTTTCTTCTATAAGCTCGGATTCGTCAGCTTCCTCAACATTTGGTTCCAAGTCATTCCCATCACACACATCGTTCACTTCTTTAGGAACATTGTGTAGAAATGTGCAAGAGATAATTTTTGGAACCCTCGTAAGTGCAACTCGAACACCATTAGACAGGATTGTAAATATTTGTTTTATTTGTCTCAAGCATTCTTCGATTATAACTCATACTCTGGAAAGNCACCATTAGACAGGATTGTAAATATTTGTTTTATTTGTCTCAAGCATTCTTCGATTATAACTCATACTCTGGAAAGTGTTAAGTTGAAATTAACATCTGCTCTACCTATGGCTGGCAAGAAAGGTTTTATCAACCATGGGGATATCCCATAAACAGAGTCTCCAAGCACGCACGTTGATCCATCATACTGGGAAATTATGTCCCTTACCGGGCTTCTCCAAATTTGAGCATCCTGAACACTACCTGACCATTCAGCACTTACACTTATAGATTTATCCTCAGAGCTGCATGTCACCTGTATATCTATGTCCGGGGTGGTGTCTGTGGGTGGGGCCTGCCGGGAGTGGCCTACCCTTGACCCAGACAACACAACACGGACACCAAAACGAACGATAAAAACAACAGACCAAAACCATTAACATAAACATAGACACTTCACAGCATAACAGAAACACAACGCAACACGGACACCTCAAAAAGAACATCTCAGTCCTCTGTCTCCGCACTGGAATGACAACAGGGAAGGATGGGGTGTCCACGGGAAGGGGACAGAGGCACCGATTTTAATACATAACGTAATCTCGATTTTAAATGTAACCAAAAATATTTTTTATTTTTATTTTCTTTTCTCTGTATTTTATAATGTAATCTATGTATTTCTTAATTTTTATTTTTAATATTTTGTTTAATATTTGAATTTTTTTTCCTGATCCTTAAATTTATTAAATTCATGTTTCGACAAAATTTCAAAATAATAACACCTAGGATGTCCAATGGTTAAGGGAGGTCAGGCATAACAAATTTTCTTCTTGTACATCTATGCTGAGGTATCATTTTCGGTTTATGTACTCATCTCCAAACATGGTAAGTATTTTTTATCTCGGTATGAGTACAGTCGAGAACTCCTATCACTGTGGGCATACGGAAACGGGCTTGTCGCAACGTATTAGCATCGTTAATTTCCCTGATAGTTCAATTATGGAGTAAATACTGTGGAACGATGAACTCCAAGATGTTCTTATATTCCGATATGAAATAGTGGGTCATCAAGGAAACGAAAAACGGGACTTACATTTTTTTTCCACTGTGAAAATCCACTGACCCTAGTTTTATCACTTATAGGGAGGAATTGTTGAGTCAAAAAAGCTATGGCCTCACTCTCGGACCGTAACAACTCTTTGTACTTGCTGACTTCTTTACACTCATTATAGGTTTATCCTCTCATGCACTGACATAAACATCGCCATCCTGTCGACTGACGCAAAAGTGAAGTGTGTCCTTCCACAGACTACAAATATTCAAATAATTACTCCACACAGTTATCAAGCAATTTGTTTTTATTCACTTGTTTATTGAGGTAATTGCTCGACTTTATGATAAACAAGCATTTGCTCCATGAATTTATTACTCCGCATTTTTATTCAACACAACTTAAGCAATTACTTTAATATACCCAAGCACGAGTAATTTCTCAGCTTTATTTGCTTAAGCCCTTTTGTGGTTTCGCTGTTAGAGTTAACTCTTATTGCTAACAACAGGTACAGTAATTATAAACGTCTTCGGTTTGCATGTCATCCGCTTGTACATGTTTCGTCCGAAGTGTCTGCTCGACCTCGAATCTGCAGCGTCGATTAGAAATATGTTGATAATCTGCCTTCATTATCCGATGATCGTTCACGTTTTCAGATTTTTGATATATTTGTAAACTTATGGTAACACCAGCGATGGTAAAAATTATTATCTACATCCAGTTCCATTGACACTTGTATACTTACGTTTTCAAATATATTACTTCTGTTACTTTCCTTCAGTTTTACTTGAACACACGAGCAGGAGAATAATATCTGATTTGTTTTCATTAATGTGAATGAAATATCTCTTCTTAATTTACAATATTCTCGTCACTGATGGCTGTAGCTTACTTTAATATATTTCTTACTCTTTAATAATAGTACATTTCCTTTCCCCTCCCGCCCAAAAAAAATATGCAGTGAGCTTTGCAGAATATTCGAATAAAACTTAGGTTACATTTATGATTTTTCGGTTACGTGCATTTTCCGAGACAAACACGTAGGAAAATATATTTGCACACAATATTGTCCATAAATATATTTTAAAATAATAATAATAATACATTCGCTATAGCAAGGGTTAGGAAATGTGTGTTCGGAAACAATGCCTGAGACTTCAGATATTTTTCGTTTGTCCGGGGGCTTCTGGGTTACGCTGTAGTTGACGAAGTCTTAACAACTGAAATGTTTCACTACATGGCAAAAGCCAAATAAGAGTCTGTTTCGGAAATTCCTACGGGGAAGGGTTGGGGGTTGAGAGGTTATACTGTGGCCGATAGTCTAAGTTTATAATATAATGGTTGGGGAGGGAGAAAGAGCTTGTGTTACACTTGAGGTTGTTGTCGAGCAGTACGCAACGCCGACGCATCCCCGGCGCGGTGGCGGGCGGAGGCAGGCAGTGTGGGCTCACAGTTACCCAACACGCCGGTTACGGCTTCTCGCAACCTCCACAGAGCGTCTCCGCTGCGTAGCGCGTGGCGCAACCCGCCCGCGAGATGCCGCCCCGCTGTCCGCTGTGTTTTGGCAGTTCCCCGCCACGAGGTGTGGAAACACGCCTTCGGCAACGTCCCGCACTTCTCCAGCTGCTACTGCCCCGCTCGCTGCACGCCTCTTACAGGACTGAAAGCCTTGCTAAGTAACATCCATTTCTATGCACATTGTGTATCCGTCCGCCATATTTAAAATTAGCATTGCCATGGACCTGATCACTTTGTTCATGCGACGGCCAAGTTAAACTGTAAAATTATTATAGAATAAATTATTTTTATAAATGTATTATTTTTTGCACTTAAGCACATTAAAAGAAAAGGAACAATAAACCATTTTATCATTCACAGATGTTTACCTACAACTTTTCATTCAACTCTAAGTCATGGAATTACTTTTCCTCAGTCGTTACCAACTTAACTGGCTGCATGCCAGCCAGTGTGGAGGTTAAACTATATGCAGGTGGGGGGTGTGACATTTTTCAAAGGTTGTTTTCAAAAGTGCTCAATCAACCTTGAACAACCAATAATTGTGAAATCGTTCGCTTTTAGCGGCGTCCGTGGTTGTGCGCAGCGCAGTTTTTAAAACTTCTTTGAAACAATACATAAGCCAGGTGAAGCAGCTGCTGCACCTTGAAGAGGTGGGTGATGGGTACTTCAACTTTCATAGAATAGGTGGCGAATTTATGTTTTATAGTATTATTGCACTACAATTTATTATAAGGCTATATGTATTATTATAATAAACTGTTAATCAACAATACTTTGCTTTATGTTTATGCACTCGAGCTCCACACACACTACTGCAGTTCCAGTGTAGGGATGGGTGGTTTGACATCATTCTCACTGAACTACTCAGAGACGTCCGCCACTGTTTTGAAACTCAGCTTTGTGATTTATACTTAACATTAGCTTTGAATTGGCTACTTAAGGGGAACCTTCCAACGCCATATCATATTCTTAGTTTTTCTCCTGTGTATATTTTTAAAAAAAGAATATTCGGAAAGTAACTCTATACCCAATTAGCTATTGACCTTACACAGCAGTACAGGCATAACGACTGAATTACGAACACGTATTTACTTCACAATATTGAATTTGCGCAATTTTAGCAGAATTAATATTGTGACATAAACAGGAGTTCGTAGTTTAGTCATTATGCCAGTACTGCTGTGTAAGGTCAATGCGCGAAGACAGCAGAGTTTGAAATTAAATAGCGTAATCTTAAATTAAAAAGTTTATGAACCGAGCGTGCTTCGTGATACGGCAATCTACATACGTGACTCGCTTTCTGTAGTTCGGGGACTGGATCTCATACGAATGCCAGGAGTTGGTTTGTCCACGTGATCTTCCATCCGCTTTCTGGGGAAATGTCTGTGCAGCTCATCGACGTGTTTTCCCAGTTCCTCGGCCATTACGTTAATAAGTCTCTGATTATACTCGTTGGTTATTAAATATTATAAAAAAGACGCGAGTAGCATTTAATTGCTTTGCATGAAATCTGAGAGTTGTGTTTCGGGCTGGAGGTAATCTACACGTTGCAGCAGGTGTACAGAATTTTATTCAAAACTGGCCACGGCAACGGCAGCTCCGCGTGGATCGCTGATTTTCTCCGTTCCAGGCCAAACTTTCTGACGATGCTGGTGACCTTTGAACAGCCACGTTTCTCCAAGGCAGATAACATTTGGCCGTGGCCGACTGTATATTATGATTGCGATAAACGCAGACGAATAACCCGCAGTATTTCTGTGGGTAAGTGGTGTTTTCGATAGCAGTAATGGATGATGTTACACCGTTTTCCTAGCTTTTTACTGCAGCGAGGGTTTTTTTTCTTCTTTTTATAGCAGTCCTCTCTTTGCTCCAAAGACATACCGTGAGTAGTATGAAAATGTTCCTTCTGGTCCACCTGGCATCTTGGTAGGGACAAGGGTACAAGCCGGCGGCCATCTTGGATGACGTCATGCAGCGATCACCTGCTCAACGTTTCGCTGACAAAAAGGTCATTTAAACTGAGCAAGTTTCTCAGAGAATCAGGATCGAGGTAGGAATCGGCCTTGGCATGTAGTAAAGAAACTTCACAGAATTCGCCTGGAGTGATTTCGGGAAACTATGAAAAACAGAAATCAGGATGACTGGGCCGGTATTCGAACCCAGGTCTTCCCGAGTGAGACTCGAAAGGTTAAACACTGCGCCACCTCTCTCGGTTGCACGGCGCAAGAAGCAGCCGCTAGACGCAGTCGGTGGAAGCAGAACTGGAGGCGCAAGAGAACGTTTCTACGTAGCTCGCAGGGGCTCGTTTATCCCATTATTCCTGTAACGTCAGTGTGCTTGACACATTACAAAACAAGACGTTAATGCTTCAAAAAAAAATATATCCACTCACAGCGTTATTTTGTTTAGTTTTAGTTAACACACTTGAATCATATGAATTAGACTCTCGTATAATTTCTGATCAGAAGTATAAATTTCATTTTAGCTGGTTTAACTTTTTATCGTTTATGTGACGTACAAATTACTGTTCATTCATCGTAAAAACACTTGTGTACTCTTGAAGAAATTTGTGATATGTTTAGGATGCAATGGCTATATTGGTGGTTTTTACCTGCATTTTTTATATTGATACTAATGCGAAGTATACACATAATTCTAATTAGTTTCGCACAGCAGGTAAAAACATTTATGTTGGCAAAGTAGCCCTTCAATGAGTTTCGAAGGGAAAATGCCTGACAGCACTGTGTAATAAGATCCCAGAATGCTGGCTAGTACAATTGATATGCTGGCCTGCGTACTAGACCATGTGTAGCAACTCTGGAGCGTAAAATTAATCACTTATGTTTTCTACAGTGATTCAGCCACAATACCGCCCGATTAATTTGGTGTATGTATTTATATTGAGGAAACAAGCGTTAATAACGGTGGTGCCATCGTACATTCACGAAGTCTTTTCTGCTTTATGGATGGGCTTCACTCACAATATTGGATTTTTTAATCTCTTGCTGGTTTAAGCTTTTAAGAAAAAGTTTCGAAAATGCATCCATAGCCATTTATTTTCCTTATCCTTCAGTACTGAAGAAACATGTGAAGTATTAAACCATAATTTTGTTACAGCTAATGTGATATTAAACAGATGATGATATATTTAAATTACGTCAATTGTAGCATAAATATACGTAAATATTTCAGATGTTAAGTCTGCACTGATTAGCAAGGTAAATAACCAAAGGAATTCAGATATATTTTCGTAATATTGGTTTTCAAAAGCTTAAATCAGTAGGAAACCAAGGAATACAATATGGCATGCCAGGTCGAACCTTAAGACATCCCGAACGGGAGGCTGACAAAGAAAGTCGTTGTCGTTTTTCTGTCCAGCTCGAAGAAAGCGCGAGACGAACGATTTAATGTTGTTAAGATGAAACAACTGCCAGGTGAAACCTTCAAACTGTGGCAGCGTACCATGTAGTGCGTGTCGTGAAAATGTTATTTAAAATAAAAACATGGGTGCGTGTACTTATGTACGCGTGTTAGAAGTTATACTTATTTGACGTGACTAAAATACAATTTTATTACGTATGCAAATAATTTATGTAAGTAGGAAAACGATAAAATGATCGAAGAAATACATTAAATACAATTAATAAAGATTTGATTAAAGAACATAATTGAATACTTACAAAAATTAACCTCAAATACTTAAAAACACTTTCAAAATTTTATTATACAATTTTTGACACTAACAAATTTTTCACGGCACAATGTAAGATAAAATTAATTAATGATATATATATATATATATATATATANAACAATTAATAAAGATTTGATTAAAGAACATAATTGAATACTTACAAAAATTAACCTCAAATACTTAAAAACACTTTCAAAATTTTATTATACAATTTTTGACACTAACAAATTTTTCACGGCACAATGTAAGATAAAATTAATTAATGATATATATATATATATACACAATGAATTACTAATATAAATTAAATGTTTTTCAATTATAGCTAGACGATACGCGCATGTGCGTTGGGCAATACCCCTACCACGTTCACTGTCGAATTTCGTTACACTGTGTGCGCGCAACTTCCGTTGCACACTAAACTTTTACCCTCAACGCGCCAAAAGAAGTATAACTTAAAAAAAAAAAACCTGCCATTATATTTTCGTTTGTANAAAAAAAAAAAACCTGCCATTATATTTTCGTTTGTAACAGTTCAGCTCCGGTTTACAGTGCTTATACTGAGCAACTATACTTACATACCCGCAGCAAACGCTTAAAGATAACAGCCAACCTTTAACTAAGGTTATTATTATTTTAAATTTTGGTTTCACGTTACATGGAAACGGAATACTTAAAAACACAGAAGTGAAACAACCGCTTATACTGCGAACTTCAGCTCACACACCATGGAAAAATTAGCAACATGTCGAAACGACCTTCACCAGTCAAAGCCTGGTAACTTACTTGCCAGTCGGAAGTTGTGCCAGTAGGGAATATTTCACAGTACGGTAGTTACAGCCAGTCAGACAACGCCTGTTAAGAGCCCTGCGTGGCCAATCAGCGACAAGTACACCCAAATCAAAGGAGCCGTCATGCCATTTTACTTTTGTTAATTCTACTCAGGTTAAGAACAAAACGAGATTTTGACGCTCCCCGCGTCCATGCATTTTTGGCCGTCAGAACACACGCGCTAGCGAAGCCTGCCGGCGGTCAACACCAATAAATATTAAGGGTAGCGGACGTGTCCAAATAAAGGATCCCGCGCCTCACAGCTGCAAAGACGGGCCACCCAAGTTTTCTGCACGTGCAGACGGCATCCGGAGGCAACGGAAGGCACTAGGGCACGAACACAGCTACACTGGGCAGCTGCCCCAAGATACGCCGAGGTCCCACGACCCCGGGCTTCACCGCAATAAAACCCTGAGAGCTTTTGGGGCGAACGTGCGGAGAGAATAGCGGCAAGGCAGGCGAACCACACATACGCCAAGCCAAGAGGCCACCCAAATATTTCCGCATGCACAGGACGAAGTGCTTAAACTTGTAAACCAGGATCGAGGGGCAAC